>BGNK01000131.1:255360-350276 GCA_003297005.1 Symbiodinium sp. clade A Y106 | reverse complement strand
AGGGGTTTAGGGTTTAGGGGTTTGGGGTTGGGGGGGCGGGAGAGCCCTACGTGGAAGAATGCTGAGCTTGTGTGGCTAGGTGTTTGAAAACATGCTGCATTCAGAAGGATGATTCGTGTTTTCGGGGCACAGCTGGGAAGGCATGTGTCAGATGTTTATCAGCGCAACGAAATCTGTATGCCCAATGTCGCTCGGACGATTTTTGTGGAACATCGCAGGAAGCCACGCAAACTCCAGCGCAGCTGCTGGCTGCTGGCTGCCGAAAGACCGCAGCAACCTACTCCTGCGATTTGGCAAGCCAATGCAGATTTCTGGAGTCGTCAAAGCACATCGTGCCATCTTATGTAAGGGCCGACGCAATTACCACTACTAGGCCACAGGGTTTCCATTAACCCTATTCCAATTATTGAATCCCCATGCAGTTTTGAGGTTGGGCACCCTTTTCGTCTGGATAGCTGGGTTTTGAAAAGGGCAAGAGAGGGTTTTGATTTACAGGAGCCAGAAGGGCATACTCTTGCTAATTTTTTCTCCGACCCCTTCATTGGGATCTTGGGTCAATGTCTTGTTGGTGTCAGCTGTCAGGGTCGCCTGGTCCAAAAAGCGCACGCAAAGGCCTCTCCGAACATGCAAGGCCCACTCGAATGTCCGGAACTAGACCCCAAATCTTGCACCCAAATCCCCATGAGCCGTCCTTCGTCAAACGCTGTCTGCTTCCACTGGAAGTCGGACAGCAGCGCCCAGCCTCGGACTGAATTAATGGGCTTCGGGTTTAGGGTTGGGATACGTATGCGAAGTAAGTACCCATGTATCGGAACATGTATGTTGCATGAACAGACGTGCCGACCGCGTCGGTCTCTGCAGGGAACCGTGGTCACAATGTCTGATTGGGGCTTTGGAGGGCTTTGAGGCGATATGACGGTACAGTGACAAACGGATAACAAGGGAATTCGGAATGCTGTTGCTCTTTAGGGTTAAGGGTTTAGGGTTTGATAACAGGGGATTTCGGAGTACTCTAGAACCAACCGTTGCCTGATAGCTGTGCTATCATGCCAGGATGGGCAGTAAGTTGCTAAGCGCTCCACCCCTAAACCCTAAACCCCAAACCCCGAAACCCTTAATAGCCCAACAGCACCAAGCCCTAGGCCCGAAGCGCTAAACCCCAGAAGTACAAATCCAAACACTTCCAATTCCGAACCCCAAACCCCCGAAACCCAACTCTTAACTCTGAACCCCCGACGCAGCTAAACTCCACTCCAAAAACCTAGCTTCCAGCCTATAGACGGTCTTCACTAAAGGACTGTACAAAATCTTCACAAGAAACCTGCAACATGCTGATAGAACCTTTGACCCTAATCCTGCATAAACACTACAGTACATCCTACACCCTAGACCTGAAACCCTGAACCGCAAAACTTAAACCCCTAAAGCCCTATAGTATTCTTATCGCAACCCCTTACATGAGCCCTTTTAACGGAACCAAGGAACCCTTAAAGCCTTTCAAAGCCCTAAACAACAAAGGCCTAAGCTGCTAAACCCCCATACTAAACCCTAAATCCCTTTTGTAACCGTGTAGCTCTCAAAGGAACCCTTTTACAGTAAGCCTGAAAGGAACCCTTTTTACACTAAGACTTTCTTGCCTTAAAAACCCAAACACCCCCGAGGCTTCTCCCCAGAGACTCCAATACCCCTTAGTAAGGAATATTCCTTAAATCATATTGGGGATCCTACTATAATTTAAGGAATATTCTTTAATCAAGAATATTGGAGTCTCTGGGTCTACTCCCCTAAACCCTAAACCCCTAAACCCAGAACCCCAAATCCCATAATATAGGGGCCTAAACAATTACCTATACTTTTTGGGGGTTCCTTATTATAATTATTGTAAAATGGGCACCAAAACCTATTCTAATTACTAAGGCCCGAGAAATAAACCCTAAACCTCTGAGCTCTGGGCTCTTCGGATCTCTGCTCCGAGGATGGCTGTGGGTTGCCTTCTCGGCTTGTTTTAAGGTTGAGGGCTCCTTTCAGTGAGTTCTATACGGCTTCTTTCGGGGTTCCTTTAAAGGGAATCTAGGGGTTTAGGGTTTAGGGATGTAGGGTTTAGGCTCCTGGGGTTTAGGGTTTAGGGATACAAGGCCCTTTAAGAGTAAAGGCGTTGTTACTATAAGCGGTATTATGGGTTGTTGAGGCACCCAGAGAGAGAGAGAGAGAGAGCGAGAGAGAGAGAGACAGAGAGAGAGAGAGAGAGACAGAGCAGAGTTTCAAGACATTCTTATCTTTTTTTATGGGGTAGTTGAGAGTTTGTTCAGGGGGTTTTCCTCTAGGTTCCCCAGTTGCCCCTTCAGGCCAAGGGTACCTTTTTTCCTACACAGAAAGGGCAGACAGGTGCACCTATAGTGAGAAACTTTATAACGTAGGGTTCAGGATTGGGAGTTAAGGGTCTTAGAGGTTGTAGGGTCTAGCGTCTCAGAGGTTCTTGAAGGGTTCCATAATTCTCGTATAAGGGTCTTACATGGGCAGACGAGTTTGTTTATAGAGGTTTCGTAGAGGGCTGGGCTTGGGAATACTATTTGTGAGGGGTCCTTAACAGAATTATGGCTTAGAACCCCCCCTCTCACCACAACGGCCCAGTCTTACTGAAGTCTCGCGATTTCAGGCTACTCCGTTCGAGCTTCACGAGGCAGGTACTTTAGGGGCCTCAATAATGACCAATGCTATCTTGGAGCATTAGAGTTCTAGTATGATATACCCCAAAACCCAATTCTGATTATTAAGGCCCGCATACCACCCTCCTTTGTGATCGATAAGATTTGATCCTCATAAACTGCCACGCTGACAAATCGTGCGGTTTACCTGGAGGGTTGGGGGTCTAGGTTATTTCATAGACTCATAAGTATCATAACCCTAATTGGGATCCCGTCTAGGGTACTTACAACTCCACTTAGTGCTACTTCCTAAGTCCCCTGACCCTCCAAGTAGAGTATAGGGCTTAGTGCCAGGCGGCAGCATGGTTGTCAGAGTTCTTCCGCCTTGTGAAACCAGATTTCTGTAGCATCCCATATGCATTGCAGAGCACGGCCTCGACTACTAACACGTCTGGGCCTATCTATGCCATGAATCAGGGAGGACACAATCGTTAACAGAATCTTAGTTGACGAGTTCATAACCCCCCAAAAGCTTAAACATTCAGCTCTTGTAAGGGTAACCTTCTCCCACAGAATGTCAAGCCGAAAAACAGCCAGGTGACTTAGCCCTCAGTGCCCCCGACCGGCTAGACAACGCAGCTTCCTGAAGATCCCTCCTGAGACTCTTGACCATTATTGATGCCTTATGGAATCCTTAAAGGATCTCTTAAAGGTACCCTTGCAGCGCCTTCTTCTTGAGGGCTGGTAGAGGCCTCGCCAGGCTCAGAAGACGCAGCTCTGGCTGGCACTCTTCGGGAAAAGGGTCAAGTGTAGGGCTTAGGGTTGCGTGCTATAATCAAGCCACTATTAAAGTCCTTAAAAACAAGATTATCAATATTCTTCAACTGTTTCTGAGTGGGGGCAGTACTGGCATCCAAGGTAAAGGGTCGAAGCTTGGGCTTCTCTGTAGGTTGACCAAGCAGCAAACAACGACCTCGAACAGCTTAATCCAACAACATAGAACCCCGAGAGCTTGCTGCCCCTTTATCAAGAAATATAGCTTAAAATCTAATATTAAGACCCTTGTAATCTATAGTATGCTACTTTTTTAAGGGGTATGTGGCTGTCTGGGAACTTAGGTTTTGGGAGCTTGGCCTCTATGGAATATCTGCCTACCCGCCGCGAGATGTACTGTCGCGCTCGTCACCATTGTTGCTCGACCTCAGTGTCCCGCTCAATCTCCGGATGCTCATCATACTACTATTGCCATAGTCACTGCTGCTGCTGCTGCTGCCGCTGCTTGGGTCCATCACTACCCTAGCGGAGTTCATAGCAGGGCCAAGATAAACGGCAGTTTGCATGCATCTGACTTTCTTCGCCGTGATTTTGCGACGCCGCAGAACAAACGGAACAAGCAATGCTGCTGCGAGGTCAGATTTGTAAAGCATAGACATTGCAGTGTTGCACATGCGCAACGGCGTGCGGGCAGTAGGTTTTCATGCAGTCTGCGATAACCATGAAGTGTTGGGTGAGTGCTATTATATCCGCTTCTACCATTTGTTGAACTAGTAGCTGCAGCAGTACATGCAATTTAGAATATCACAGAAAAGCAAGGCAATCGATCACGATGGAACCTAGTACCGCTGCTGCTGCTGCTGCTTCGCTGCTCCTCCTGCAGCTCACCCTTCCGTCCTCGTTCTCTGCTGCAACCGCAACTGCTACTTGCTTCAATGCTTCCCCATACGATTATTGGTCATGTTTGTTGTTCATGCATAAGGTCGTGATGCACGACTCTCACAACTCACAGCATCAGCACACTGCCTCCGGGAGCTTGCGCATCCGCTCCTGGAATTCAGGGGCGTCAGTGGCGTCTATCTTCCCATGGTTCCGTTCTGAATGCTGTCATGACTACAGAATCAAAGCTCGCAAATGGAAAATTGCCCATCAGGCCTTGCATGGAGCCAGGGATTGTTCTGTGCTGTGTGAAGTTACGTAAGTCGGTGCTCCTCTGTTCTTTCATCTTCTTGTAACGGACACCTTCCAAGCTTCTGCATTCGCTCTTGCTGCTTGTTCTTTGTGCTCGAGGGACATGCCAGTATAAGCAGATGCATCAGGCTGGCTTGGTGCTCCTGCAAGTGTCCAAGTCCCGAGGTTCATACTACCAGAGTTCAAGATAATTACTCTTATACGAGAAGCTGGACGCTCTCGTGGTGACCCCAACTATCATCCTTGCAGCAGAGGCGGATTTATGGATCACAGCTCTTCTCTACTGTTTATCCAGCTTCTTGATATGAACCCCTAAACTTCAAGTCCCTTAGCCCTAAACCCCAAGCTCCACAGTACCCTTAAAGTATCCTTATAGAAACCCTGATAGGAACCCTTTAAAAGACCCTGCCCGAAGCAAAGCAGCGGCGGTCCTCGCGCTTCCTCAGTCTTTCCTCGAGTCGCCGTTCCTGCTCCTTGAAATCTAGGCTTTGAGGTAACCAGGGATAACAAAGCATAAACTTTTGTTTCATAATGGTTCCTTTAAGGAACAGGTCCCCCAAAAGTATGAAAGTAGCCCTGTACTCTCCGATTAAGGAATATACCTTACTGGAAAACAATAATATTCAACCTCCTTATAATTTAAGGTATATTCCTTCATTGGCTTTGGGCTCTCTGGGTTCTTTCAGGGTGCTAGAAGCGTAGTATCCTTGATGAACTCTAGGAGCTGGGGGCTTCGGGGATTTCGGAGCTTGGGGCTTCGGGTGCTGTAAGAGCAGTAGAAGTTTAGGGTTTAGGGTACTATCGAGCTTCTCGGAGTTCGGTTTAGGGTACTTTAATGGGAGTATAGGTGTGATATCGGGTTTTGCGGTGTAGCAGAACTGGACTCTAGGAGTTTCGGGTTTGGGGGTACAGCCTTCGGGAGTGGAGGCCGGTTCTTGGAATGAGACCTTGGCGGGTGCCCTCCAAGCCACGGTTTCGATCTGATGTAGGGGCCTAAATTACCAATACTATTCTGGGGGTTCCTCATTATAACTATAATATAAAGGAGCCCCCAAGCCCTATTCTAATTATTAAGGCCCCTGCATTGCAGGTTTGTTGCCGTCTCAAGCTCGATCCAGTGATCAAACGACCGGACTCTGGCAGATTGTGATGCGGTGTCGCCGGTTTTAATCTAACCTCCACAAGTCTGGGTCTAGGGTCAATGATTGCAAGAAATTCACGGTGAAGTTGCAGTTTGTCCCCTGCTTAGAATATAGCGTCAAGTCATCAAGACCTCCACACTCTGAGCACCCAAACCCGAAGAATGCAGTGCCTCGAAAACGGGCAGCGGCATTGAGAGCAAGTCCTCCCAAAAGACTCAACAACTTGGGTCGAAGGCAAGGGGTCGGAATAGTCCATCCACTGGCCCTTGCTCTCTTCAGGACTGAATATCGTGTAGCAAGGACTAAAGTACTCTGATAGCAATCGGTTTACGAGAATTGACTGGCGCAGACCAACATGATCTGTGTACTAAAGGGCAGCGTAAAAACCGAGAACAAATAACATGTACTGCAGTGCAGAGAACTGGATCATGTTGTGCAGCTAAGACAAAAAGCAAGCTGCTACTACTCTACTACGACGACGACGACGACGACTACTACTACTACTGCTGCTACTACTCCTCCTGCTTCTGCGGCTGGTGCCGCTGCTGCTGCTGCTACTGCTACTGCTACTGCTACTGCTACTGCTCCTGCTCCAGCTCCCGCTAGCTCCCGCTCCTGCGCCTGCTCCACCACCTCCTCCTCCTCCTGCTACTGCTACTGCTACTGCTACTGCTACACTGCTGCTGCTACTGCTGCTACTGCTGCTACTGCTACTGCTGCTACTACTGCTACTACTGCTACTACTGATACTACTGCTACTACTGCTACTCCTGCTACTACTGCTACTACTGCTGCTACTGCTACTACTGCTACTACTGGTGCTGCTACTGCTGCTGCTGCCACTACTGCTGCTGCTGCTACTGCTGCTGCTGCTGCTGCTACTGTTGCTGCTGCTGCTGCTACTGCTAGTGCTACTGCCAGTGCTACAGCTACTGCTATTGCTACTGCTACTCCTACCACTACTACTACTACTGCTGCTGCTACTACTACTACTGCTACTACTACTTCTACTACTACGACGACGACGACGACTACTACTACTACTTCTACTTCTACTTCTACTACTGCTACTGCTACTACTACTACTACTTCGACTACTTCGATGACGGCGACGAGGAGGGGTGGCAGGAGGACGACAAAGACTTACAATCCTGCTTGAGCCGAGTGAGTTCAAGCCAGTTCCGGCCCTAGGCAAATCTTAGGTTTTCCTTCGCAAGAAGCAGTAGCTCTACAGTCGGCTCTAACCGTTCGAATCGTCTTACTACACTGGCAGAAGGAACAATCTTCGCCGAATATCATGAAAAGTGTGCTACTTACTGCTCAAGTCACTTTGTATATACGGTGCCCTCACTCGCGGCAAACCCTGGGTTCTGAACTTCTTGGGTCTGGGATGGTTCTGGATGCATCGTCTTGCGCCTACGTAGGCGGTCGAATTTCCAGTTTAACAAGTTCACCTCCAGGTTCAAAGGTTGCCACGAGTGGAAGTTGTGGCATCCGAGCAGAAGACAGTCCTTCAGCGCCACTTCCGCCACTTCCTGCAGCTTGCAAATCCAGCTCTTATCAGGGCACAGGGCTGGCTTGTGGGTTTCACCTTCGCCAGAGATGATTAGTTGGATGGAAAAATGGACCGGGAGTCTCGACCGGAGCCGCCGTGTATGCCCATCCCCGCTTCGTTGCCTGCTTTCTGAAACAGGTTCTGCCAGTTCAGAAGAATGGGCTCTGCAGCCCCCTAAACCCCTAAACCCTAAAACTTTGGTTTCAACAGAGCCTACTCAGCTGCCGAGCTCACAAGCGGCCCGAGAGTTTAAACTTTCAGTTCTGTTGGGGATGCTTTATCCCCACAAAACAGTGCAAAGTATACGGATTCATTTCCTAAGCCTATGAACAAGATACGAGCGCGGTGAAAGTTCATGAAATCGAAGCATTACTATACCATACTGTACTATACTTTAAAATACATTACCACGCTATACTGCGCTATTTTCTGTACTATTCGCCATACGGTACTATTCTATACTATCCCATACGATACGCTACTGTACTGTACCATACCATACCGTACTATACTGCTTGCCACTACTGCTACTACACGACATGTACCAGCATTCGATATTGGACCCAACATTATGATTTAGTTCGCACGGCACGCCCCCCCCCACATTCGTGATAAGTGTGATCGCTGCGTGGCTCACATCATCAAAGCTATGTTTCCATAAGCAGCCCCATCGGCTGAGGGTTCAGGGTTTACCTGCAATCAGGAACCCTACACCCTGAACCCTAAAAGCAACTCTTCATCAGGATCTCTTCCCGAGGATCCCTTATGCGAACGGACCCTTCGATCAGGAAAGTACACAAAGATTCCTGCCTGCTGAGCTGCAGTAAAGGCCTTGCGCTCTTCATCCTCCGGCCATCAAGTAGGAGGAGGAGGAGGACAACAGCAGCAGTAGGAGTACGAGTAGGAGTTGGAGTAGGAGTAGGAGCAGGAGGAGTGGGAGGAGCAGGAGCAGGAGGAGTGGGAGGAGCAGGAGCAGGAGCAGGAGTAGGAGGAGGAGGAGTAGGAGTAGGGGTAGGAGTAGGAGTAGGAGTAGTAGTAGTAGTAGTAGCAGCAGCAGTAGTAGTAGTAGTGCTGCTGTCGTCGTTGTTGGTGTTTTGCTTTTGGTGCGCGGGGAGAGAATGGGGAGGTGCGGGCGGTTCCTGGGCTTCTACAGGTCCTTACAAGGGCGAGTCAGGCTTGTTTTAGAGTCTAGCTTTGGAAGCCGGACAAACAGGAAACACAGCAACATCCTCTCTGTGGGATGATAGTGCCAGCATAACGTGTGCTTCTATACGACAATTGAAAGTTCCGATTAGGGTTTGGGGCACTTTCGATATTGGAGTTGGACATGTGAGCTTGACTGAACGCGAAGACTCTTCAGGCATACGACAGCCCTTTCGGTAGAAGCTCTGATGGTTTTAATCCATATCCGTCCCAGGCGCTTTGAGGGGCCAAACCGTGGATGCTTCTGCTTGTATGGCTGTGGCTAGTCAACAGGATGCTTTCCCATACCATTGCCTTATACCAAGTTATGCTTTCAGCCGATATGCGAGATGTCAACAAACTGGGTGACGGTTCACAAACCATCATCGCACAAAAACACACGAGTCGCAAGAGGCATAGTCTTCTAAGAGTGATTCCAAGGTCCAAGCAACGGTCCGCGCAACAGGGGTCATGCAGTCTGGTCCTTCGCATCCCAGTAGCGCTTCCGCACATGACGAAAACGCCTCGAAGAGCGAAATCTGAATTCAGAGAAGCAGTAGCAAGGCACATGCTGCGCCCATGGGGCAGGACTCGGGCAAAATCCCAGCCTCCTCTCAGGACTTACACATACGCTAAGCGTCGTTCATATTCGTGATTCGTGATAAGCATCCTTCTAGAAGGCTTCGGGTGTTGCTGAAGCCGCTCCAGATTTTGGCATGTCTGAGTCTCATGGCACCTAGGCTCTGAACCCCGCCCCAAGCCCTGAACCCTAAACCTCTCCCCCTAAACCAAAATTTGTAAAGCCAGTGCCGCATTTCGCAATGCTTGAGTCATAGGGACCCTTAAGGGGGTAGGGGGGAGGGGGGTAGGGAACTATACTTCCTCAAATAGGCCTTCTTAGGTCTGTACCAACTAAGCGTAGCCTCATAATCTTCGGGATCTCAATATAGCAAACCCATCACGAGGCTGTAGTAATGCAGCAGGAACACTCTAGTCATTTTGAAGACAAACTCTGGTAATCCGAGAGTCTCCTCGCAAGAATCCCATAATGGGCTTAATGTAGGGGCCTAAATAGTCACCAATACCATTTTGGGGGCTCCTGTCTACAATTATGGTACACTATGCCCCAAAACCCTATTCCAACGAACCCCAGCTACTAAGTCCCATGATCCTCTAAGCAATGGGGAGTCTTGCGAATGGCTGAGCTGGCGACCTGTCCTTGCCGACCTGCCGATGCAGCGCCGTACTATAGGGGCCTTTTGACTTTCCTAGGGTTCCTTTAAAGGGCTCCTTAAAGGGATATATAGGGGATCTATCAGGGTACTGTACTATAATGTAAGGGACTTTTTAAGTACCTAGGGTTCCTTTAAGGGTTCCTTGTAAAGGGGTCTCTAAGGGTGATTATCAGGGGTGTTATGGGGGGTTTAGTATAGGGGCCTTAAGAATTACCAGTACTATTTTGGGGGCTCCATGTTATAATTATAGTATAATCGTCCCCCAAAAGCCTATTCTAATTATTCAGGCCCCTTTATTAATGCACAGCTGCGACTGTTTTCATCTTGCTTGGTAACTTGGCTTGAGGTGTTCTACAGGCGACATATGATATGAAATTGCTCCAATTGGATCTGTCTTTACGACTTTGCAGAGTACAAACCACTGCAGCTTGGCATGCAGAATTTGGGGCTTGACACAACAAGTCCACTACATATCTAACCAGAGCATGCGAAAAGAGGAGAACACATACCGTTTTCCTGCAAACTGCAGACTAAGGAACCATGACAGGCTTAGAGTTTTCAGGCTCGAAAGACGTGCCGAATTGCAATGGTTTTCTGAGCAAGATTTTGTGCCGAGCACAACCTGGTTTTGGCAAGTGCTTCTCCTACCACAAGAAACACAGCATCCCTCCCCTGTTGACTTGTATCAAGGGTGCTTGTTGTTAGACAATGCTTCGGTGTGAGGATTTCTTGAGGAAGTCTCTTTATCAGAACAAGCCGCACAGTCTCACCCATGTTTTTTGAAGTGCCGAGAAATTTCTGTTGCCTGCATAGTATCGGGGCACAGGTTCTTGCCCTCTAGAAAAAATTTCTGGGCATAAAAAAAGGGGACATGATTACTCAGTATTCCGACGCCTAAAATAGGGGCCTTGATCATAGAATAGGGTTTTGGGGCATGTTATACTATAGCTATAATAAGAAGCCCCCTCACAATAGTATAGGTAATTATTAAGACCACCCTTTATGGAGCCCTTTAAAGGAACCCTATTCTAATTATTAAGGCCCCTGTATTGTGGTCGCACTGCACTTCGCACCTCCTTTCGCGGCCGCACCCAAGAAGGGACGCGGATGCTGTACCGGAGAGGCTCCCTGGGCTTATATAGCGGCCTTGATAATTAGAACTGGGTTCCTTTAAAGGGTTCCTTTAAGGGATACTATAAGGGATTTAGGGATATAGTGGCTTTGATACTTAGCATAGGGTTTTGGGGTATGTTTTACTATAGTTATAGCTGTACACGCACCTCAAGGACAACACTTGTTATATGGTTTCGGGGTATATGTTACTACAACTATAGCTGGAATTATAAAGGGAACCTCGCGGCTAATATTGGGAAGTTTCTAGGCCCCCCATACTATTCGGCAGATTGTCAACTGTGTTTGGGGGCTAGGGTTGAGGTTCAGGGACTAGGGTTTAGGGTTTGAATCTTGTTCATTCGCAGTGACGAAGTGTTTACGTACAGCTTCTTGCTGACCTGCTCATATAACCTCTGTGCTTTGAAGAACTGTGGCAGAACTAGCTGCATGTTGAGCTGTAACATCGTGGCCACCAGACCCTTTCGGCAGTTGGGCAATGCGCCTTCTAGCACCGGCCTGAGCACGAAACCTCAAACAGCCTGACCCTACGACCACAAAGCCCAATACCCTAAACGCTCCACCCTAAACCCTAAACCCTAGATTCAAAACCCCTTAAACCCAAAACCCTAAAATCCACCAGGGGGTCCGGGCGAATCCAGCTCAAGAGATGGCATGGTGAGCGTCACCTTGCGGGGATATCGAGCTCGCAGTTTAGATTTAAAGTTTTATTGGCTTAAGGTTTTAGGGATGGGGCGTTAGGTGTTTCGGGTTTTAGGGCTTGTTTTTTTTTAGGGCTTGTAGGGTTTAGGGTGGCAGTTTTGGGTTTCCCGCCTCGGTGTTTCGGAAAGTGATCAAAGGGTTGCGGAGTGTTCAGCTAGTATTCGGTCTCGTGGATTCTCTTAAACCCAAAGAGCCCCACCCTAAACCCAAGCCCCAGTACCCCTTAATAAAGGAATAGACTTTAAATCATAATATGAAGCCCCTTGTAATTTTCGGTATATTCCGTAATCAAGGAGTCTTGGCTGGGAACCGGTTTGGGGCGGTCAGGTTCAGAGCTTTTTGGTTCAAGGTCCAGGGTTTAGGGTGTTTTAGGGGTGAAGTTGTAGGGTTAGGGTTTAGGGGGTTAAAGTTTAGGGTTCGGGTTTGGGGTTCGGGTTTAGGGTTAAGGATTACTTAGAGGATCATGGGGCTTAGTAAGTAGGTTATAATTGGGGTTATAAGTCCTCTAAGTGGGGTTATCCTGATTATAACCTACTTATAACCTTACTTACTAAGTCCCATGAGCCTCTAAGTAGGGTTTAGGGTTTAGGAGCACGGCCTCTGTCGTGTTGGACTGCCACACCTCGAAGAGAAGCTCCTCGGTCCGTGATTGGCAATATGATACGGTTTAGGGCTTACTATAGGGGCCTTAATAATTAGAATAGGGTTTTGGGGCCCACTATGCTAGAATTCTAGTAAGGAACCTCCAAAAAAGGTTAAGTAGATATTAAGGCCCCTATCATACGGTTTAGGGTTTAGGGCGGTGTCAAAGTCTTGCCAGTATGTTCGTATATTGGATTCGTTTCGAGAAGTGTTGTTGCCCTAGTGATGACACTGCAGGCACGATTTGGCGGAGTCGTTGGAACATCTGCATCAGGAAATCTTGAGATATGATGGGGATGAGGCGGTGCCAACACGTGCGCTACTTGGCAAACCTCAGCACCCCCTTGTGTGGCTAAGCTGTCTTTCGGGAGTTTCAGAAAGAACGCCAGCGCAAAGAACGCCTGCGCGAACCTGTCCGAATGATGTGTTGTAGAGCCTAGTGAAAATCTTGGATGGTCTTCTGGAAAGGTGCCCGCCAGGGAAGCAAACAAACCAGAACTCTCAGACGGCCCTTACCTGCGCTTTCTTTCGATTCATGATAGTTTTCACACCCAGACCCTAAACCCTAAACCCTGAAGCCTAAACCCCTAAACTCTAAACCCCTAAAAGACCCTCAGCCCTCAACCCGAAACCGCCGCATCGGAAGCCAGGAAGCACTTGGGGCCTCCCAGAAGGCGGATTTGTCGGGTTTCGCGAGTTTGTCACTGAAGGCTCTGAGAGTAAGAAAAGTCTAGGTCCGAAGCTTCCACGCCTCCGAAGCCGGGGTCTTAAGATTTGGGGTTTAGGGGTTGGGGTTCAGGGTATCAGGGTTTAGCGTTTAGGGTGAAAAGTATAAACCCAGCTGGCCCTAACTTCAGTCTGGATGTCTGCTGAACTACAAACTACCCTCCGGCAGTCGAATGTAAACCTTGCCGATTTCGCCCGCGCACCCAGATACGACACATGCAACCCATCCTCACGATTTCGGGTTTGGGGTGCAAAAACAGAGGCCGTAATAATCAGAAAAGGTTTCTGGGCGTTATTACGACATCAACAGACTGACTATCTATCTATCTATCTATATATGTATATGTATAAATGTATGGAACACTGTAATATGGGCCATTATTCAGGCCCCTATATTAGGGTTCCTTTTCAGGGTCTAGGGTTAGAACCATAAGGAAGAGTCCCAATGCTGACGAAACTCGGTGTCGTTCTCCACGACAGGCTTTGTGGTGTAAACCTGAGAGGGTTGTGTTTTGGGATAGTGTCATTACAGTAAACCTAAGAACATCCAATAAGTTGAAGATTCAGAATCTGCAAAAAAGCTGGGAGTTGATAGACTTGCGGTTGCCTACCTTATGGTTTAAGGTTTATGGTTCATGCAGGCCTCTTTGTCAAGTTGGCTGTGCTGTGATGGACCGCACAGGACATAGCCTAAATCCGATATAATTATGCCGAACTCAAGGAACGAAATCACGTCGTCGATTCGGCTCGCGACCAGTCCTCACAACATGATCGATGCAGGGGTTCCGCTTTTGAACTCTGGGGTGGGGCAAGCATGTTATACACGTGAAAACGCGTGAAAGCTCGCAGTGCACCCTCAACTGCGGACCCCCCCCCCCAAAAAAAAATGACCCTACTCGAAAGCTGAGGGGGCTCAGTTTGACAGGACTTAATGTAATTTGGTGCAAGCTTGCAAGAACGAGAATCAAAGTCGCAGTAGCTTGGCTTTCAGTTTGAATTGTAAGAGGCATGCACTCTCTCGTGGCTTTTCCTGGCTAGGTGTAGACAATGTTGGCCTTTTGTGTACAACCCCAAAGCAAGACCTGCGCAGGACATGCTCCATCAGCTGGTGCAGCCGTATTTTCGCCGGAACCTGCATGTGCATACACCATCGAACGAGCAATCCGCAACCCTAAATGCCTGAATCAGAATCCTAACCTCCACACCGTGTTTCTACCACTGTTCTATGCAAAAACTAAGTGGTTTATGCCATGCCATCCCAATCGTAGTCGTGGCCTTTGAAGTTGGGGAGTTTGAGGGGGGCGGCTTCAGAGTTTGGGAGGCCAGCATAACCTGGTGTACAGTTTTTATGAACAGTAGGGTTCAGGATTGTAGCGATGTTCAGCCGTGCCCTGTGGACTGTTTTTGGGTTTAGGAGTTTAGGGTTTGCTGCCGATTGAAGCACAGGTGAAGGGTGAGCACATTGCAGTAGAGGGCTTTGGATTTGTGTCAGCACCGTGCTTGAAGTACACTAAACTGTTGGAGCAGAGATAGAAGCAAGCACATCTTGTCGAATTTCATCATCATCGTCATCATACTACTACTACTACTACTACTACTACTACTACTACTCCTGCTACTACTCCTGCTACTACTACTACTGCTACTACTACGACTACTACTACTACTACTACTACTACCACCGCTACCACTACCACTACCACTGCGACTGCGACTGCGACTGCGACTGCGACTACGACGACTTCTACTGCTACTACTACTGCTACTACTACTACTACTACTACTACTACTCCTACTCCTACTCCTACTCCTACTCCTACTCCTACTCCTACTACTACTACTACTACTACTGCTACTACTACTACTAGTACTAGTACTAGTACTAGTACTAGTACTACCACTACCACTACCACTACCACTACGACTACGACGACGACTTCTCCTACTACTACTACTACTACCACTACTACTACTCCTCCTACTACTACTACTACGACTACTACTACTACTACTACCACTACCACTACCACTACCACGACCACCACCACTGCCACGACGACGACGACGACTACTACTGCTGCGACTACTTCGAGTACTGCTGTTGGTATCAACCTTCACGGTTCAGGGTTTAGTGTTTTGCCGATTGCCTTCTCGTTGGAGACGACATCGCGAAGCGGTTTGGTGAGCTCCTGAACTGTGCTGCCACAACACACACACACACACGTACTTTTAGATCACTTCTTTGGGGTTGAGGGTTTAGGGGCAATGCACCTGCAAAGGACATGGCTGTGGTTCGTAGCATTTGGTTTGCGATTTGTTGTGGCTTCAAGCTGCTGCCCCCGCGACGGGCTAACAGCACGTCGCAAGGACGGACCAACCCCCGCATCACGAGATGGTCATGAGCTTGAGCACACTACGGAACCCATCAGCTGAGATGCAGCAAGCACAAACAAAACCCTAAACCCGAAACCTCAGACCCAAACCCGAAGCTCATTGCATTCTCAGCGTCCGCCGGCCCATCCTTCCTCTTCCTTGCCGTTTGGGGCTCAGGAAGACGGAAGACTAATGTAGGGGCCTTAATAATCAGAAGAAGACTCCTTCAAAGGGTTCCTTAAAGGGGTCTATAAGGGATCTATAGTACGGTTCTATAATGTAGGGGCCTGAAAAATAAGAATAGGGTTTTGGGGCCCATTATACTATACTTATAAGAAGGAGCCACCAAATAGTAATAGGTAATCATTAAAGCTCCTATATGAGGGTTACCAGCAGGCAGTCTAGGGTTTGCCAATAGAATTAGAGCACTCGGTTCAAGGCTTTGAGTTTAGGGCTTAGGGTGTAGCTTACCCTGACTAGGATCTCCGCCAGCGACACAGAACGCTTTCGGTGCTGCTTCAAGCATACAGCTTGGGAAAAGATTGAGAGTAGCCCGCTGGGTGTCCTTATCACTTTGGCAGAGCCCGTCCGAAAAAAATCTCCAAGGGTAAGCGCCTTTCTGGATGAAGTCTGCAGCCGAAGCACACTTTCGCGATTGGACCAAGAATTTTGAACCTTGGCCCATCCTCTAACCGTTCCCAAAACATGAAACCTTGAAGACATCCGCTTGTCACAAGTAACAAAGTAGTAGTTATGCTCTCTAAACTTTACCCCAGCTTCGGGATTCTTCCATTGGTCTGGAGGAGTGGGCTGCAGATCTCTCACCAGGTGTTAATCTTCGGGGTATCTTACTTGGGTTTTCCTGTCGTAAGGCTGTAGGGTTCAGGGTGTAGACTTTACTAAACCCTAAACCCTAAACCCCTTTAGGGGTTCTTGTCATGAACATCCGACTTTGTCGGGTCTAGTCTAGACCCAGGGTGCCACATTTTCTGACACTCCCGTCTACTTTAGGGGTTGAAAATGATCATAGCAATAATACCCATAATATTAGTAGCAATGATAATAACATTAAGAATAGGAATAATAATCATAATAATTAGAAGAGTCAGAATGAGAAGAAGAAGGAGAAGAATGATCATATAGCGCCCGTCAAGCCTTGGATGCAGCTAGGCCATGCCCCCTCAGCTCGAGATTGGAATCTCGAGGGGTGTCGGCTTAAGGGCTTCAGGGTGTAAGGGTTAGGGCTTAGGGTTTAGGATTTGGGCTTCAGGGTGTAATATAAGGGCCTCAACAATCAGAATAGCGTTTTGGGGGCCCATTACACTGCAATTATAATAAGGAACCCCCCCCCAAAAAAATAGTATATCTTCTGATGGACTCTGGGCCTCCAAAATAGTATAGGTAATTATTCAGGCCCCTATATTAAGAGCTTAGAGAGATTGAAGTAGCAACTCCAGGACCCCTAAACCCCGAACTTCAACTTCAGGAGTTGTAGCTGTCAAGGATTTAGGGTTTAGGGGTTTAGGGTTTAGGGGTTTGGGGTTTAGGATTTAGGGTCAAATTCAGCACAAAGGAGTCGGACATTTACCAACACTATTTCTTAGGGTTCTATAATTTGAATCTACTATAACATACCCCACCAAACCCTATTCTAATTATTCAGGCCCCCCATATTCGATGATCTTGGTGTCCTGAGGACTTTAATGAACTTTATTGTCCCTCCTTAGCTGCAGAAGTCCATGATCACCTTCTCAACCTTGCCTCACGCCCTAAGGGGCAAAGGGACAGTTCCGATTAGCTTTGCCTCTTGAACGGAACCCTTTCTCATGATGCAATGTCGAGTAACGCTGCTTCTGCCGCGCTCTCCTGCCACGCTGTTACGGCCCCCCAAAAAAGCACATAAGCAAAATTAGGATAGGGATATCCCATATAACCCCCCTTATAATGAAGCCAAATAAGGTAGGGATATCCCTATAAAGTGCTTATGCTTATGTGCTTTTTGGGTCCCTAAGCCTGGGCTTTTAAGTAACCAGGGAGAAAAAAGTATAAACTTTTGTTTCATAATGGTTCCTTTATGGAAAAAAGTATTAAAGTATGGTACTCCAAAGCCCCTAAGCTGTCAGCTCCAGAGTTGCTGAGGTAGAGGCGAGAGGGATGCGGGCATTCCCAGATAGCAAGGGCCAAGACAACCAAGCAAATGCAGAGTGTAAACCGGATGCATGGTTGAACGCAGCTGAAGTCGTCCTCTTTTGGCAAATCTTAAAAAACATAATAATAATAATTACTATTATTCTAGTAACAATAATAACAACAATAACAGAACAATAATAAAAGTAATAATAATCAGACAGCAAACCTCTGGACATGGCAGGACCCAAATTCTGCCCTAAAGCCCTGAAGCACCAAAAGCCTAGCACCCTAGCGCACTCAAACTCCTCTATAAACCCCAAAGCCCAAAACCTAAACCCCTACAAGCCTAAAACCCAAAAACCCTAAACCCTAAAACCCAAAAGCCCCAAAGTCCCAAAACCCTAAAACCCCAAACCCTAAAACCTAATCTATAGGGTTTAGGGTTTAGGGGTTTAGGGGTTTAGGGTTTGGGGGTTTAGGGCAACCGGGGGCAATAAGGAGTCTTTCGAGAGGGTGTAGGCTTTATAAGCTTCAAAACAATTGGAATAGGGCTTTGGCGGGTGTGTTCGAGTATATTTATAACAAACCCTAAACCCTAAACCTTAACCGTGTGTCGACTTCACCAGTCCCCAGATGAATATTTGTTCGGGCTGTTTATTAAAACAATACTAGAAATGATCTCAAATCGGTGCCTAGCGTATGGTTATAAAGGGGCTACAGTGATATATATATATATATATCATATATATATATATATATATATATATTTTTTAAAAAAAATTAGGATTTGTAACCCAAGATGCTCCCTTCTGGGGGGCCTCTAGAAAGGCCCGGGGTCTCTCAAGGGCTGGGGGGGTGCCTTTAAGGGATCGCTTAAGGGCCTTAGGGGCTTCAGAATTTCAGGGCTTCAGGTTTAAGGTTCCGGATTTCAGCTTTGATGTTTAAGTTTGGGGGTTCGGGTTTAGTATTAGAGCTACAGCCCACTGCTTTTCTCTTAGCCCAACGACAGGATGCCTGGTGAAGACAGAACCCCCCAAATCCCAAAACTCCAACCCTGAGGAAACTCCAAAACCGTAAATCCCAAACTGGAACAAAAGTCCCAAAGAAGAGCACGGAGTCATCCTTGGCCAGAAGAGGCTCTAGCCCGGTGCCCTCGAAGAAATACTTCCTCGGTAGCACGGTTCACAAATGCTGGGAGCGCATGATATAGGGTTCTATAAGCGCACCTACAAAAACCTCAGCAAGTAGAATAAGGTAATGGGGTAAATTACAATACAAGTCTACTCTGACATAAACCCTGAGCAACAGGTTCGTTAACGGAGCATATGGGAGTTTCCGAAAATAGGGGACCCTTATGTAGTACCCTAAATAGTAGGATCCTTATTATAAGGACCCCTAAACAAGGTACCCCTAATTTTCGGAAACCCCCTTTTGGAGTCTTAGATAGGAATCCCTCGTCGTCCTCCCAGTCCCTGACCGCTCTGAAACCCGAAGAAACAAGAGAGACACCCCTGTAAGACCCCAGAAAACCCTGTAAGACACCATAGAGACCCTTCTGAAGCCCTACAAGGCCCTCGTTGAACCCCATATGCCCCCAAAAAACCCTAATTTAAAGCTTAAGCCCCAAACCCTAAACCCTGAACCCATAACCCTAAACTGCAAATTTAGAAACCCTGCACCTGAGCCTAATCTCCAAACCTTTCGCCCTGCAACCGATCTGGAGCTCCACTAAACCCTAAGAAGGGCAAAGCCGCAGCGGTGCTTTCCGCTTCGTGCTGGCCTGCCGAGAGACCGGGTTTTTCTACAGGAATTCGGTCTAAGTTGGGGTTGCTCTACAGGTTCCTTTAAGGGTTTCTTTCAATGCTCTATAAGGGTTTAGGGTTACAGAGAGGGTTTGCTACTGAGATGCCATAATAAGGACACCCTATTATTTACCATAGATACCTCTTGTGGTAATATACAGTAAAGGTGATATACATTAAACTTCTTGACAAGAGCCCAGGAGAGAAAGAGAGCCAGCAAAGAATGTAGGGGGCCTTCACAACAATAGGGTGTTGGGGTATCAACTAGGATAAGAATAAGAAGAGCTCATATAGTTCAAGAATAAGAAGGAGTACAACCAGACATTACGACTACCCAATCTCCGACCCATCGAGTTACAATGGAAGCTTCGCGAAATGAGCCGTTATTTGGGGGTCGTGGGGTGTCTGACAGTATTTCTGGGCTCTTTAGAGGGTTCCATGGGCTTTTGGCCGGGTTGTACGCAAAACCGGAGTTTAGAGGAGTTGCGGGGTGATGGCTTAGGGTTTAGGGTAAGCATTTTGGTTCATCCCTTTGTGGATTTAGCGATGAGGGTTCAAATTGACACTGTCAAGGCCTAACAATGTGTCGCCGCCTTCCAAGGCAGTGTGAGCACTGCGTGGTAGGCCCCCGAGTACTCATCCTGACCTGACTTGGGCAGAAGCCGTACTTCGAAACAAGGTATTGCCAAGAACACAGCAACGATATGCACAAATAACAAATGTCGCATCCGATTCAGATTTATGGTTTCACAGATTGGATTGTGGATAATTGAAACGAGCTGGGTCAAGCTGAAGCTTGCAAGCCCTCTTACCTCCCTGCAAAGCATGGAAACAAGTAGAATTCAGGACCATCCCTGCCATTTGCCGCTGGAGTGTCGCATGTAGAAAGGCGTCTCCTCAGTTGAGATTTCGGTCCATGCTGCCACGCTGCCATGCGGTAGCCGCGAGCCCGCTAGCCGTTTTTACTGGCTATAAAGACGGGATCACAAGTGGAAGTTGCTGATCAGGAACCCTAAACCCTAAACCCTAAACCCTTTGGAACGGATGTTGCTGGGCCTTCTGGAGGCTGTCTAAAGCAGAAAGTTTTGCTTTAGATTCTTGGAGGCCTCAAAAGCTGGGACGAAGGTAGGTAGGAGGAAGGATCCCTTATATAAGGACTCTTATTTGGGGATTAACCCCCCTACCTTCATCCTACCTTTCGAGGCCCCTGAGATTATGTTGTAGCTGCGGGATGCGCTGTGAGCGCCGTAAACCCTAAACCCCACACCCCACACGTAACATCGAGCTTTCGGAGTCAGGTGCAGGCCGATGCTTTTGCACTGGCTACAGAAATAGTGTAGGGGCCGTAATTTAAGAGGGTATGGGGCCATATTATAGTACAAAAACAATAAGGAACCCTGAGGAATGGCATCGGTAATTCTTCAGGGTTCCATATTTCTCACCCCTGAGAACTCAGAGGCTTGTGGGACTTAGTAACTGAGGTTATAAGTAGGCTATACTTAGGATAACCTCACTTAGGGGACTTATAACCCCAATTATAACCTACTGACCTACTGTACTTACGAAGTCCCATGATCCCCTGAGAACTCAGAGGCAGCCAAGCATCAAACTTCCTGATCGGCCGCCCATGAAACTCCTGCAGTGCTCGGCTCATCCACCTGGATGGTCGGGTTAAGGGTTGATAATACCTGGACCCTCAAGAACCTACCTTTTTCGGATTCCTTATGGTTTCCTTATTAAGAGTCCTTAAAAAGGTAGGTTATTTGGGGTTGCAAGGGTTGCTATAAGGGTCAGTGTAAGATACACGGGTTACTATAAGGGGTTTAATGTAGGGGCCTTCGTCAACTTGAGCTGCTTGTACAGAGATCCGGATAGTTTTGGCTGAGATGTGAGTCTCGATTGTGGGCATGTGCCAACTGTCGGCTTTGGGTTTAGGATTGACAAATTGGGCGTTCTCATCCCGCCGCAGGTTGGGCTCGGAGCCGATCCCACAACTCACCCTCAACCCCTCCCCCCTTGCCCCTTTGGGAACATGTAGGGATTATCGTACCCAAAAAAGGGTCCCTACTCTGCCACTGAGTCCCCCCCGTCCGCAACGCACAAGTTTGCCAAGGCGCATTCGCGAGAGGCCGTCGGTTGGACCTCACTCTCATTCCTCTCGCCGGTTACTGACCTCTCGTCCAGAAAGCTGGATAGAGCCTCCGATCATCTGAACACATGATTTGATAGCTTCAGAAGACAGCGGACCCGTGCTAGAACTCTAGAGAATAGGATCCTTCTTATAAGCTACCCTAGTTTTCTGAAACGCCCATGTCGCCCCGTGCTCCACGCTTGACCCCTAAACCCTTAACCCCTAAATTCCTGAGCCCGTCACGTGCATCTGCGATTTCATTAGATGCCAGCTCCAGTGCCTGGGGGGCTCAACATCTCCAACATGTATGTCTATGATAGTTGTTTCTAAATTTGGGTTTAGGGTTTAGGGGCCGTGGTTCTGTGTTCATTTTGCGGATGGGAATGGCCAGCTTTCTTTTCTCGAACAACAATGACAATCCTGTTACCGCCACTCCTCGCATGAATCGACCCAACTTCCCAGACACGAAGGAGTAGTACTTAACTCATACCAGGTATCCTTCATAAGGGACCACCAATCAAGGGATGCTTGAATGAATAGATGCAGTGGGACTTTGTTTCTCGTCTCCCATGACAGCGCCTTGAGCCCTTTTGCACTGACCCAAATTTAGGAGGAGCCCTTATACCCCCACTAAAAACCCTAATATCGACCCTACTTCACACGCTTCCGCGGCCTGCTTCGACGTTGACGCCGCCCACGAGAGCCAGCGAGTGATCTCGGAATCCGCCTGCGAGGCTGGAGTTTTGTCATCACCACCTCGGGTCAGCGGCCTGTGAGACGAAAAAGGCCGGGAAAAGTTTCAACATCATTAGACTCCCAGACCTTCGAAAATCCCTTCATTAAGGAATATTCATGAAATCATATTATGGGTTCCTGCTGTAATTTACGGTATATTCCTTAATTAAGGGGTTTTGGAGGCTCTGGGTTATCAGCACAGCAATCCTGCGGATGTCCTGCCCCTCTGGTGTGATCTAACAAATTTCCAGGCTCGTGCCCAGACCTCTCCAATTGAGACCTAACGATTGCTATACGTGTAGCAATTAGGATTACTGTAGGGGTTCAATACAACGGGTTACTGCAAGGGTTCAATGCAAGGTTTGCTATACGGGTTGACAACACGACCTGACCTGATCCACACTCCTCAGAACCACTCGGAAGAGCGCGGCCAGTCATGTAGAAGTATAGAAGTTACTTGGTGTTGCGGTACCTTTGAATGCTTTCAGCTTTCCATGCAAGATGTTGTGTCAGGTGTGATAGGCAAAGCCTGGCTTTTCAGACACTTCGTGTGCTTTTCGAGTGACCGAGGGCTTGAGGTACATGGCTCCAACCTGTGGATGCACACAATATTTAGGGTTTAGGGTTTAGGGTTTGCAGCTAGGCAACACTAGAGAAAATAAGAAAGAGAGAGAGAGAGAGAGAGCCCGAGCTGTACAAGTAGAATCCTTCGTCGTAGGATGCTCATTATAGGAGCCCAAAAACCTTGAAGCAACAAGAGACCCCATGTTCAGAACCCACCTGTCCCAATATCTTACACGCGTAAAACCCTAAACGACTAAATCTTCTTAGGCGCCTGTGCCCCAAACCTTCAAAGTACTTTTCTCGTAAAACCCAGTTCCCAACATTCAACCTCTCCCTCAATCCTAAACTCCCAAACACAGATCTTCTGCATACTTCCAAAACCCTAAACTGCTACTGAGTATTGCCTAAAAACCCTACGCCCCTGAACAAGATCTGCAGTGGTTTTGCCTGTCGGATCTGATGCAGAGCCTTCCGAGCTGCATAGTCTTCAGCCTCCTGGACATTTTCTTGAAAAGGGCTATTGATACGGTTGATGGACAAAATCCTGCATGACCCATAATAAGGAATATACCATAATTCCCATAGTTTAGGGTACTTAAAGTAATGCAGGATTTTGTCCATCAACAGTATTACAAGGGCTTTAGGGAAGTTCTACAAGGGTTCTGGGTTGACGTTATTCACCAAACAAAATTCAGTTGCCTGCAGATCAAGAGCTCCCTAAGTTTGGGTTTGGGGCTTTGGGGGAACCTGAACGCAAGGATGGAGTGATCGCACCGGTGTGCATACCTGAGCTTCACATGCACCTTCGGACAATTTTGGTTGTGGGTTAAAGAAACGACAAGAGGGATTGGGGCTGAGGGGGGGTGCATTTCGGGTTCGAGGCGTTAGGGTCTTGGTTTAGTTTTGTTCATTCATTTGCGTTTTCTTTTGGGTTTGGGATTCAAGCTTTTACGCTTTGAAGCTGGTGGACGAAGGGACGGACGAGGGTGGAACAGTGTGAGCAACGCGCCCGACACCACAAGCCGAGGCCGTAGTATCTAGGTATGGGGAATTGCGAAAGCAAAGTTTGGTGCTGACGAAGGAGGCCATCTCAGGAACATGACGGCCCTGTAGGAAGCAGTCAGCAACATTCCGATGAATCCCAACCTCGTCTGCGGACATTGGCCCTACAGAGCCTAAACCCCAAAGCAATGAAAACCCTAAACCCTAAAGCAATGAACACCCTAAACCCTAAACCCTATAGCAATGAAAACCCTAAACCCTAAACCCCATAGCAATGAAACCCTAAACCCCATAGCAATGAAACGTCTTCACCCAGCAAACAGTCCTCACGCGTGGGGCCGTAACCCTCGTAGTAGGCAAAGGGCTGCGTCTTGGTCGCGTGTCAGGGCTTCGCAGGACCATTGAGACTAGTTTTGAAGGGTTTAGGGTTTAGGGTTTGGGGTTTAGGGTTTAGGGTTTGGGGTTTAGGGTTTGAGGTTCGGGTTTAGGGTTTAGGGAGACGCTGTGTCTACCGAAAGGCTTTTGGCGAGACAGAGTTTCTGCACCGATCTGCTTCAGGTACGCAGTCCAAAACTGCGGTGTATTGGAAGTTCTTACAACTTGGGGCGCCTGGTTACGCCCTTCCAGTATCTCGAAAGAGGTTCGCTCCAGAAAGAGACCACTGAGTGCAACATTGCCCAGACGCTTAAGGTTTCGAGTACGGAAGAAAGGTTCGCAAGTCAGGCATTAAAGGATGCCTCTGACAATCGGGTTGTACTATCAGTAGGCTTGCTTTAGTTCTTAGTTGCAGCTCTTGCGAAGGGGTCGTCTTACTGGCATGCCAGCTTAGAAACAATGCTCCAACGTGAGCAACATGCGCGCTCTCGTCGAACACTTGCCTGTGGCGGAGTAAGCAGTTCCTGTTCCTTCAGAGCCTCACCATGTGGCGCATAGTTCAGTAAGTTAGAGCAGGGTCCCTTTTTAGATCCCAAGTAAAGTACGGCACCCTTTTGCAAAAGACACTAAACAGGGACCCTGATTAAGAGAACTACCCGTATCAGTAGTGCATGCGCCTCGTCTGCAACCTCCCGGAGCGAGACACAGGCAGTGCTGCTGCTCTAAGAAGCAGACGATGCGGGCTGAGCAATCACAGTAAGATTGGTAATAAAAAATTATCACTTTTGATGTTTGTAACGTTAAGATTAGCAAGCTTAAGCGTGCAAAATTAAGACAAGCTGCTGGGATGTAGTTCCTTGGCGGTGCAGAGCTGCAACTGACATCTAAGTCCAAACTGTGGAATATGTATCCGAGGGCCGTTGGGATGGAGATAAGGGCTCAGCACCGAAGGACTTCGAGACAACCAGCGATACCAGAATCACAATCATTACGACCGTGATCATGGCAACTACCGGGACCCCAAAGAACCTACCTTTTTAGGGTTCCTTATTAAGATGGTTTCCGTAAAGATTAGTTCTTAAAACGGTAGGTTGTTTGCGGTTAAGGTGGCCTACGGCATCTCGGGCAGCGACGTACCATCTGGCTTCTTCTTCGGCAGCGCGGGAATTCGAAGCCTCGGCTGCGGTGCGGCAGGGGAGTTCAGGGTCAGGCTTTTGTCTTTACTCTCAGGCAGGAGCAACAGAAACTAGGGACTGAATCCAGATTTGGGGATCCTTTGTTGTAAAGGCCATTTGAAACGGTACCCCTGATTTGAAAGAGCTCTGCGGTAGAGCTCTTTCGATGCGATTGCTGCGAGCGCAGGGGGATGCTCTTTGGTATCAGGTCGTTGCCTCCATACGTTACTTTTATTGTGGGTGCCTTTTATTTGGTGGCCCCCTTCTTCGCATTCTGTATAGCTGCTTCTGAGCTGTCGGCAACCATCACTTGGTTCCAGCTTCGCACACGTTGGTGCCCGCCGTGTCTTGTGGTTGTGTCGACAACGGTTTGCCACTTCACATCGGAATCCCCGGCTGTAGAATTTGCCCTGCCTGCCGAGCCAAACGGCGTTTTTGGTCCTGTAGCCCGCTCCAACACAAACATGGCGGCCTCAAGAATTGGAATCGGATCGTGTGGGATATTATGCTACAGCTGATTGTGGGCTATATGGGGATTTAGGGTTTAGGGTTTAGGGCTTAGGGTTTAGGGATAATCTTTCCGATTCTCTGGGTGCCCTACAGTACTCACTCCTCAGGTCCACAAACCCCTCAGCAGGCCTGAAGTTTCAGTAGCCTCCCAGACCCAGAGACTCCAATATCCCTTAATTAAGGAATATTCCTTAAATTATAGTAGGACCCCTAAGATGATTTGAGGAATATTCCTTAATTAAGGGATATGAATCCGAATCCTGAAACAGCACCGTTGCTCGTCTCCTGCCAAGGCTCAAGGCGTAGTGCTTCTCCTTAGCTAGGTGTTGATTTCAACAGCCCCCCCAAAATATTTATAAGTAGGGCTCTATATTGAACAATATAACAGGGGAAATTTCAAATTATCCCAACACGATACCTAGTTGGGTTCTGGCTGCCACGAAATACTCTCCTCCCTTCTGCTCTGGGCCGACCTGTTAGAAACCCGCTGACCAGTATAACTCCACTCTGACGGCGCTCGTATCACTGCAGTGGTCCGCACGGATGAGTGCGGGTGGTATTCCTTAAGAAGCCGGCTGAAGCTTCGGAAGCTGTCGTGGTATTAGGATTCCGGCAGCTGCTATCAACTTTTGCCAAGGAGCCCCGGTTTCGTCGGTGCGATGGAAGAAGAGCATCTCAGATTTGTACACCTCGACTGCTCCCAGGTTGACAATAACAATATTCGTGATAATTAATAATACTACCAATTATTATTCTTATTCTTCTTCTTTTTATCCTTATTGATATTCTAAAAACAAGAAGGGCAATACGAGTATTACCGCTATAAATTGTACTGACATGCTGCATATTTTCACTAGGCTTATACTTTCAGTACTGCAGCCATCATTGCTACTGCTGCTGCTGCTTATACTACTACTGCTACTACTACGACGACGACGACTGCTAATATACTTTTTCCTTTTCGTTATCGTTGTTCGTTATCATGTAATTTATCTTCCTATGCTACTATTAAGGTCATTATCGCCACTCTGACTGTTCTAGTTAATGTGATGATTTAGTGTTGCTGCCATCGTTGTTGTTCTTAAATTACTATTAGTATTTATGTACTTGTAGTAAGGGACTCGCCGAGAATGTCTCTTAGCATGCGGCGGAGCACGCAAAGACACCGTGAACACACGTTTATCAAGCCCCTGGGTGAAAGCATCAGACTACTTGGAGGATCATGGGACTTCGTAAGTAGGTTATGATTGGGGTTATAAGTCCCCTAAGTGGGGTTATCCTAATTATAAGCGGCTTATAACCTTACTTACTAAGTCCCATGAGCCTTTAATAGGGGGCCCTATTATAGAACTCGAAAGCCCTTAAAAGAGACCCCAAGGCCTTTTACTTACTAAGTCCCATGAGCCTTCAAGTAGCCTCACACACTTCCTGAAGCCCTGCCTCGTTCCGTCCCATGGCTCTTTGCAGTGCTCCTGTGTCGCTACTAGAAGGGCCGTCATAATTAATAGGGCTTTGGGGGCCCATTGTACTATAACGATAATAAGGAACCCTCCAAAATAGTATAGGCAATTATTGAAGCCCCTATATCACGTGGAATTTCTTCTTCTGTTGCTCGCGCTACGTTCGCTCTGTCACATCAGGCCCCAAAAAATGGGTTACCATTGTTCTTGGGCGTAGCCGAGAAGGTGCGAGCAAGGGTCTAATGCTCGGTCTGCAGGGGCCGAGGGGTGGAGGTTCGAAGAGGGACCAAGGGAGAGCCAGAGAGAGAGAGAGAGAGAGAGAGACGGAGCGAAAGAGAAAGTAAAGTGTGTGCTATGTTGCTGGTGGGGGTTGAAGCTTCTCTGTCATGCTGCAGAATCTACAGAGTGCTGTAGAGCGCGCATTGCTTGCATGCTTGCCAAGGGTGTCAACTTGACAAGAGAGTACTGGGCTCCACGATCCACGCAAGCTTTCGAGATAGAAACTGAGTCTCGAGCTCGTCATCATGGAGATACGTGATGTCGACAACACTGACCGGGATAAAAACTCGCGAGCCCTAAACCGCCGCTCCGAAAGCCCTAAATGAAGCTCACCCAGTCCCATTCCCCGCTGCATTGAGATCCTGCTAAGTGAGATTTCGGAAGCAACTCCATCTGCGTCTCTTGAGCCTCATAGGCAAGTTGCGCATCTGGGTCATAATCTGTCAAGGAGGATTTCTTGCAGAGTGCTGCTGGATGCATGAAAGAACCCCAGGTGATGAGGCTGACAGTGCCACTTGTGGCTCTAAAGCAAAAGCCCACATGAACTCAAATTCCTGGCGTGTGTCTTGGGCCAGTCGGTTTAGTTCGTCGACACCTTCCCTAACCCAGTAACTTGTTGAATTCCGGGTTGAGAGAGACTTACTGCTACTAAGGCACGAGAAGTGCATCTCAAAGCTGGATGTTGCCCAAAATGGCTAACTATGCTCCCTGCACAGAGCTTCTACTGACTGCGTGCGGCGGCAAACCGAACCTGTATCACTTCGCTCTTGGCGTTCGGGCTTTAGATCGTGTCTATGAAAAGCTGGCAGCACCCAACATCTGATACCTCTTCGTGACAGGTATGATGCGCCACGGGACCGTCTCCACTAGGGCACATCTCTGAACACCTCGCAGCCACGACAGAGGAGTTGTAACGTGGAGGGTTGGTGCACGCTCGTCGCGCTTTGTGACCTTTGACTTGACAGCCACTTCACATGAAAGTTGGGTGATTAATTGTGCGTTTAATGCTGGCTGTGCGTGATGAGGGTCGCAAGCTTCCTTAAAACATATGCAGAACCGGTGTTACAGAAACTCCCTCATCCCGTACCTTTACTTGCCAAGCGGAGTCCAGAAAGGTCAGCCCTCCCCTCGCCACGAAATAATTAGGTATTCATTCTATAGAGTTTAAGCAATACAGGGGCCTTAATAATTAGAATAGGGTTTTTGGGCCCGTTATACTATAATTAAAATAAGGAACCCCCAAGATAGTATTGGCAATTATCTAGGTCCAACAAAAGTCAGGGGCACTGCAGGGGTCTAAATTATCGGTCATCGTATCCGCCTCTGGCCCCTTCATAACTGCAGTGTAATATGGGTAAAGACCCTATTCAAAATGCTGTGACATCCCCCCACGCAGCCTGGACTTCGCGTTAGCGCAGTTCTCGGCACGAGGAAGGGCGTCACCGACGCTGTCTTGGGGCAACGGCCGAGAAATTCCAATGTCCCTAAATTGTAGTAGGAATCCATCATAAGGAACCTTGACTAAAGAGGATCAGAGTCTCAGTGTTAAGGATTTCCGCGTTGTGAAGCTTTTCGACTGCACTGGGCCATTCAAGCTTTGGGGTTGCTGGGTTTAGGTTCTGAGTATAGGCACATCATATGTGACCGTGAGAAAAGAAGGGCGCTGACCTCTGAAACCGGATGGGGGTGTTTGGGTTTTAAGCTTTACCTCAGCCCCAAATAGCCTACCTTTTTAAGGACCTATACAGGGAAATCATTCTAGGGAACCCTAAGAAGGAAGGTTTTTTTGGGTCTAGGTGGGGTTGAGGAGTTTATGAGTTTATGAGAGCCGATATGTTGGTCGAATGCCGTCTGCAGAAAGGCTCTCCTGATACTTCGCTCTGCACCTGCCACACCGTTTAGGGTTAAGGAGCCTATATAATTCGAACAAGGCTCGGGATATAGGATTTACGATTTCAGATCAAGCCTTGAAAACGGCGCCCTCCCCCCTTAGCACCAGTCTGAGCTGCCAGAAGCAGCGCCGAAGCCAGCAATCCTGCCAGTCTTCTGCGACGAGCCATGGCTTCAGCTAATGGTTCCTTTCAGGTTGTATCAGGATTGTATAATAAAGGTTTTTAAGGTTCAGGGTGTAATCTATGGGCCTTACTAAGTTGAATAGGGTTTGCAGGCATATTGCACTATAACTATACAGGACGAGGTGGCGATACTGCTTCTGAGTATTCCAACGTATGTAAAAATACATAAACAGATACATATATATATACACACATATTTATAGATCGAATTGGCATCGGGCTTTGTAGTTTTGGCTTCCGGCATTTCCAGGATTCAGCGCTGCCTGGCGGTATGAGGTATCTTGCGGCCAAGAGCCTACTTACCAGACAAGCGGCGCCTTCCGTCCAGCGTTTTGCGGTTGCTCCGTGATGCAATGCCATAATATAGGGGCCTTCATCATTAAAGTGGGTTTTGGGGCCCATTATACTGCACTTACAATAAGGAACCCCCAAAGTAGTCTAGGTAATTATTGGAGCCACTACAGTACATGTTTTTATTGTTTAGTCAGCAAACTTTGAGCCGAGATCGAGTTCCAGTCACCCAGACAAATCGATGAACATGCTGTTTTGCAGCTAGGCGGTTTAGGGTCTAGGGTTTAAGGGGTCTGACCCAGCTCCTTAAGACAAGACCACCACCCAGCACTCCATCAGATTTCATGAAACATTCTATGGCCCGACAATCTCTTCCTAAAATCCGTCCGAACCTTGAGCCCCCTTAAATTAAAGCCCCCCTTAAGCCCCTTAAAGCCCCCCTCTAACGCCCTCAGGCACAGGGGTCAGCCTCGCACTTCTCTTGTCGAAGAAGAGCATGGCATTGAAAAACCTGATCTGGATGTCGCTGAGTTGCATCGAAGGTGTTTAATATAGGGGCCTTAATAATTAGAATAGGGTTTTTGGGGCCCATTATACTATGATAATAACAAAGAATTCCCAAAATAGTATAGGTAACTATAAAGGCCCCTATAGTATTTTAGGTTGCATCGCTTCGACTCCATCATCAAAGTAGAAGCTGACCCGTGACGCTGTTGCGATGATGCAGCCGGCGACGAAGCTTGCACAGTGTTTCGAAGCCGTCATCACCTTCATCACAGTCATCACGCAACCACGACTCAGTGAGAGTCTTCAGGGGAGTCTTTCCCACGGAGTGCCGGAGAGCATCCGGGCGTCTGCCGCCATGCCTCTGTACAGCATGCTTTACAACCGAGGAAACTGTACAACGCGGAGTGCATAGAGGCCTTCGACTCCGTGCTTCTGCGTAGTCTCAGAAGTCTAGCAGCACGGCCACGTCACTGCTGCAGGCTGCACTCAGGCAGGAGCAGCTTGAACATCAGCCCATGCTAGAAGTTGCTGGCCGCTTAGGCTGACGCAGCTCCTAACTGCGTCGCTGTCGCAAGCGTGGACGCGGTGTGTGCTCGCTGTCGCATGACCTGCAGCTCTGCATCTTGCTCTATACCACACAAAGTACCACTGCGTAAGTGTGCAAACTCCTGCTCACGTATCATCGCGCTTCGATGACACTTGTGGAAGTGCTTGAATTTCGGTCATGCTGACAAAACAAATAGCCAACTAAGACAACCCTACGAGTTTTTAGGAGAGATGATGATCGAGAACCTAAACCCTAAACATCCCTAAACCCTAAAACCCGAAAAACCCCAAACCCAAAACCCCTAAACCCCAAGCCCTAAACCCTAAATTCCCAGCCGCAAGATGCCCGGCAGCCTTTGCACCCAGACTGGGCGAAACAACGTTTGGGGCTTTCGGGCCTAAAAATGGGTACCCCAGGGGGGTTCCAGGCCCTCCCCTGCAGGCAGCTTGTTGCAGGGAGCCCTGCTCCGCTGCCGTCCTTGCCCCTGACTTGTCTGCTCGGTGTGGGAATCGAGGGCGTGAGCCCTAAACCCTAACAGGAAATGGTTTGGGTGGTTGCCTGTGGTATCATCACCGCGAGCGGGGGGGAAAAGAGAACTTCCGGTTTCACCGAGTTCCATGACACATGCAAGGAAGGTCGCTTGACGTGTCATATGCCGCCACCCACAAACCCTGGTGTGAGGCGGCGCCATCCTAGCATGGATTGCCAGCCACTGCGCAAGAAGACACCCTAAAACCCAAACCCTAAACCCTAAACCCCTGCACAACTCAGAAAGGCATCTCTTGCAGATGCGGTGCGATGTTTTAGCGAGCCGTGGCCATTCTCTACTTAAAGGCTCATGGGACTTAGTAAGTAAGGTTATAAGTAGGCTATACCTAGGATAACATCCTCTAAGTGGAGACAAATCCGACAGAGACTCCAAAATCTACATCTCTTAGTAGAACAGAATAGAATAGAATGTACTATTGTAATAGACTTTTTCATAATATAATTATGATTTCATATTAGGTTAGGTTAAACTACTTGAGATGAATATTCCTTAGGAATATGGCGATCCTTAGTCATGGACACGAAATTCAGGAAAATAATGGGAAACTCTGGAACAGAAGTGCATCCAGCCTGGCTGGCGAAGTCCTGCAGCAAGCATAGAAGAATAGGGTTTAGGCTTTAGGGGGGCTCTCGAGCATGAATCGGAAACAGGCCAACAAAGCGATCATTATGACTGTGATGGTGCAGATTCAAGTGCTGATGCTAGCTCTACTACTTCCGCTACTGCTGATGACGGTGTGACGGCGTGATGGTGATGATGGTGGTGATGACGATGTGCTAGTGGCAACGGGCAGCAGTCATGCGGATGACTGAGAAGAATAATGCCCTGTCAGTGTTGACGATGATGATGTTCATGCCTGCGGTGAAGGTCGCTACCATGGTCATGACCACGCCCCTCACCATAGTTGTAGCTCTTGGAGTAGTGGTAAGAGTATGGGCAGACAGGTTGGAGGAACTTGCAAGTCAAAGAACTTGCGCTTCACGGTGTTCAGCAACCAAAGGCGAACATGGCGTGGTTAGTGCAGGAGCATGACCGACAGTACACCACCACCGGTGGCCAGCGACATCTGCGTTCCTGGTGCTGAGATTTGGGAAGGGATGACAACAGCCTTTTAGCCTGCATCGATATGAAAAGGCCTGCTGCTCCGCGAACTCGGATGCGACAAAGCTGACCAGGCTTTCTTGTGAGCCAACGGTAGTTGTGGATCCTCGGTTGCATTCTCAGGATTTTTGGGAAGGCTGCTGAGGGCTCGGATTGCCTGGTGATCAGGCGCGGTCCAGAAGTCCAAGTCGCTCCCTCCTAGTTTCTATTGAGTCTGATTCTTTGCCCGGGGCATGATGCTGCTGCTCCTCCTCCTGCTGCTGCTGCTGCCGCACCGTAACCTAAACCCTAAAACCCCTATGGTACCAATGTAGGAACACTTCTCAAGAAACCCTTTCAGCAACCCTTATAGGGTCTAGAACCCTTTCAGAGGAACCTGTTTAGGAACCCTTATAGGGTCGAATGTCCTAGCAAAAACTGCTCTGGTTCGCCGAGGCTCTGCTCCTCAGATCCGGGACAGGCTCTGCAGCGTCTGGCATTGAACTTCGGGGCGGCAGCCTCTTCAAGAGCCATTTAGGGGTTAAGGTTTAGGGTTCCTACCCGATTATGGGCTCCTGTCAGGGATCCAAGGGTTAGCCTCTTCAAGAGCCATTTAGGGGTTAAGGTTTGTTTAAGGGATCTATAAGGGTTTAGGGTTTAGGGCCTGGGCTTCGGGTTAAGGGCCCGTCTAAGGGTTTGAGGTTTAGGACCGAGCCTCTTCAAGAGCTAAAGCCTCGTTTAGCTGAGCGGCGTGTAAAATGGGATCCAATGCAGTGCTCGGCTTGTAGTAGCAGTGATAACACCGATGCTGGTATTCCGGAAGACCCACGAGCATCCAAAGTCCCAAAACTCCGCAGTTGGAGTTTGCATTTAGGGTTTACAGTTTGGGGGTTTCGAGTCTCAGTTGTAGGCTTGAGGTTTTACAACCTATCAAACCCGCAAAGGAACCAGTAAAGGGGACACTGTACTAATTATTCCCCAAGCCCTAAACCGTAAACTCCTAAACCCTAAAAACCCCCCAAACCCTCAATCCTAAACCCTAAACACCCTGAAACTCCTAAAACCCAAAAGCCCTGAAGCCCCCAAACTCTGAAACCCTATAGCCCTGAAACCGCCTAAACCCTAAACTCTAATCCCTAAACCCTAAACCTTAAAACCCTAAACCCTTAAACCCTAAACCTTTAAACCCTTAATCTCTAAACCCTTGAACCCTAAACTCTTGAACCCTAAATCCTGAAACCCTGAGCCCCTTATAGCACCCTTCAAAGGAACCGCAAACCCTTAAAGCAGCCCTTAAAGGGAACTATGCTACCCTGAGAAAGGACCCTCAACCCCAGACCCTGAAACCCGAAACCCTCTATAGCCCTAGATCCTTAAACTACCTATAGCACCCTTCAAAGGGAACTATAGCACCTTAAAGGGAACCCTAAACCTATAGCCCTCGGGGCGGACTCCGCCGGCCTGGCCACAGCCATGGTCACCACCGCCAGCAGCATCATCCTCGACGGCAGAAGCAAGTTTTATTTAGGGTTCCTTTTAAGGGTACTATAGTTCTCTTTAAGGCCTACTTTAAAGGTTTTGGGGTTTAGAGCCTACTTGAAGGCCCACGGGACTTAGTAACCAAGTTTATCATTCGGGAAACTGTGCACATAATTACTTATAACCGGTACAGACTTAATAAGTACATAACTTATAAGTACGGTTGTAATTAGGATAGCCCCGCCTAGGGAACGTATGACCCGAATTACAACCTACTTACTAAGTCCCCTGAGCCCTTAATCAGGAGTTTGCATTTCAGCCTTTGGGGTTTGCGGAACTTCATGGGAATTTTTGAAAATTAAGGCTTATTTTGGGGTCCTTGTAATAAGGATCGTACTATTTAGGGTACTATATTAGGGTCCCCTATTTTCGGAAACTCCCTCATGAAAGGGCTCCACGGGTGCGATGAAGGTAGGTGGGCTCATCCCAAATAAGAGCCCAGCGTCGCGGCACCCAAGATCGTAGTCAGGTTCGGAATCCTCCGTTTGGGATTCTTAAGGGGTTTGGGGCTTTAGGGCTTTCAGGCTTTCGGGCTTTAGGCTCTTGGGGCTTCGGGATGTTCGCGCTTTAGGATTTCAGGGCTTTAGGGCTCCAGAGTCCTCATGCCAGGGCTGGGGGCTTTGAGCGTTCTACAGGGGTTTCGGGTCTCGGGATTTAGGGTTTAGGGTTTAGAGGGCTTTCTATAATGATTATCAGGGTTTGGAGGGTTTATATCCTCATCCCAGAGTTGCTGAGCTAGTAACAAGGGTTCAGGGTATCCGGTTTTTAGGGTTTTCTGGGGTTTGGGGGTTTGTGTAGGAGCCTTAATCAGGCTCCAAGTAGGGTTCTACAAAGAGTGTACAGGATTCTAAAGTATGAGCCCTAACAATTTGAATGGGATTTTCGGGTAGAGTACATTAGAATTTGAGTAGTTAAAGACCAAAAGGGAATGCTGCTACTAATTCTGCGTCTCAGGGTTTGGGGGCTTCAGGTCTGTGCAGGCTCTATACGGTTAGGGCATGTAAGGGTTCAGGGTTTGAGGGATTCAAGAGTCTTGGTCTTAGGGTTTTAGGGTTTTGGATCCCAGAAGGCTCCGAAAGGTCTTTCTTCCAGCACTACTTGGAGGGTCGGGGGACTTACTAAGTAGTTACTTTTATAGACTTATAAGTATCATAACCCCAATTAGGATCCCTTTTAGGATACTTGTAGCTCTACTTATTACCTACTTACTAAGTCCCCCGACCCTCCAAGTAACGTGCCCTTTTATGATGGCCCCAGCTTTATAGGGTCTGGTACGCGGCAGACAGATTAAGTTGTTGGCAGGATTTTGTACGGTTGTGGTGACGCCTTCATATGAATGTGTGGCACGACCGTCACTTGCCGACGTCGGAAGTTTGCAGAACACCGAGACGTCTTCTCACTGACCAGTGCTTTGCCGGGCGGCTTGTGGAAGAGGAGGATGTCTGCCGCGTAACCAGTGCTCCTGGCTGCTTTTTGGCGCTTGGGGTTTATGGTTTAAAGCTTACAGGCTTTTCTAAGTGCCTATCCCCTACCGGGATTCATGCAGGGATGTTCAGACACAGCTCCCAATTTGGCGCATGGGGACTCGCAGGCAAGGCGCATGTTGGTCGCAGTCATCACAGTCGCGCTGATGGCAGCAGGGCAGAGCTGAGATCCGGTGCTGGACCTCACCCATGTCCCCAGATGAATCTTTTAGGGCTTTAGGGTTTAAGGTTTTAGGGTTTAGAGGTCTAGGGTGAAAGCCACTTCTGTTCTTGTGGTTGTCAATGTTGTTGAAGGTGATGTTGACCCTGGCGATGATGATGATCACGATGAGGGTGGTCATGATGATGGTCATGGTGGAGACGGTGATACAGTCATGATCAGGATGAAGAAGATGACCATTGTTGTTGAAGATGACAGTGATACCGGCGACGACGACGATGCATGGTACTGGCGACGATGGTGAGGATCATGGCGGTTGCTGCGAACGACGTTAAATGTGATAACGAAGAGTTTGATAAATCACAACTGTTCAGAGTATGAGATTGCGGTAAGGCAGGCCGTTAAAATTGTAGCGTGGCGACGAGGGTGACGACTGCCCCTAATGCGCAGCACTTTCCCATGAACGCCTCGGAGCATGTGGAAGAAACCTGGCTCGAGGCTAGCCCTCACATATCAACCCTCTCGGTGCGATTATAGTGTGCTAGAGAGGGTATTATCGGGATGCCAGAACTGCTTTTCGGGTGCTATGAGGGAACATCATACGGCCAATTCCGGAGACTTCTGCATGCAGCTGGATCGCGTCAGATTGCAGACAAGTAGGACCTGAGACAGCTTCAAACTCAAAGGCAACCCTAAACCCAAAACCCTAAACCTAAGCCTCCGAACTGCAGAACTGCTGGTTGAAACTTCGCCCCAGTAACTGAAACCCTACTATAGAAGCCTTGAGGGAGCTCTGCAGCGCCAGATTTCCGAGGGCTGCACAACTAAGTGTCCATTCTCTGGTGAGGATCATTGTTCGCTATGATGCCGACAGAAGCCTACTATATGGGTCTTAANTTGAGGGAGCTCTGCAGCGCCAGATTTCCGAGGGCTGCACAACTAAGTGTCCATTCTCTGGTGAGGATCATTGTTCGCTATGATGCCGACAGAAGCCTACTATATGGGTCTTAATAATTTCCTATACTATTTTGGGGGTTCCGTATTATAATTACAGTATAATAGGCCCCAGAACCCCTTTCTAATTATTAAGGCCCATATATTACTTGATGGGCATGGCTTGGAAGCGCTACGTTAGCCGCAGAGCAGGCGCTACAGCCTGCTTTGCCAGACTTCCGGCAGCTAATATGAGGGCCTTAATCGGGTTTTCGGGCCCATTATACTATAATTACAATAAGGAACCCCCAAAATAGTATAGGTAATTATTAAGACCCATATAGTAGGCTTCTGTCGGCATCATAGCGAACAATGATCCTCACCAGAGAATGGACACTTAGTTGTGCAGCCCTCGGAAATCTGGCGCTGCAGAGCTCCCTCAANTTAAGACCCATATAGTAGGCTTCTGTCGGCATCATAGCGAACAATGATCCTCACCAGAGAATGGACACTTAGTTGTGCAGCCCTCGGAAATCTGGCGCTGCAGAGCTCCCTCAAGGCTTTGCCCGTGCTCTCGAATTATTTTTGTTTTGCACGTCTTCCTTCTCTTCGTGGTGGGAAGTACAAAGCATCCTCGCGCTCTGCCCAAGTCAAGTGGCGATGAGCAGAGCGATAAAGAGCAAGATGGCAAAGCCTGCGGAGTCTGCCAGGATTCGCAGCCCGCCGTTGTTGGCCTGAGTGTCAGCCTTGCCGACATTCAATCGCAACATGCAGCCAAAGTAGATGCCTGAATCACGGAATGTCATGAACTCAACTCTCCATGCTGTCCTGCATCCCCTTGCTGCGGTCAAGTATGCTTCCTGAATCGAGCCCCTACCAAGCTAGAATGCGTCACAGTCCAGTTGCCCAGAAGTGCGAAGATACGAGGTTGTTACGATGTGCCTAGCCATATGGGTGGTTGTCAAAATTAGGGTCCCTTTTTGGGTACCCTAAATATTAGGTGCCGTATTATACTAAGGACCCGAAAAGGGACCCTAATTTTGACAACCACCCATGTAGAATCGTTACAGAAGCCGTAGACGGCCGGGCTGAGTACCTAGCCCAGAAAAGGTTAGCCTTTTTCAAAGATGCTAGGGGGTATGTAAACTCCAAAAGGTTAAAGGTCACCTACTCAGCTACTAAGGAGAGCTCGTATAATAGGACCCCTTTTGGGAAAGGTAGCTGAAGCACAGGCTTGATTCAGCTGCGCAGCTGCTGGAATGCATGCCAAAGTCCAGCAGACCACGCAGCGAAAAGACATGGCTGATGTAGTAAGCCTGCCCAGAGACTCCGATATTCGTACTAGGGATCCTAATATACTTTAAGGTACATTCCTTGATTAAGGGATATTGGAGTGTCCTGGGTGCTCGGTTTAGGCTCAGGGCTTAGACTAATTGGATTGCCATGAATTCCGCATTTCAGCAACTTGCACGAATCAGGCTGTGGGAACAAAAGCATAGACGTTTTACTTCAACCCAGGGGCATGGGAGCTCTGTGTACAGCGTAGATACACTAAACCCCTAACCCCTGTGCCTCTAACACTAAACCCTATAGCCCTGAATTTAAAACCCTAAACCCGATTATTGTGAAATCCTTTTCGAACCCTTACAGGAACCCTTCAAGGAACCCTAACTGCTGAACATGGCACTGTGCAGGGGTTTGGGGGTAAAGGTTTCAGGCTTTTTGTACTTGGCTCCTTAAAGGGTACCATAAGGGTCCGAGAGGGTTTAGGGCCATGTAGGTTTGGGAACCCTGAGCCCGACTCGGCCCTAGCTACAGTAGAAGCCAGAAAGTTGGAACATCATTATCCTCATGCCCTTAAGGTAAAGTATAAGGGATCCTAGCACTAATTCTCCTAAAGCCATGTTCCAACTTTCTGCGGGTCACTGTAGCTTTAACCAAGGGGCAGCATCGGGGTAGCAGATTTGGACTTGCGCGCGCTGATGAACATGCAGCCTGAACAACACATACTCAAACCGGATGACAAAAGCAGCGGCTGCCTCATGCGATCAAGCTACATACATTACATTCCATTCCATTACAATACACTACATCTATGCATGCATGTATGTATGCCTGCATGTATGCATGAGTATACATATATATATATATACATAGATATATATATATATATATATACAATATAGCCAGCTACGAGATTAACAAGAGGATGAAGAATACAATGATCATGGTGACAGTGGTGACGATGGATCACAGATTGCCGAACTAGCAGCAAGGCGTGATGCTCATGCAAATGATTGTGGCCACTCCATCATCCTAACCCCTAAGCCCTTATTATAGAGCCCTTTAAAGGAACCCTTATAGTACCCTTAGAGTTTCCGCTTAAAGGAACCCCTATAGTACCCTTAGAGTAACCCTTTAAAGGAACCCTAAGGTACACCCCTTTTAAAGCCGAGGGGCCGAGGGAGACCCCAGACAGCAGGGCAAGGACATAGCCTTGACTTCGCGCAAACAGCAACGGGCAGAGACAGCGCTGAGTTTAGGGTTTAGGGTTTAGGCTCAAATCATATAGGGTTTAGGGGTGTTTGGGTTTAGGGTTTAGGGTTTAGGGCCTGCAGCCCAACCCTAAAACCCACAACCCAAAACCCAACCCAAAACCCACAACCCTAAACCCTAAAACCCAAACCCTAAAACCCCCAACCCTAACACCTCAAAACCTTAAAACCCCCTAAATCCTGCATCCCCAAACCCGAAACCTTAAATCCTGAGGATCGGCCAAAAGTCCCGGAAGGAGCTGAGGGCGCCACCCAGGTAGGCACTAGGCCCGGTTTCTGCACCCTCGCCTCGGCAAGGTTTAGTTCAGGGTTCAAGGGTTTAGGGCTTAGGGGTTTCAGGGTTTAGGGGTTTAGGGTTTAAGGTTCTTGTTTTTCGGACCTTTTTCCTGACTCTCTTGTAGGGTTCCGGGCTTAGGGTTTAGGGTACGGCCCGAGCTCTGAAGCAATACATCAGGAGCAAAGCAGCGGCAGGAACCATTCAGGGCGTAACGGTAGAAAGGGACCGCTTGATGGCCAATAGGTCGCGGATCAGGTCGGGAGTCGTTCCCAAAGAGCCCAATACCCCTCGATTAAGAAATGGCTTAAATCATAATATGAGGCCCCGGATATTTTAAGGTATATTCCTTAATTAAGGGGTATTGGGCTCTCTTGGTTCTTCTTGCGGCCTGCTGAAACAGTGGCCTCTTAAGCGCGATCACCACTATCACTGAAGCAGCATCTCCACATCATCCTGAGCATTAGCGCATTAGTCTGCTCTGTCGTCATGATTACCAACATCACCAAAACACCCATGTCACGACCACCACCACCACCAGTACCACCAGTACCACCAGTACCACCAGTACCACCAGTACCGCCAGTACCGCCAGTACAGCCAGTACCGCCAGTTCCACCAGCAGCACCAGCAGCACCACCACTCGGGTCATCGTCGTCATCGTCGCTGTCACCATCACCGTCAGCGCCAGCCTCGTCGTGCTCATCATGATCCTCATCATCATCATCACACTCATGATTCAATCTGATGTCGTCACCATCACCGCCGCAACCACCGTTGTAATCACCTTCATGAGTATGCCCAGAAGCATCATCACCCTTGTGGTCATCAACGTCCTCATCTGCGTCATCATCACCGTCGTCATCGCCGTCATCCTCATCTTGTTCATCGTCCTTATCAGCCTCCTCTTCCTCCTCCTCTGCCGCTGCTAACATGCGAGGCATTGTGGCGAGGCACTGTGGCCCTTTTGCTTTCGATTTGGAATTCGCGCCAACTCTATGCGGGCAAGCGGCTGACTGTAGCCTGGGGGTCGGAGATCAGAACAGCGCCTGCCACGGAGAACCTCGATGCGTGTCTGCAAGTACAAGCCAGCAAACAAGCCATGCAACTGGCCTGCAGTCGACGGAATCCGCCACTGTGTAGAACCACAGCCAATGAATACCCTTGATTAGTGTGGCTGCCAAATGGATTCGCGACTGTAGAACCATAGCCAATGAGCACCCTTGATTAGTGCGTCTGCCAAACTGATTCGCGATTGCTGCCTCGCTTTCGTACTATTAGACCCTTGACAGGGGGGCCTGCCTTGCAGCATCTGTGCGAGCCCTGCTGCTGCATCCGAGTTGTGGTGCCGGTCTTTGTGATGCCATCTATCGGGTCCAGGATGTGCCTAATATAGCGGCCTGAAATATTACTAGTACTATTCCTGAACGTTCCTAGCATAGTTATTTCTATAATATATCCCAAAACCCAAAACTGTAGCTGTCAAAACCCCTATACTCAACTCAACCCCGAGATACCCTTCCAATCACCCTTTAAGGAATCCCTCAAAAGGAGCCCTCTCCTGCTATACTACACTCGAGGAAAGAGCCTGATCAAAGCAACCTCTCCAACGGGGTCACTATTTTAGAGATCTGCCCATGTCACGGTCCATTTGCGTCAAGGTTGCAGTACGGACAGGATGTGCAGCTTCCCCAATGGCTCTCCTGCTCGAAAAAGTGCAGACAAATTCACAGTAGGATCTCCCCATTATAATCCGTATTTGGCGAAGAGGGCTTATTCATCAGGAGTCTAGATTACACAAAAAAACCAGGCCCCTGCATGCAAGAGAAGCAACAAGGAATATCTGAAAGAGATTTTTTCTGAAAACAAGAAGAGCCCCACCCCGAATACGAGGATCCTTGACATGCAGACCCCGAAACACGGTACCCCTACTTGTAAGGACTTCCACTCCGAATCAGCAGCTGCATCGGAACACGAGCACTCCTAGCACCACTCGCCCGAGGAGTGCGGCCACCACCGTGTTAACCTTGGACGCTTTGGGTTTGGGATTTTTGGGGGGTACGGTTGATGTTTTAGGTTTGGAGCTTCGACCAGCAACCCTGGACCCTAAAAATAAACAAAACCATGAGCGCTAAATCCTAAACCCTAAACCCTAAAACCCCAAACCCTGAACCCTAAACCCTGAACCCTAAACCCTAAAGCCCAAAACCATGAACGCCAACCCACAAGTCTCGGAGTTGGACTGACTGGAGCCATGCTGGAAAGTAAGGGGCTCTGGACGGGTTGGCATGTTGTTTCGTAAGGGCTTTGAAGGGTTTTGTAAGCATCTTCTGATGACTTTATAATGGGGTGTCATACGGGTTTGTGGTTTTTCTAGGATTGCTACACTCCCCCTTTCTTTAAAGGGCCAGAATTCTTTAGGATACCCAGCATAAGCCCTGGGAGGGGAGAGGGGTATCCAGCAAAGCTCTAGATTACGTATCTGCTTTCAGCTGTCCGAGCATAAACACTTCGACTCCCAACAGGATCCCTGCATCAGAAGAAGCTGAACTACTACAGGGGCCTGAATACTTAGTAGGCTCTAGGGGTATTTCGGGACTTTACAGAGCTGCGGTTCCACTCAAGCTTAGCGGCGCTTGACAGCACGCCAATGCTGCCCTGCCATCTCAGCATCTCAGGTGATACTGTTGATGATAAATCCTGCAATACCCATAATAAGGAATATACCATAACTCCCATAGTCTAGGGTCATTAGGGTAATGCAGGATGTATCTCATCAGCCGTAGGGATATCTTCTCTCAAACACGGCCTGTTCATCAAAAAGCGCAAAAAAAGCTCGCGAGGTCCTAAATCGAAGGAATCGGGCGGAGATCCAAAACCCAATAGGGGTTTAGGTTTTAGGGTTCCTTTAAGGGGCTCTATAAGGGATCCTACAAAGGATGTACAAGGGTTTAGGGTTTAGGGCTTATTGGGTTCACTGACGTGGATGTGGTCGTTTAAGCATAAAGCACCGCAAGACAGACCCTACGAAATGCAAGGATCACTGAAAAAGAAGCGCCCAACAAGGAACCCGTAATTTCCCTAAACCGCTAAACCGGCCAGTGTTGCCATTGGCGCGCCAGCCAGAGCCGCACAGACGCTCAGAACGTTGTTGCCACAACCGAAGAGTCCTCTGCATTGGTCGTGGTGGTTGTTGTTGTTGTGGTCGTCGTTTATCGCCGTCGTCGTTGTCATCGAAGCGGGTATCAGAATTAGGACTAATAGCGATAGTACTCATACTAGTAGTACGATCGTTGCTGCTGGTGCTGCCGCTGTTGCTGCCGTGCTTTTTTTAGTAAAGCAGAACTGCGCCGTGATTTGTCATGAAGTTACTACATCATCCATCAGTGCACTGCTCATTTCCAGCACTATCACCTTTACCCAGCCAATCCCTGAACGCCATTTGACTATTGGTATCATTGTTGTTGCTGCTTCTCGATTTAGTACTGGGGTACTTGCCAGTCTTCTTGGCACCGCCACCACCGCCGCCATCAACATCCACAGCCGTCATCACCGGTGATCATCATCAGCATCGCCGCTGTCATCATGACCAGCGCCATCATCAACGCCGTCATCGCCGACAACACAACCATTATCGTTTCGATCGTCGCCGTCATTTTTGCATAAATGTACACTACCGGTAGACCGCAAGTGCTAAGTTTAGTTTGACACATGTTATCTCCTGCGTGTGTGTTTGTTCACTCCTCTGGCCGTGAAGTGGGCAGGTTTGAGTGTACACGCCAGACAAATGGCTTTGTGTATATACACAGACATATGTAAATACGTACGGACCTGCATGCATATGTCTATATACCTAGAGAGATATAACATGTGTGTATAGGAACATGTCTTCTTCCTCTCTGGACATGTGCTACCCTTTCCACATGCTACCGGGCATCACGATGTTCACATATGACTCTATGAGATTGTGCCCACCCCACCCCACCCCTCCCCCCGCCACGACCTGATGTTTGTTGCTAGTCGACTGTCCATCAACTCTGGCTACTATGCATCAATGAATATGTGCTCATCAAGCTCCTATAACAAAGGTAAGTTCGTATATCCTATCATCTACCACTACTTCATTCAACGTTCTGTAAAGGTTGGAGCTGCAAATGCAAGCGGTACCTCGAAGAAGGACCCACTTGATCTCCTTCCTCTCGCAGTGATATGCAGCAAGGCCTTGTCGTGCCACCATCCTGACTTTGCGCTGCTGCTGCTGCTGCTGCTAAAATAGAGTTGTGAGGTATGTTATCGTCTGCTGTTTAGGCGTTATAAGGGGATATTGCTACTACATGCAGACACAGGATTCTGCATGAATTCCCTACAAGGGCCGATCATTTTTCCAGGAATATTGGCCGTCCAGTCCGAGCGGGGCAATGAAGGAAACAAGCCAGGACAGGTGGGCTACGCTAGCCGGGCCACTCATGCAATGTGGATCTCATGTTTTTTCGGAATTAACAACAGTTTCAATGCAATGGTATCATGAAGAGATGTATCCAAGAGAGGATGCTCCCATTGCGCCTTGGTCTCGGCCATGTATTAGTGCCCACGCGTCTTCAGAGTGTAAACCATCCCAGACTTCATTCAGAGCATCTGACAAAACTCTCGGTGTGATCTATCCGCGGTCACAACAGCATAGCTCGAGAGCCTGAACACTCAGAATAGGGATTGTTGTATGTTACTGCATGGCCATACGCGGACTATAAGTGAATATTACTGCTACCCCTGTGTGTCCGAATTCAGACCGCAATCACAAGGCTCAATGCGACTGAAGCGACAGGACCTGAAGACCCAAGACGATGAGCAGCGAGCACAAGCCAGCCATGAAGAAGTAGGGCCACTGCCAGCCCTGCAAATCACCCAAAGGGGTTTCGCGTATGGGGGTGCGAGGTTCGCGTATACCAGACGTCTAGGCAGCCCTGCAGAAGACTCAATAGGGTTGATTTTGGGTTTAGGGTTGTGCTGCGTTTGCAAAAAACCAACCATCTCCAACAGCCCCTTTGCATGGTGAAGGCATCTCATCCCATCTCTAGGATTCTGAGTGGCCCCTTTATAATAAGGGTACCCTTTTTCTTAATATTCAGTTTTAATAAGGGGACCCTGAACCAAAAAGGGCAAAAGGGTACTACTCAGGAACCTAGTACATGCTGCTTGCCAGTCGACGTCATCAGTATGCATCCCGGAAAGGGGACTCCCGGGAAGTGTGAAACAGAGTGCCGGAGAGTGAGAGAGAGCGCTTAGAAAGGCAGAGACAGCGACAGGGGATTCGACTTCTTGTCAAGCCAGAGAAACGATTCGGCTATGGCGGCCTTAATTTGAGCTTATTGTACTATTACTTAGTTGCTGAGTTCATCATGTAAACTTCGAGTTCTACCGCGATATGATTATCCCCCAAAGTGTAAAGCATACTCACTCAGCTGATACAGGGACTGCAAGGGGATGCAATTGCTGACGGGCAGAGCCCCCGTATCAGCCCACTCCGACACGACGCTCGATCCAGGACCTGGCTTGACTTTGTCCCAGCCTGTAGCAACTTGGAGAGAATCAAGTTCAAGGTGCTGAAGCAGCCGCAGACAAGGACGGCCAAAATCCCCTGTTTGCAAGCGCAAAGCTTTTGAGGTTCATGTCTGGAGTTCAAGTATAGTAGGAGCCATTATCCTCGTGCCTTTAAAGTAAAGTATAGGGAATCCCAGCAAGAATCATCCTAAATCAATGTTCCAACTTTCTGGGGTTCACTATACTGGATGTAGGATCTCAGACGAACTGTAATTTACAGATGTCTGAGACTACTGAGATTTTCACCTTCTCTTCAAATACATACCGTGGCCAAGGAAAGCCTAAGCCAATTCAATCCCAAATAGCCGTATCAAATAGCCTACATCGTACACGTCACAAGCGGCTCACCCCGGCACTGGTCCGATTATTTAAAGCTCCGCGGCCTGTTCCCTCCCCAGCCACCTACTTGGAGGATCATGGGACTTTGTAAGTAGGGTAGGGTTATGACAGTAGTTAAAACTATAGTTACCTTACTCATGGCCCTACTTGCTAAGTCCCCTGATCCTCTAAATTTACGCTTCTACAGCAGCCTGCACTTCACGTGGGATCGACATGGTGGATCCGCCGATCGGTGCGGCACCGTGAAAGGAGTCAACTGAAAGCCCTCGCAAGCGCTGAGAGCCAAAAGTTGGGCACGTTTTGCACCTCCATAGTTCAGGGATAAGGGTTCAGGCACGGCAACTCCCGTCACTCACAAACCCTACTATAGGCCACCTAAGTGAACGCGGTCTGTGTATGTCGATGCTCAGAGAGGGGAGTGGTGGGGCCTAAAGCCCCCACACCCCAAAGCCCTTCAAACCCGAAAACCAAAGCATCCTTAGAGTACCCTAACGGAGCCCTTCACATCATAGGGGCCTTAATAATTAGAATAGGGTTTTGGGGGCTCCTTATTCCTCGCAGCCTCTAAGCCGTCCTGTAAGAACAAGTCAAGAAAGCACCCTTTACAGTAGGGTTTAGGGTTAGGCATTCCACACCACCTAACCCTAAAACCAACGCCCTCCAAACCCCTAAACCTCCAAACCGGCCCCTAAACCCTAAACCCTAAATTTTGACGCCTATAGATCCCTTAAAAGCAACCCTTAAAGGTTTCCCCCAGAAATCTAACCTCGAGACCTAAAGGGTTTAGGGTTTAGGCTGCGAATTCCCGAGGCGGAAGCCTGTCGCAGTGAGCCGATCGCACCAAGCCTGCTGCTTTCAGGGAAGTGGCTGCTCAAAGCTTCGGGGCTTTTGGGGCTTAGGGATTAAAGCCTTCACGTTTCAGGGTTCAGCGATTGAGAATTTAGAGTTAAGGGTCCAAACTTTAGGGGGCACAGCCTGTGTGCAAGGGATCTCACATGAGGTGACCTACATAAACGGCAAACGCAAACATCGGATGGGCCTGATTTCCCAGCGTGGCTTCTGTCTTTGCCCACCTGCCCTGCTGAGCCGAAGTTCCACGTCAAGTACACTCACATGAAGTCTTCGAGACTGGTGAATCAAGCCCTGGTGTCTAACCAGCGAAATCAAGTGGCAAGCTCAAGCAGTCTGCCTCTTTTGTCCATGCACGCTCCCATTTCCTGCGCCTAATCTTCGTAAGCTAACATGCGCCCTGCTGCGTCTGTGAAGCCGCGTGAGCCCAGCATCGGCACGCAATGCATGTGAGTCGATCATTCAAAACTCAGCGCGATCCCTCTCAAGTAGCTTCGGCTTGATGCTGTTCATCTTTCAAAGGCCTTACACAGTTCCCCTCAACTACTTCAGGCCTTCGAAAAAGAACATTTTACATTTATCTTTTACATTTATCGTGCCACCACCACCGCTGCCCACTTTTGCTTGCGTAGGGCAGCCAACCCCACTGACGGCTGTACTGAGCAAAGAAGTAGTCATCCGTGTGGTCATTGTGGAACCAGATTTCCCCACTTTCTGGGTCCTTGTATTTGACCCAGCCTCGGTCGTACTCGACGCCAGACTCCACCTGGAAAGGGAGCATGCCATCTGGCTCCACTTTCTGAGATGGTGCTCCAAGCACTGAACTTGCTGCGGAAGATGTTGTCGGACTAGACTGCGGTGGAACCGAGTCTTCTGAACCATCGTGTTCCACATCCGTAAAGGCTGGAGGAGCCCAGCTGTCAATGGCAGCCACCTGTGGCTCTTCAACGTCGCTCTCGCGGTTTCGGACGATGACAAAATCATGATTCTTCTCATCGTGCATGTGGGAGTTTTTGAATTCAATGAGGCCATAAGTGTTGTGCTCCGCCACAGCAGCTTCACTTGCTGGGCAGCCCAACTGCTCCCCCGATGGCAGATCCGGTGCTGTTGGATTAAGCTGCAACATCCTCTCAACCTGCACGCCCGAGCGATCCGAGCGTGTCAGCAGCCGCCACCCAAGGGCTTGAGCAACTGCACAGGGATTTGCAGGGAGGAAATCAGACTGGCACAGTCCACTCGGCGGCTCTGCTGCGGGCACATCACCGGCACCGTCTGCCTGCAAGGTGAGCAACTGAGATTCAAAAACAAGGAATCAAACAACAAATAGGAAACGACCTGTCGTGACGTTTGTGTTCACTACTGACAAAAGCTCGGTACTGCTGCTCCTCAAAGTACAAATCATTGCTGTTGTGGTTTGTACTCCTGCTACCAGGTCGCTGCTGCTGCAGTTGCTGTTGCTGCGACGACGAATACCACTACCAGGGCCCCAAAAAAACACATATGCAAAAATGAGGATAGGGATATCCCATATATCATATGAATTCCCTTGTAATGAAGCCCAATGAGGCACGGATATCCCGATAAAATGCTTATGCTTATGTCCTTGCTGGGTCCCTAAAGTCCAACTGCTGCCACTACGCTATTAAGACGACGACGGCGGCTGCCACTGCTACTTACGACTAGTTGCATCTCCGTTGTTGCTTTGACTGCTGCTTTCACCACTTCGTTTTGCACCTTGTTGCTCCTACTTCCATTCTCGATCGCGCGCCCTGACGATCCTGGTTCTTTCCATAAGAAAATGTGTTTGGTCATGTGAGGTCAAGCGTGTCTGTGATTTCTTCTTTCCTTCAGTCTTCCTGACATTCTTTCTGGGGATTGTTCTGTTGCTATCTGTTCATGTCCCCTGCCTGACATGTTGCTTGTCTTGGACTTAGCTGTGTCTTTCGAGCCCTGTCTCTTTGCCTGCAAGGTGACCGCAATCTCGGTCTCGAGGCTTCTGGACTGGGCTGTCGCCTCAACAGCATCCAATGCCTGTAAGCCCCATTCCTCAGCTGGCAGACAAGAGACCTCCTGCTGCTTGGCACCTTGCCTTTTCAAGGGGAGCCGAGCATTCATAAGTCGTTTCCCTGATTTCTTCTGCGGTGTTGTCTGCGCCCCAAAATGAACTTCGTCTTCACCTTCCGGCAGACTCGCCTCCGGCTGCACAGCACCGTCAGAACAGGAGTTTTCACCGCAGTCCTCTGTCGACTTCTTGCTGCAGCCCGCTCCGACTCCGACTGATGCAGAAGGGCCCGCAAACATAAACAAGGGGTTGCCCAAAGGGGTGGTCGAGTAGACGGCCGTGGGCTTTGACGGGACGAACTCCTGAGCTTCATAGCGGAGCCCCTGCTGAACCAAGAGGGCTTGTGCCTTTTGCCAAACCTGGGGATTTTGACGGAACCCCGGGGCCACGGGCATGCGCAAGCAGTACCCGTACGGCCCGTACGGCCATTGGGGGATGGATGCCATGTGCTGGGACAGCGTGCGGGGGGGCCCCTGAGGACTGATGCACGAAATTGACCCAGACAGCTGCTGACAGAGGCCGATGCCTTTCATGTTCTTGCAGTCGCACGGCAGGAACTGCGATCGCAACATTCATGATATAGCAGTACATGGGTGTGGCAATGCCAACCGATGGCAACAAACACCGCCAAACCCAAACAACATAGTCAGGACGACCGACGACCAGCATGACGACAAACACACAAACACCCTCAGCAGCATTTTCGTCACGATCACCACCACCACCATCATCATCATCATCAACATCATCATAACCGTCAGCCGTCAGCTGCTGCTGCTATGACCTCCACGACCACTACCACTGTCGCATCTGCAGCTGCCACTACCACCATCCACTACAACTCAACTACCACTACCACTGCCGCTACTACCACCACTACAACGATCACCACGACGACGATGACCACGACCACGACCACACCCACGACAACGACGAAAACTACGACTAGTGACTAGTGCGACGATGAGCAGTACGACCGACGACTACTGCTCGTACTACTACATTCCTGTGCCTATGCCTCCTACTGGTACTCGTCGAACTGTATGCCACTGCTATCACGCTATGAATGATCTGATGCGGGCAAAACCAAACGTAAATGGCTGCGACAGCCACTTGTTGCATGATAAAATCTTGGGTTGATAAGGAACTGGATGCGCTGTTGACAACCACTGACAATCGTATAACATCCTGTGGAAAACACTAACACTGATACCGCGGCTCATACTCATACTAATGCTAATACCAATCATAATACTCACATTAATACTCATACTAAAAACTAATACCAATACTAACTAATACTGATGCTAACATTAATACTAAGACTAAGACTAATACTAACACTAATGCTAATACTCATACTGACACTGATACTGATACTCGTATGTATTTAATACTAATAGCACCATCTTTTGGCCCAAGCAAGTATAACCTGGAAACATAACTGAATGAAGAGAGTACAAGGAATGGTCACAAGCAGAAGAAGAACGAACTAACGAATTTGAGTCCTGCGAACAAACCGTGAACATGCCACCAGCAGCCAATGCAGCACCGCCGGCATCATCGTCGTCATCACTAGCACCTTCAACATAGTCGTCAGCATCACCATCACCACCGCAGGAGTTCTTCAACCATTGCTGAAACTTCCATATTACATGCTGCAGTAACTTTGTCCAAATCCTTCGAGAAACCTACCTAGCAAGTGGCCTCCTTTCATGCCATTTTCTCAAAGACAAGTGTGGGTTCGTCTGCGCATGAGCACTTGATACCCCTTCTTTGCACTGCGGCATAGCCCGTTTGGCACCGGAGTGGAAGACATGTCGTCGCATGTTTCTGCTGCGGTGCAAAAATCTACGTCCCCGGCCTGTCTAGCACGAAGTGTTCAAGCAGACTCCCAAGCCTGCTCTTGTAAAGCTTGAAGCCGAAGCCGAGTACAAGAACAGCTGCCAAGAAACCGGCTCTAAGGTGTCTCCTGCGCTTCTGACGAAGCCGAGGCAGAGCTTGTCTGCCAGCCTGCAGCTCCTCTGGCCGGAAATCGATATCGCGGCCAGCATTCAACAGCCCTTCTAATGCCAGGTGCAACGCCTCGCGGCCGGCCCTTCCGAAGCGGTTCTGCTCTAAGTGCAGCGTTGAGAGCTGCGGGGCGGACTGCAAGGCGACGGCGAAGTGGCCGGCCCCTGCATCCCCGAGGAAGTTCTCTTTGAGGCTCAGCTCCTCCAGTAACGATGCCCGGCTCTGTAGAGATTGGGCTAGGGAAAGGGCTCCGGCATCACCCACGCGGTTCTGGTTCAGCCGGAGGCTGCGCAGAGATTGGCTCGTCTGCATAATGCTCGCGGCGGCTTGTGCACCGCGATTGCCCAGGCCGTTCCCGGAAAGATCCAGATCGTGGAGCCTGCAGCAGGAGCCCAAAGCTGGTGCCAAAGCTAAGGCACCGGAGTCCTCCAGCATGTTGCGGCAGAGGACTACCTGCTCCAGGCTGTGTTGAAGGCGCAGAGCTCCCAGGGCGACGGCAAGCTCCCTCACGTCTTCTCCCATCATCGGGCTGTCTGTCACGTGGAGGCGCTGAAGTGCTTGATACCGAGGCAGCGCGGCCATGAGAGCCAGGATCTCACTTTGCGGGAGCTTCATCAATGTCAGCAATCTAAGGTTGTTGGCCTTTTCTTCCAAGACCTGGCGCAAGATGTACACGACGTGGTCCGCATCCTTTTGTTCTGCGAATTTCATGCCAGCAACCTCTTTAGACACCGCATGTGGGTCCGTGGTCATGAGCGGAGCTTTGCCACTCAGCCCACGCCTGCCCTCTGATGCTTCGTTGGCCATGATGTAGCGAGATGGGCTGCTTCTGGCCCTGGACCACAACCGCTCGGCCTGCATCCACCCCCTTTCACAAGGCGGGATTCCCTTCAAGACTAGGTCGCGCACTGGTATTCTTTGAACTCCGTCTGCATCCGGCAAGCGAATCCTAATTGACTTGCTCAGCGCTGCTAGACGCTCTGCCTCAGGCGTCAACTCATCAATGGCAAGAGTGTAAGTCTCGTCATGGGCGAACATAACGTGCACATGCTGCATGTAGACTTGGAGGCTTTGGTCTTGCTTTGGTGTGTTCCGGTATTGAAATGATTGAAATGTTGACATGTAATCTATAAAATGCCACCACATCTCTGTTCCAGGCAGGTCCGAATGTCGGAAGCCCACGATCAACGATAACTGGAAGCCCGCGTAGTCGGGATGCTCTAGGGCCTCCCACGCGTGGCTCAAGCCGACGATGGGATGCTCTGCACGGAACTTGACTTCATCCTGCGCAGCCAGGTGTGGGCCGTTCCTTCAGGTTCCTTCTGAGGCAGAAAATGACTAGAGTCGCTAGCCGCGGTTGGGCATCAAGAGTCGACAAAAAATGAAGGCCCGTTGCTCCCTCAGCAATAATGGCAAAGCCTGATGCAACACCTAGTTTCATTTTGATCAGCCTAAGTGCGTCAAAGTTCAAATTTTTTCGACCGCAATACTGCAAGCCTTCTTCGTCAGTGCCGCACGATACAAGTACTGCATGATACAACATCTCCAAAGGCGCATCCATGGCGCTGCTGTGTGAAGTGCTTGAAGTGCTTGATATTCTAGCGCGTCTCGAGTTGGCTTTGGGAAACGAGGGGCCATGTTGAGTGATCACACGCACCAGACGCCCTGCTTACTACTGAGGGCACATGATCTGCAACACATGAGACTGAACATGCAGCTACATGCCTCAGCTTCAAGAGTCGGGATTAAAAAGGATGGATGCAATCTCAATCGTGCACCTCACCTTGATCCGCCTGCAAGGGGCCTTAATATTTAGAATAGGGTTTGGGGCCCATTTAACTCTAATTATAATAAGGAACCCCCCAAAATAATGAAGGTAATTATTTATGCCCCTATATTAACGCATAACCCCGCCAGTCCTTCCACTTCTGCAGCTCCTCCCTGGAAACGAAGCCATCCTCTGGAACATCCTGCCGTCGTGGCATCGTCAGCCCCTGCCAGTGCAAGCTCTGCAGGTAGCTCCCCTTCACCAAGCGGATCGGCTCGGCTGGGTGCAGCAGGAAGTCGACCAGAGAATCCACGCTCGTCAAGTCGACAGAAAAGCCTTCATCAAGGCTATCCTCTGATCCTGTTCCCTGCGTGCCGGTCGCATTTGACGTGAGTCCGTTTGCAAAGGATGCTGCAGCTTGATCGACGGATGTCTGCCCGAAGTCTAAGGTTGGCTTGGCACGCAGCGCTCCAGCGAGATCGTCACATCCCTGTGCCACAGGACTCCCGTGAAGATAGAGCGTTTTCAGGGACTTACCTTCGCGGGCAGCTGCCGCCAGGGCGCATGCCCCTCTAGCTCCAATGCAATTGTAGCTGAGGAGGAGCTTCTGCACCACCGGATTCTCTGTGACCGCCTTCGCCAGAGCCACGGCGCCCGCATTTTCGATGCAGTTGGAGTCCAGATTCAAGACCTCGATAGATCTACTCTTCTGCAACAGTTGTGCCATCGCCTCTGCCCCAGCATCCTCAATGCAGTTGCCACTGAGGTCGATGTATCGCAGCAGCGAATTGGACTTCAATTTCCGTGCCAAACACCTGGCTCCATGATCTTGAACACCACTCTTCCGAAGGCCTATGCTCTCCAGAGACTGAAGCTGTGAGAGCCAGTTGGACAACGTCTCCAAGACGGCGAAGTCCATGCAGCACTGCTCTAGCCAAACGTTGCGGAGGGTGCGGTAGAGACTGAAGCTTGTAGACCTCTCTAAAGCCTGCGAGAGGCCTTTTGTTTGTTCCGGACAATCACTGGTGAAGTTGCAATTTGCAAGAGACAAGTGCGCCAGCACCTCGTAGTAGAAGAGTGCGTCGGCCAGCACTATCAGCTCTGTGACTGGCAGGTTCTTCAAGTCCAGAGACTTGCAGGATTTTGCCTTGGCCAGGAACACTTCTGCCTGCTTCTCCATTACCGGTCTTGCATCTTTGGTGCGATGCGTGAAATGCAAGGAACCTGCCTCTACCTGCTGCTGGAACAGCTCCGGACAGAGTGGCGCGCGGCCGCCGTACTTGACAGTGCTACCGCGCGAGTTGATTATGTGCACCTGGCTCCGCGTGCCTGACCACTCCAGCTCAGCACGGCACCAGCCTCTCTGCTGGTACGGGCGTCGGTTGTGATGGAGTGCTTCCAGTCTCACTGGGCCAACCTTGCCCGCTTGGGGCTGGTCTTCAGGGCAGCTGAAAACATCGACCTCTTGCCTGCTGCACTTGTCCACCTGCTCTTGGGGTGTGAGTTCTTTCAGCACCATCGTCCAGGTGTCATCATGGGAGTACATTACGTGCATGTGGGCCAATGCCTTCTGGAAACAGTTCTCCTGCTCGTGACGATCACGATAGAATTGGAACAATGACATGAAGTCCACGAACCACCATGACGAGTCGATGTCAGGCACGGCCATCATCTTGCCCAGCCTGGGATACTGCTAGGGTATTGGAAATATGATGATCTAAGGGGCAACAGCCGCTAGCGTTTGCGTACCCTTACCTGTGCTGTATTTCTTGTACAGGTGCAATACACTTAAACTCACGATAAATATGGGTATATTGTTGAATACAACTACAAAACCACTCGCAGGCCCCACAGCCTCCTCTTCTGTAACCATAACCCAGCAGCTGGAAACCAAGCGGGTCGGGGTGCTCCATCGTCTCCCAGACATGGGAGAGGCTGATGATTCTGTGTTTCCTCAGAAAACAGATGCACCTTCTGCAGGGGCCTGTGGTTTTGAACTATACCAATTTTTGTGAAAGAGGGATGACAAGAGAACATGTGAGCAATCATGTCTGCTTTAACCATTAGAGGCAAAGGAAGAGACATTTCCCCAAGCCAGCTGAGGGACGCTGAAGGGACCAGGAAAGCAACAGGCTATCAGTCAAGCCTACGGAACCCCAAGCTGCGCACCGAGCATATGCATCCTATATAATTTCAAAGACATGATATAACCCCCGAACCCAAACACATATCATCACATCCTAATTACATGATCCGCTGCTGGGGCGCATGCGGAAGGGCAAATCCTCTCTCCACTTGCGCAGCTCCGCAGGTGACACAAAAGCCTCTTCGGGCATCTCCTGGCGCCGCCTCCAGACCTGCACCCCATTCAGGGGCCCATGTAAATGAGCAGGGTCTCTAGGCATACTAGTATAGCCATGACTATGCAACTTTTCGAAACACCTGCGACTGCAGCTGGTGGGTTTCAGCGGAGAGGCATTCACTGCAGCCCGCGCGAGCCTTCCCGTCTCGGTGCATCTTCTGGAAGTAGCTACCCCGCAGGAGCCTGATGTTCACCTGCAATATGATCAGTGCAGCTTACTGCGAGTCTCCCACTTTCAATGTGCAAGCAGCAGCAAAACAAACAACATCACGTCCAAGTCCGGTGCAGCTTTTCAATGGTGGTCCGAACACCTCCCTAAATCCTAAACCCTAAACCCTTTATAGTCATGCTTGCCGACTTTGAGGTTGCAAAGGCCCGAGGCCAGGAACTGCTTAGGGTTTAGGGTTTAGGGATTAGGGTTTAGGGTTGCCTGGACCCCCAAACCCCGTAACACTGACCTTTATGGCTGTAAGTAATGATTTCGGGCCGTTGTTTTACACACCTTTGCGGTTTTTGTATACGGCACGCGACGCAACACACAAACATCCCGGTCGAGCAACTGTGCCAAACTCTACCCCGTTCGGCAACCTGTGCAGGAGTTGCTTTGCGCATCTGCTGTGCTTCGCCCATGTGAGGCAACAGGCTCCACCAGGGCAAAATAGAACCAAAACTGCGACCCACATCCTCATCCAAGAGCAACCCTAAACCCTAAACCCCGCCCTTTACCCTAAACCCCTAAACCCTAACCCCTAAACCCTAAACCCTAATAAGGACCCACCTCCTCATCCAAGAGCAGCTGGATTAAGGAGCCGCCGTCCGCCAAGTCGACTTGCTGCATGCCTCACTTAGAGGATGCTGGGACATACGGTTGATGGACAAAATCCTGCATTACCCATTATAAGGAATATAGGATCCTACTATTTAGGGTACTTTATAAGGAATATACCATAATTCCCATAGTTTAGGGTCCTTAGGGTCATGCAGGATTTTGTCCATCAACAGTAGTAACTCGGGTTCCTTAAAGGGATCCTTAAAGGGTTCCTTAACGGGTTCCTTTACGGGATCTAGAAAGGGGGAGTTTAGGGTACTTAAAGGATCATGGGACTTAGTAAGTAGGTTATACTTGGCGCCACAAGTCCCCTAAGTCGGGCTCTCCTGATCTATGACCTACTTATAACCTTGCTTACTAAATCCGATGAGGCTTTAAACAGGCGCGGCGTCTCCTAGCATCCTCGGGGATTGCGTTTGATAGCGTTGCCGGCTTAGGGGTTTAGGGTTCAGGGGCTTAGGGTTTCGGGCGTAGTTTGGAGTTTGAAGGACATACGTATCTCAGCGTGTAGTTAAGTTGCTGCAATCCACAGCGATTAATGGGGATCGTTTCTGGCATGCAAAAAAAGTTTTCGTAGAACAATCTAACCAGTGGTAGTAAACATTATGTTTCACCCATTCAGCGTGGACAGCTACAATAGCGATGGTGGATCACAAATATGTGATGCGTACTGTTAGATGATTGACACTGTTCCTACATGCTTGTTAGGATGCAGGATTCTCCTGGTTGGCACAATGTTTTATTTTCTGCGCTTGATTACATTTGACATGTGAGCAAGAGCGACAAAGCATGCGATGCTTGGCTGCCTAGTCAGCGAGTGAAAGCCTTTGCCAATAGAATGCACAACGTTTCACGTTGTCATGCCTTGCCGCTGGGGCTTCAAATAGATGCTTTGGCCGTTCCTTGGAACACCCTTCTCTACAGTTCCGTAGGGCCTGAATAGGGTGGTCACTTTGTAAACTATTCTACTTCGCAACAATGGACTTGTACTTGCCGTTTCACCTCGAGCACGTGCATTCTGGCACTATCTAAGCTCAGTTCATTGAATGATCTGCAGCTCGAACCGATTCTCCAATCACCTACTGTTTCGAGGACCTGGCAAATCACACGATGCATTCTGAAGTTCCCACAGTTTTAAGTTGTTTTGGAGCCTCACAGCGACAACAGTTTCAACGTGTGGACCTCCACGAAATACAAGTGAACCGAACAGGTTTACAGCACGACAGGGCAAAGCACAGTGCCGAGTGTATGTGATATGATATGTTATGACTTGATATGTATGACAGATGATATATGACACATGATGTAATGCATAAGACAATATAATACAATCTAATACAATACAAAACAATATATTACAATATAACATAGTACTATATTATATTGCAGTCTATACACAAACGTATCTTTGCCGGATACCCCTTATGTGTATGTGGATAAGAGTTATTCAATTATCTGGGTACATATCGAATGAAAATGCAGAAACACGGGTATGCAGTAATACAGTCTATACCGTATATACATTTCCCAACAGTCTCGCTATAATACTGACACCTTACAAAATAGATACCGAAGAAAGCACACAGACCCATACCAAATGAAGACGCAAGGACATCAGAGCAAAGTACAGCGGCACCGCGCTGGAGGTTAGCTTGAAACCTGTATTGGGTACTCGATATTCTTGCCAATCTCTTTTGATTGGCGGGTTATCTGCGATGTACTTGTACTGTCGTAGGAATCAGGTGCAGAAAAGCACATGCAAACTTAAATAGACAAGCATGTGCACATCTGCCTATGTGCGTGTACATGCAGGATTGAATGCATAGGTACACACACATATGTACATATGTATATGTATGTATGTATGTAGGTATGTATGTATATATATATATGAATATACAGACATGTGACATAGACTTATGAACACAAACAACAACTTCCTTGATTGCTTTCACGCATCCACATCATCTGATCAAGTCTCGCAGCTACTTCCTGTAACTACTTCCTATCATGTACCACAACTCACCCAACCCACCCCGCAATGCCTCCGAGGCTTCCCACAAGGCCATGCCGGGTGCGACCTGCCGAGGCATAGGCAGCTGCAGCGAACCCTAACTTCCAGGAGTAGTAGGAGTAGGAGTAGGAGTAGGCGTCGGAATGGGGGGAGGGGGAGGGGCAGGGGGAGGGGACGGGGAGGGGGAGGGAGTCCCGATTAGAGGGCTTCTCTAGCGACTGAGAGCATTCGGTTCTTTTACTGCCATGCAGCCTCTGTACAGAATTCTTGATAAGCCAGAAGCTGTACAGCGTGGAGGCACCGAGTCGGTGTGCAGTGGTCAAGCCACGTCCACTCTCCTGTTCTTGCCTGCTGCCCCGACGGTTTAGGGTTTAGGGGCTTAGGGCTAAAATCCTCAATTGTTGAGGGTTTAGGGTTTAGAGTTGAGATCACGGCTGAGGGATTAGGTTTGAGATAGCGATATGACGTGGGTCGAGTCGAGGCATCGGCAAGGACTCTGTGCTCTCCGAAATCAAAAGTCTGGCTGTTCCCTTAAGGCTTCAGGGTTACTTAAAGGGTTGCTTTTTAAGGGGTTCCCAATAAGTTCCTTAAAGGGTTCCCTTGGCCACACGGCCACGTCACCGCTGCAGGCTGCGCCCAGGCAGGAGCAGCTTGATCATCAGACCATGTCAGAAGTTTGGTACTTAGAGGATCATGGGACTTAGTAAGTAGGCTATATTTGGGGATATATGTCCCCTAAGTGGGGTTATCCGAATTATAACCTACTTATATCTTTATTTCCTAAGGCCCGCGAGCCTTTAAGTACTGGCAGATTACGCTGACACAGCGCCCAGCTGCGTCGCTGTCGCAAGCGTGGCCGCTGGAATTGCTCGCTGTCGAATGACCTGCAGCTCATCATGTTTGCTCTGTGGTGACTCAAAGTTGCACTGCGACAGCAAGCTAGAAGCGAGCTCCTGCTCAAAGCTCTCTGTACCTTTGATGACCCCGTAGAAAGGCTTGAAATGCAAAGGATGATGTAGAGTTATGAAGGCAACTTACGCACAGTGGCCTAAGCACGTTTCCTTTCTTGTCCTCATCTTTTTTGCTAGTGGTTGCGCTTGGGCTTTTCATTCCGTGTACTCTTCCTTTCCCTTCTGTGCGAAATCGACAGCGGAACCCGGAACTGAGGCCCCGATACGAGCGAACAAGAACACACAGAAAGTGCAACGGAAGCGGCCGAAGGGAAAGCAAAGGCAACGGAAAATCAACTGTGCTTTGAAGAGGACATCACAAAAGTACCAAGCCAACTAAGAGAATGCTGCGCGCGCCCAGAAAAAATGAGAAATCATGCGAGGTGCTCTGCTCAAGACTGCCCTCATTTAGGTTCTAGGGTTTAGGGTTTTGGTGATAGGCTTGAGGGTTTGGAGTGCAGGCGCAGTTCGATGTTTAGCGACCGCTGGCCACAATGTGAAGGATTTCTGTGGGGAGGCTTCGTAGAGACTACAAAATCATTCTGATCGTGATCCCTAGACACGGACCGTACAGTAGAGATAATGTAGGGGGCCTTAATGATTGGAAAAGGGCTTTGGGGTAGATTATAGAATAATAAAAATCAAGCCCAATGAATAGTACTACTAACTTCTCAGGCTTCTATACCCTAAACTCCAAATCCGTGTAGTACCCTTTATAGTAATCTTTACAGAACTCTTTTGAAGGAACCCCTATATTTTGTAACCCTAAACCCTAACCCCTAAACCCAGACCCTAGAACCCTAAAGCCTAGAACCCTTTCAAAGGAACCCCCTATATTTTGGAACCCTAAACCCTAAACCCTGACCCCTAAACCCTGGAACTCTAAAACCAAAGGAACCCCCTATATTTTGGAAGTCTCTGGAAAGGAGGTGCTTGCGGCCCGGCCTGGCTGGCGAAGTCCTGCACAAAGGGCAGAGTTTTGAAGAAGAATTTGGGGTTTAGGGGTTTAGGGGTTTAGGGTTTAGGATTTAGGGCCTTTAGGGTTTAGGTGTTTTTCGGGTTTAAGGCCGACCAAGGGAGGAGGAAAGTTTGAAGACCAGCCCGTGGGAGGAACTCGCAAATCAACACATTGGGTCTACATGGTGAGTGCAAAACACAGAGATGGTGGGTTCCGACAGGGATGACAATGGCACCTTCAACAGTAGCAGGGTTCTTGTTAAGGGTTTTGATGTAGGGCATAATGTCAAGGTTACGATATGGGCATGAAACATTGGAATAGGGGCTTTGGGCTAGGATTGTTTTGCTTTGGCGAACAGACGCATCGCAGTGGCAAGGCCTGCTGCTCTGCGAATTCAGATGCGACAAAGCTGACCAGGCTTTCTTGCGAGCCAACGCTCGTCGTGGATCCTCAGTTGAAAGTTGCGATGTCAGGAATTGGATTGGAAGGCTGCTGGGGGCTCCACCAGCTCTGCTCCAAAACATCTGCGCCTGCTTTGCACGTAATTTAGGAGCCCTTAATAATTAGAATAGGGCTTCGGAGTATCTTATTCTATACGTATAATAAGGAACCCCTCAAAATAGTATAGGTAATTAATAAGGCCCCTCCCATAATGCCCCTTCTAGTAACCCTTATAGACCCCTTTTAAAAGGAACCCTCAAGTAGTATAGGGAATTGTTAAGGCCCCTATATTATTCTGTTGCTGTACGAAAACATTAGTCTCTGAGCCATTGCAGGCAAGTCCTCCGCCACAATGTCGTGACTGTAGTAGTAGTAGTAGTAAGTAGCAGTAGTAGTAGTAGTAGTACTAGTAGTAGTAGTAGTAGTAGTAGTCGTAGTAGTAGTAGTAGTAGTAATAGTAGTAGTAGAAGTAGTAGTTGAAGTAGTAGTAGTAGAAGAAGTATTAGTAGCAGTAGTAGTAGTAGTTGTTGTTGTCGTTGTGGAGGTTGAAGCAGTAGCTTGTCTGAGGATTAGGTGCGGCTCAGAAATCCAACGGTTACTACTCCGTTCGTTTCTGTTGAATCTGACCTTATCTGCATCAGGCATTGGCATTGGCATGCTGTTGCTGCACCCTTAACCGCAAACCCGGTAAACCCCTGACCCTAAAGCCCTACACTCCCCAAGTCCCAAAACCCTAAAACGCCGATAGTACCCCTTAGAGTAACCCTTTTAAAGGAACCCCCTTGAGGAACCTTTATAGGGTCTATGGCTCAGGGAAAACTGCCCTGCGTCCAAAGGCTCTGCTCGTCTGATCTGGCTCGTGCTCTGTGGCGTTCGGCACCGAACTTCGCGGCGGCAACCTCCCAAGAGCCATTTCGGGTTCCCCCAACCCTAAACCTAAACCCTAAACCCTAAACCCCTAAACCCTAAACCCCTAAACCCCTAAACCCAAAACCCAAAAGGATTCCTTTACGGAATCTATAAGGGCTTCGGGCCTAGGGGCTTACGGGCTCCTTTGAGCGATCTACGAAGGCTTTGGGGGGTTTAGGGCCCAGGGAGGCATCTTCAATGTTAAGCAGAACACGGTTTAGGGTTTAGGGTTTAGGGGGTTTTAGGGTTTTAGGGTTTAGGGTTAGGGAGCAATATCACAGAAGACCTATTCCCAGCCAAACCCCGTTTAGGGTTCAAGAAATTACTTAGTTGCTGAGTTCATAAGCCCCCAACAAGTGTACACTTTTAGTTTTATAGTGGGTAATATTATCCCGAAAAGTGCAAAGTGTATCCACTCAGCTACTAAGATTAGGGATCCCTGGAGCCTAAACCTCTTGTGGAAGCCATATATGATATCCTTACAGAAGCCTTGCAGAACCCTATAGAAACCCTCTTATGTCTGAACCTTAAACCCCAAGCCCTGAGACCTTAAGCCCTCTATGGCACCCTTCAATGGACCCTAAACCCTCTACAGAACGGTTTAGGGTTTAAGGGTTTAGGGTTTAGGGTTTAGGGCACCCCTTTAAAGGAAGCCTAAACCCCAAACCCCTCCAACAAAAACTCGATTTCTAAAGCGCTAAGCTCACTGTCGGCGCTGAAGTCGGGCCTTGCCACGGCCACTGTCACCACCGCCAGCAGCATCATCCTCAACCGGAAGAGAAGTTCAATATTACTAAGAAATCTCTATACGCAGAAACTTGAAACACTCTTATACTTTGATGCCGTTGCTCATCTATTTCGAAGTTAATTTATAGTTTTCTGTTTATGCATCAGGTCTTTATATGAACCAAGAACTCGTCTTGGCCAATTCTGAAATGTGAGTTTGCCCTTGCGGGTCAGGGTTTAGGGTTACTTGAATAAAGGATTTAGGATCTTTGTCTTCGGCCTTTCTTTCTCGAACCTCTGTGTTATAACCCTTACTTTCAAACAGCCCCTGCTCTTCTTCCCCTATGCTGGGGCGCCTCACAGCAAGCAGCAGGTGCAGAGCCTAGGTCTACTTAAAGGATCATGGGACTTAGTAAGTAAAGTTATAAAGTAGGTTTTAATTAGGATAACCCCACTTAGGGGACTTGTAACCCCAATTGTAACCTACTTACTGATCCTCTGAATACCCGCCCCGTCTCTAAGTAGGAGTCACGGCACAAAAAGTCATCATGACTAGTCATCGTAGTCGTAGCAATTACAGCTGTTCCACGTAGACTCGAGCTGTTACTTGTTAAAAGGGAAGCCTCGGGTGTGAGACACATCTCTCGAAAACAGGCGGAAAGGCCCGAGAGGGCATGATTACCTCCCTACCGAGGCCACCTTCCTTGTAACATAAAGCCTTTCCAGAACCTTCCAGCGCCCCCTTATGGAAATCTGAGGTGTGAGCCCGAAACAACACCCAAAACCCTAAAACCCTACAGTGCCCTTATAGTAACGCTTAAAGAGACACTCATAAAGGAACCTGTGTAGTCGCTGAAACAGTGAAATACAACCTTATTTAAAACGCCTTAAGAACCCTGATATACTCATATAGGACATCGGAACCCTTAAGGGAACCCTTATAGGAACTGACTAAAGCCTCAAAGCCCTAAACCCTCAGGAACCCTTGCGGGAACTCTTGTAGGAACTGACTACTTAAAGGCTCATGGGACTTAGTAAGTAAGGTTATAAGTAGGTTATAATTAGGAGAACCCCAATTAGGGGACTTATAACCCAAATTATAACCTACTTAACTAAGTCCCATGATCCTTTACTAGGATTCTGAGTGGCCCCTTTATGATAAGGGTACCCTTTTTCTTAATATTCAGTTTTAATAATGGGACCCTGAACCAAAAAGGGCAAAAGGGTACTACTCAGGAACCTAGAAGTAAGCCCTCACCAAAACCCGGAAACCCAAAGGTCTCGAATCGGGGTTCTGCCCGTTCTTAGCTCAGCGTCGCAGCTCCGAGGATTGTCGTCAGGTTTGGAATCCTCTGAGTTCTCTGAGTTTTTCGCTTATAAGATTGTTCAGGGTTTTGTGGGCTTGGGGGTTTACAATTTCAGGGCTCCATGGCCAGGGTTTCGGTCGGTCTTGGCAGACTTTGTAGGGGTTGCATAGGGTGTTCTAAAGTTTCCATAGGGTCTTACGAGTTGTACGGACATTTCATATCACTGAGCTCCGAGATGTTTCCTTGTTTTGCTTGGCCTCTTATGAGGGTGCTGAAACTTTATAGATTTATAGGTTTCCTCGATTTCAGGGTTGTCTATTTGTTTGGTCTCAGGATTTTATGCGTGTTTACAACGGCTTCAGGTTTCTTGCTTAGGTCTCAGCGAATTGGTGTTTGAGGTCTTTAGGTGGTGTCCTCCATTCAGGAACTTTCCGCCTGTGCTTTAGAAGCAGTGCTACCATGCACATAGTACCTGTCCTTCATGTCGAAATCTATGTTCGCTAAATCACGCCGTGTTCCGCGACGGACATGGGAGTTTGATGAAATTAGGGACCCCCAACACAAATTCAACAAGGGACTCCTGCTTCTCTGACACCCCCCTGTAAAACGCGTATAAAGAAATCCTTAGAAGCCCATAAACCAAACCCGAAAAAAACCTTTAGAAGCCCATCAAAGAACCATCAAAAACGACGGCAAGACCAGGGCTTCGCCGGGCCACTTGTGGAAGAGGAGGATGTCTGCTGCGTAACCCGTGCTCCTCGCTTCTCGCACTGACCCAGGGCTTGGGGATTTGGGTTTGGAGTTTAGGGTCTTTGGGGGCTTATGTTAGGGTAACACAGGGAGTAAGTTTCTCAGACCTGTTCCGGGTCTTTCTGATGCGAAAAGCCGCCCTCGTTGTCTGTCTTTCTGCAGGTATCATAAGGACCCTTCCAAAAATAAGGACTTAATAAGGCCTATTTGAGGAAATATAGTCCCCTACCCCCCTTAAGGGTCCCTTCTGCAGGTAGGGCGCATGTTGGTCGTGGTCATCACCGTTGCGCTGATTGCAGCAGGGCAGAGCTGGGAGCCGGCGCTAGACCTCACTCTTGATGAGGATTTTTAGGGTTCCTTTAAGGGTTCCTTTAAGGGTTCCTTTAAGGGATCTATAGGGTTTTAGGGTTTAGAGTTTAGGGCTTCAGGGGTTTAGTGGAGGATGCATGGCTCAATTAGGGTTTTAGGGTTTAGGGGTTTATCGTCTAAGGGTTTAGTTCGGAGGATGAATACCGGTTTAGGGTCTAGGGTGGAGATGATGGTGACGTTCGTGGCGTCGGCAGTGGCAAGGATGATGCTGATGTAAGTTTTGATGATGCCGACGATCCTGCCTGTGATGATGTGCTCAATGCTTCGTAGTCAAACACGGCACGTGGATGATGATGATGATGATGATGAAAGACGATGGGGGCGGTCAACACTTGATAGTGAGAACCCCAACATGACGACGACGGAGACGACTGCGCCTCTTGCACTGCTGGTCGACAACGCCGCAGAAGCATCACGTACCCATGAAGGCCGCAGAACAAGTGGTGGTGGCACAGCACAACTTCGGCGATGGAATCCGCTTACAGGTCAAAACGTAGCTAGCAGCAAAACCCCATATCGCAACCTGGAAAGACCAACGTCTTCTGTATGCTGCTGGGCCACGTCAGGTTGCAGACAAGTAAGACCTCAAACGACTGCAAACTCACGTCTCAAAAACCTCGCGACTCTCGCTACCGGATGGGGTTGGGGGTGCACCTTCGCTTCAATGGAGCAGATCCAGCTAAGCACTAAACCGATCGCGTTGTCTGGAAGGTAATGGCCCGACAGACGAAACTTTAGGTCTAGGATTCTGAGTGGCCCCTTTATAATAAGGGTACCCTTTTTCTTAATATTCAGTTTTAATAAGGGGACCCTGAACCAAAAAGGGCAAAAGGGTACTACTCAGGAACCATGTCAAACCGTAGAGCAGCACAGACTTCAGGCATCCGATCGTCCTAACATGTCCTTCGGATTCAGCTTCTGTCAAGGTCATAGGGGCAAATGTATATAAGGGCCTTAGGAATTACGGGTAATCCCGCATAACATACTAAAAAGGAAGTCTTGCCGTGCCTCAGTCTGCGAAGCTCCCCCCTTACCTCAGCCTGTGCTCTCGATTTTAGGGTTTAGGGTTCAGGGCTTCGAGTTTCGTGTTTAGGGTTCCGCTTCGAAATAAGACGGCGCAGCATCTTCGCTTTCTGGCAAGTGGCGATGAGTAGGGCGGCGAAGAGTAAGACGGCAAAGCCTGGATTCTTGTTAAGTGATTTAATTTAAGTAACCATAATCAGGAAACCATATTATTTACAATAGAACCCTATTATGGTAACTTAAACTTGACACCCTATACCCTCAAAGGAACCCTTATACATCCCTTAAAGGAACCCTTATAACTTAAGCTAAACTCCTTAACAAGAACCCAGAAGCCTGGGGAGTCTGCCAGGAGCGAGAGCCTCCCGTCGCTGGCCTCAGTTTCATCTGGCGGGGTCGTTGAAAGGCAACATGCAATCGAGGATCGATACCTTAATGATACTGTATTACAGTATATTAGGTTTATGTGTATATATATATATGTATATATATATATATATACATACACGAATAATGTATTGTTTCATCTGGTTTATGTATTTTGGTCATGAATGTCATTCACATGCCATACTCTTGTCATCTTTTCGCTTGGTCCTGCATCCTCTTGCTGCTTGCCAGACTGCTGCTGGAATCCTTACGAAGAAACACAGTGACGCGGTCGTGCTGCCCCGCACTGCAGTTTGAGTGAAGAAATGCCATCACCAGCACGAGTTTGCTAGGACACCTAACTGACAGGCACTAGCCTTGATTCAGCTGCGCCGCTGCAGGTATGCATGCCAAAGTCCAGCACACCACAGAGCGAAAAGACGAGGTGGTTACGACAAGCCTAACTTACTAACTGAGAGGCAAAAAAAGCTTTGAGCGGGTGCTTGATTCAGCTGCGCCACTGCTGGAATGCATGCCAAAGTCCAGCAGACCACACAGCGAAAAGACATGGCTGATGTAGTAAGCCTGCTTGCCACGGATTCTGCAGTTGTTGTGATCACACGAACCATAAGAACAGAAAACATGCACTTTGCTTCAGACACCAGGGACAAGACGCTAAACCCGAAATCTTTTTGCATTTCGAGGGGCACCATGGGGGACGCAGATTTAGACTTCCGCGCGCTGATGAACATGCAGCCTGGACACACGATTTAGGGTCTAGGGTATCTGGACACAGCATGCACCAGCAAGATGACAAAGTTCACAGTGGCCCCATGCATTCACACTAAATACTGCTAGGATTACTGGCAGTCTTGGAACCTGAAAACAACTGGTCTTATTCGGTCATGAGGCCATGACGATGATTTGTGAAAAACCACAATATGACGATGATGGGCATGCCGACGAAACGAAGCATGACTACTGACCATGAGAATGGTGATAAGGGGCGACTACTACAAATACATACATACATACCTACCTACCTACCTACATACATACATACATACATACAGCAGATATAGCAGATATAATACAATCAATGACGGTGACAATGGACAATGATGATGGTGCTGACTTTCATGACGGTGGTGACGAGGATGATGGCGGTGTTGGCCATCTGAGCAGCAAATGTCATGTCGTAACTGTAGCTGAGGGGCCGAGTGAGACCCCGGATAGCAGTGCAAGGACATAGCCTCCACCGCATGCAAAGCACGGTAACTCTCAACGGTAACACTCCTCACGTACGAGGCGAGTTTAGGGATTTTCGGTCAGGTGAGAAAGCATGGGCCAAACGTCCAAGAAGGAGCTGAGGACTCCGCCCAAGTAGGCACCAGGCCCAGTTTCTGCGCTTTCACCTCATCCAGCATACCACAAGGTTCTGAAGTCAAAATGCTCAGTATGATTGGCAAGCAGCGGGGAAACCAGGCATAGGATCCCTTCAGAAGGAATGCTTCTTGATGGGAATCGGGTGGGCAACCGTTCATTTCGCAGTGGTGCACATTCACCACCACCATCATCATCTATGATCGCTACAGAAATACCAACCTCATTAGCATCTGTACAACCATGGTCGGCATCTCCGATCCATACTAGGCTTCTCTGTGGTCATCGTCATCATCATCGTCATCGACAGCCTCATCATCGTCATCATGATCCCCATCATCATCACGCTGCCACCGTCCGCCACACAGCAGCGGCGCTTCTTTGCTTATGTCAGTGACGGCCCCGCGAGATCTATGCAAGCAGGCGGCTGACTGTAGACTGGGGGTCAGAGATCAGAACAGCGCCTGTCACGGAGAACCTCGATGTCCGCTTGCGACACTAAACCAACGCAGATCTGAAAGTCGCCCGCGTGTCCGCTGTAGGGGTTGCCACGTGTCGTGTTACTCGGCGCGTGCAAGCCGGCTACAATCGGGCATAAAGTTGCAGAAGTCGGACGTTCGCGCATGTTTTGGTTATTCTCCTGTACAGGTTAGGTGATTGCGGTTCCTGGCTCGCGGTGGATGTGGGCTGCTTTGTCCAGGTTGTGCAAAGGGCCTTGACACTGCCATCTTTGCAGGCCCCAACAACAGCTCCAAAAACATGTGCGTCAAGGTTGCAGTACGGACAGGATGTGCAGCTTCCCCAGCGGCTCTCCTGCTCCAGAGAGTTCCCCCGACCCCCGCCCCTCTACATGCAAGGGAAACAATCAGCACAGAGATGCCATGGACTCCTACGGCTTCTACTCGAGGAAGGTTCTTGAAACCAGAGTAGGGATCTGAAAGGCAGGAACCAAGGTTTATAGAAGTCTAGCGCTCCCAGCACCACTCGCCCGAGGAGAGCGGCCACGACGGTGTTAACCTTGGGCGATTAGGACAATGTTATTTTTGGACGATTAGCAGGTAGGAAGTTTTGCTATCCCCCTGAAGCTGAAGGAGTTTGCGATTCAGGGTTTAGCTAGGATTCTGAGTGGCCCCTTTATAATAAGCGTACCCTTTTTCTTAATATTCAGTTTTAATAAGGGGACCCTGAACCAAAAAGGGCAAAAGGGTACTACTCAGGAACCTAGTTAGCGTTGCTTTTCGAAGTCTAGCCAGGTTGAGCTTCCCAGGTGGGGTTGAGTGGGGTAACAAGACTGTAGATCTTCGATTCGCGGACGGTTTAGGGTTTAGGGGTTTGGGGTTTAGGGTTTAGGGCAAAGGCCGTGGAAGAGCTCTACGTGTTATCAGGAAATCAATGGCTTTCTTGCTGCGATAAACCCCTGGTCTTGAAGGGCCACAACACTGTGATCCTTCTGAAACTCCCTAGTAAGGGAGGGGGCAGGACTGTAATCAGGCATAGGATCTGGTTTCAGGTGTGCGACTGTACAAACTGCCACCGTCGTCTCTGTGGACCTATATTGGGCGCCCCCTTTTGAGCAACATGACCCCGACACCAGAAGAATCCGATGCTGTATATACACCCTAAGCCATATCGTGGCAACTGCAGATCCCCCACACAGCTGTCTCCAAAAACCCGATCTCCTCGGTGTAGACGCCATTTTCTCTAATAAGTTAGTCTGATAGGGAAGCAGATTCTGTAAGGGACCCGCCGGACAACTGCGAAATCGATGTCTGAGCCTGATGCGTATACAGCATCAAGCCGACTTAAGGGCTCAGGGGCTTAGTAACTAGGTTATAATTAGGGTTATAGGTGCCCTAAGTGGGGTTACTACCCTAATTATAACCTTACCTAGAACCCTACTTACTAAGTCCTTTGTGCCTTTAAGAACGCCTCAAGTGTATAACTCAGGATTCAGGTTCAATACAGCGGTTGAAGAGCTAGGTTCCCCAGCGTCCCCTTAAAAACTGGCGTCCTCTTTTTTCGTGTTATTGAGTTTGAAGCAGGAAATTCTAAGACAAATAGGGAAGAAGCATACTCCTGGGGGCAATACCCTTTTCGTGAGGAATAGATCTTAAGCCTTAAATTATACGACGCTTAATATTGTAAAATAAGGTATATTCCTTAGTTAAGGGGAACTGGATGGTACTGGGCTCTCTGGGTAGCTCCAGAAGCCTGAGCTGTAGTTGGGCAGTTCTCCAAACTAGGGTCCCTTCTTGGGTCCCGAAATAGTACAGCACCCGTATCTGAAGGACCCTAAAAGGCACCCAGTTATAACCCTATAGAACCCTTATGCTAACCTCATAGAACCCCGATAGAAACACTTAAGGATCCCTTTAAGGAACCTCAGTCGGGTAGTGCTTCGAAGGACTTTGAAAGGGACCCCAATTCAGAGAACTGCCCAAATATTAGGGACCCAAAAAGCACATAAGCATAAGCATTTCATGGGGATATCCCTACCTTAATGGGCTTCATTATAAGGGGGTTTATATGGGATATCCCTATCTTTATTTTTGCTTATGTGCTTTTTTCGGGCCCTAAAATAGTTCCACTGAGGCCGAGAGGCGCTAGACAGCACGCCAATGCTGCCCTGGCAGCTCAGCGGTTTTGGGCTTAGGATTTAAGGGTTTTTGCTTATGGTTTAGGGCTAGGGTTTAGGGTTTAGGGTTTAGGGCTAGGGTTTAGGGTTTAGGGTTTAGGGTTCTGGTTTAGGGCTAGGGTTTAGGGTTTAGGGTTTATGGTTTAGGGCTAGGGTTTTGCGTTTATGGTTTAAGGATATTTCTCGTATTCATATACAGCGCATGCGGTGCCCACGGTCAGGAAGATAGACCTCAGAAATGCAAGGATCACTTCATATCAGAGCCCAACAAGGAGCCCTAAACCCTCATTCGGTGTTGCAGGCCGGTGTTGCCATTGGCGCGCCCGCCAGAGCTGCACACACACTCAGAACGTTGTTGCCACAGCCGAAGAATCCTCTCCAGGACAGAAAAGGAGGGTTTAGGGTTTAGGGTTTTCCATAGGAGTGCAAAATCCAGTATGGAACAGGTATAACCAGCATTCTCAGGAGCTTGGCGTCTTCAAGCGGCCTGCCCGGATCCAAAAGTACGACATGTGCACGCAATTTACCCTTACGTGTGGTTGGCAACGTTTGGGTTCGTTGCCGCACTCGCACTCGATAATACCCATTATGTTGCCCCACTATGTGTAGTTGCCTAAACGTTCATAGATACTGGTAGACTCGATACTACACAATACAGAAGAGGTATATATCGAGTTCCTTGCTGGCTTAGAGAAAAGTAAAGTTGGTACGTTTTGCAGATACACCCCCCCCAAAAGTATCAACCCTATGGTTTCAGCTAATTTAGGGGCCTTGGTAATTAGAATAGGGCTTTGGGGTAAATTGTACTATACTGATAATAAGGAATCCCCAAAAATAGCAATTGGTAATTGTTAAGGCCCCTCCCATAATATCCCTTGTATTAACCCTTATAGACCCCCTTAAAAGGAAACTATCAAAATAGTACTGGTAATTGTTAAGGACTGTATATTAGAACCCCGAAGAGTGCCTCGTGAAAGGACCCACTTGATCTCCTTCCGCTGGCAGTGATACGCAGCCAGGCCTTGCCGTGAAACCATCCTGGTTGTGCGCTGCTAAATGTAGGAAACTGAAAAAGAAACCTTGGGCCTTTATCATTAGGGTTCCTTATATGAATCCTACTATTTTGGGGTTAAGAAACGTTGGGCCTTTATTAGGGTTCCTTATATGAATCCTACTATTTTGAAGTTGTAGGCCCAGGGTTTCTTAATCAGGTTCCTACATTACACCGGACTAGCCAGGAAGTCAATTTCAGCACCAATGCCCGAAAGCTCGTGCTATCATGCCACAGTGGGGACTACCAGGAAGGAACACTTGAGATACCATAGGGGCCTTAATAATTAGAACAGGGTCTTGGGGTATATTGTACTATGATTATAATAAAGAATACTTGAGATGAGTTGGGAGTTTCCGAAAATAGGGGACCCGAATATGCTACCCTACATGGTAGGATCCTTATAAAAAAGACCCCCCAAATAAGGTACCCCTAATTTTCGGAAGCTCCCAATTGGGTTCGTCGACAACGGGTGCGAACCAGGCTAAAGTTCATTGTCACACAAATACTTGAAGGCTCATGGGACTTAGTAAGTAAGGTTCTAGATTTAGGGTCTAGGGTGTTCAGTCTACAGGGTTTCAAGGGTTTACAAACATACTATGAAGGTGTTACTCTACTTCAAGGCTCATGGGACTTAGTAAGTAAGGTTCTAAGTAGGTTATAATTAGGATAACCCCACTTAGGGGACTTATAACCCCAATTATCACCGATTTACTAAGTCCCATGATCCTCTAAGACTCTAAGTAATGGCAACCCAAACCCTGTAAAGCACTGTAAGGCCGTATGGGACCGTCAAAGGACAAGGAACCCCCAAAGCTGGATACGACTGTTGATGATATAAATCCTGCATTACCTTAAGGACTCTAGACTCTGGGAATTATGGTATATTCCTTATTATGGGTAATGCAGGGTTTATATCATCAACCGTATTACTAGCTTGACCACCGGGTTGTTTTTTGGTTCCTTGGGGGTCTGGGTAACTACGGCTGAATGCGATCCAAGCGACACGACCTGAAGACCCAAGACGATCAGAAGCGAGCACAGGCCAGCCAGGAAGAAGTAGGGCCACTGCCAGCCCTTCAAATGGGTGGTTGTCCAAATTATGGTCCCTTTTTGGGTCCCGGCACCTATTATTTAGGGTACCCAAAAAGAACTACCCAAATAACTCAAGAGGGCTTCGGATTTGGGTTCAGGGTTGGCAGGGCTTGGGATTTAGAATGGAACGAGGGCTTCTTCAGATTCAGGGCTCAGGGATACGAGGGTTTCGGATTTGTGGCTTTGTTTTGAAGAGGGTTTCGGATTCAGGGCTTGGGGTTAAGTGGGTTTCGGATTTAGGGCTTATGGGTTTTTCGAATTTTGGGTTATGCTGGTTCGCATATGCCGGACATTTCCACCTGTTTAGGCATGGGCAGCTCGTGGTAGTTGGATGGGACCATATCTTTATACCATGATACACCCCTAAACCCTATTCTAGTCACATTAGGGTCCGAAATATTAACCCCTAAACCTCCACTCCCACGGAGAGCCCAGTTCACGACCGAACATGGCTTCGCTTCGCCCAGCCTGCAGCAACTTGGACAGAATCAGATTCAAGGTGACGAAGCAGCCGCAGACGAAGACTGTCAAAATGCCCTGGTCAAGGGCAGGGCTTATGGTTTAGGGAGCACTGGCATACCACTACCAGCTGTGCAGGCCCTAAAACCAACGAACCCGTGGCCCCAGATGAAACTCCCTAGGAACCTGCACTTCAGACGTGATCGACATGGCAGATCCACGGATCGGCGCAGATGCCGCGGAAATTGAAGACCTAGGCCCTGGTTGGCATTGTGAGCCACAAGCTGCAGAAGAGCTACACTTCTAGGGTGGTTCATAGAGTTTAGGGGTTCAGGGTTTAGGGTTTCAGCGGCTTATATGGTTTAGGGTCCAGGGCTTTAGGGCTTTAAGGCTGTGGTCTTAGGGTTGGGTTCTAGGGTTCGGGGTTTTAAGCAGGTCTTCTGGCTGACGGCGCCAGGCTCCGCATCGCTGTTTTCACTATTTCAGGGGACTCTACTTTCTCAAATAGGCCTTACTAAGTCCTTATTGTAAGTATTAAGGCCCCCTACCCCCCTCTCCCCTGCCCCCCTGAGACTCCTTACCCTAAACCCTAAACACTAAAACCCTAAACCCTAAAACCCTAAACCCTAAAACCCTAAACCCTAATTGCCATGAGCAGCAAAAGTCGGAAAACGCCGCAAGGTGAGCGGAGGAGGGCCGGGCCGGGGTTGCCTTATTAAGGGTTTAGGGTTTAGGGTTTTAGGGGTTTAGGGGTTTAGGGTTTAGGGTTTAGAGTTTAGGGTTTAGGGTTTAGGGGTTCTGCCTTATCCCCAAGTCATACTTAAAGGATCAGGGGACTTAGTAACTAGGGTTCCTTAAAGGGTTCCTTTAAGGGATCTATAAGGGTTCTATAAGGGGCAGTTTAGGGTACTTAAAGGATCATGGGACTTAGTAGGTTATAATTGGGGTCATAAGTCGCCTAAGTGGGGTAATCCTAATTAGAACCTAGTTATAACGTTGCTTACTAAGTCCCATGAGCCTTTAAGTACTGGTAGTCATGCCCCAGTTGAAGTCTCCCTTATAAAGCTGCCGTTCCGACATACTCTTGGCTCTACATCCCGTCTCTGCATCCCCCTGCACACAGTGGTCGTTCAGTTAGAACCATTGGAAAACACACTCCAAATCTCCAAGCGCAGACCACTGGGGCTGGACAGAGTCCAAATAATATGCAGATGAGGTGGTGAGAAGTACTAATGTTTCAAGTAGAAGTAGAATTATCGCAGTGACTATCCGGGAATCAGAATTCCCAAGACCAGCCGTAGCCCGAAGCACTACAAAGACCATGACGACTGCTACATTCACTCTTGGCCTGCCGTGAGGCTTCTGAGGTTTAATATAGGGGCCTTAATACATAGAATAGGGCCTGAATAGGGTTTTGGGGCCCATTATACTATAACTGTAACAAGGAGCCCCCCTCATAGTATTGGTAATTCTAAAGGCCCGCTATATTAGAGCCCTTACGGCTGTATATGGTATAGGCTGGTTCTCGTTTTTCCGTTACTTCTCCTGAAAAGAACATGAGGGGCTATGGGTTGAACTGCAACGAGGGCTTGAAGGCTTCAAAGATTGTACCCCAAAGCCCTAACCTATTGAGCAAGGTCCTGCAATATTTGGTGTTTAGGTTTCGGGCTTTTAGGGCTTTACGGTTCAGGGGTTTCAGGATCTTTGGCTGTTTACAGCCTAGAGGAGTCATGCATCCTGTCACCTACATCAACGGCAAAGAAACAAATCGCGTGACATGGGCCTGATTTCCCAGCGTGGCCTCTATCTGTCCCACCTGCCCTACTGAGCCGAAGTTCCGCAGCAAGGCAGGGTTCAAAGCCTTCGAGACTGTGCGACATCAGCGGCATCAAGTGGCACACTCAAGCAGTCTGCCTTTTTTGTCCCTGCTCCCATCTGCATCGTCTAATCATCTAATCTTCAAACTGACATGCACGCTGCTGCGTCTGCGACGCTGCACGGGCCCACCGCTGGCACGCAATGCATGTGGGTCGATCCGATCAATTGCAATTCCGCTTCATTTTCAGGCTGCCAATGATTCAAAGGCCTTGTGCAGTAATCTAGGGACCTTAATAATTAGAGTAGGGTTTTGGGGTATATTTTATTATAATTATAATAAGGAAGCCTAAGAATACTATTGGTAATTACTTGGGCCCCCCAACTACTTCAGGCCCTCGGAGAAGAAGAATCTGCGTTTGTCCACCACCACCGCTGCCCACTGTTTAGGGTTTAGGGTTTAGGGTTACTTTCGTAGGGCAGCCAACCCCACTGACGGCTGTACTCAGCAAAGAAGTAGTCATCGGTGTGTTCATTGCGGAACCAGATTTCTCCGCTTTCTGGGTGCTTGTATTTGATCCAGCCTCGATCGTACTCGACGCCAGACTCAACCTGGAAAGGGAGGGTGCCATCTGGCTCCAAATTCGGAGATGATGCTAACACTGCAGCTGCTGCCAGAGAGGTTGCAGGACTAGACCGCAGTGGAACCGAGTCTTCTGAACCATGGTGCGCCATATCCGCCCTGCGGTCAACATCAACCACCCGCTGCTCTTCAACGCTGCTCTGGTCGTTCCGGGCGATGGAAGGATCGCTCTTCTTTTCGTCGTGCAGGTGGACGTTTTTGAATTCAATGATGCCGTAAGTGATGGGCTCCGCCACCACGACTTCAGTTGCTGGACAGCCCCACCGATCCCCTGATACCAGATTCGTTGCTGCTGGTTCAAGCTGCAACATCCTGTCAACCTCCACGCCTGAGGGGTCGGAGCGCGTCAGCAGCCGCCACCTCCTGGCTTGAGCTATTGCACAGGAATGTGCAGGGAGGAAATCAGACTGGCACTGTCCGCTCGGCGGCTCTGGTGCGGGCACATCACCGGCACCGTCTGCCTGCAAGAGTGAGCAATGCAAGAACAAGGAATCAATCAGCAAATAGGAAAGGACCTGTAGTCACAGTTTCATCACTAGTTTGACAAAAGCTCGTTACTGCTGCTTCTATTATTTGGAGCCACAGCTGTTGTAGCTCGTACTCCTGCTGCTGCTGCTGCTGCTGCAATTGCTCTAAATACGACGACGACTACCAACGACGGCGACGGTGACTCATACTTACGACTACTACCATGAATTATTGCTCTTACTACTGCTTTCACTACTTCCTTCCGTAACTTGTTGCTCCTACTACTGGGCCCTCAGCTTCCGTAGTTTAGGGTTGTCGTGCGCCCGTCCGATCTAGGCTCTTTTCTTACTTTACACTTGCTTTTCGACGGCATTCTCTTGATGTAAGCTTGTCTGAAGTTAATGTAGGGGCCTTACTAATTAGCATAGGTTTCTTGGGGTATCTTATACTATAAATATAATAAGGAACACCCAAAACAGTATTGGTAATTATTGAGGCCCCTATGTTATGTCCCTGCCCCCGGGGCCTGCAAGGTGCACGTATTCTCGGTCTCCAGGCTTCTAGACTGGGCTGTCACCCCAACAGCATCCAGTGCTTGTACGCCCCATTCCTCAGCTGGGAGACAAGAGACCTCCTGCTGCTTGGCACCTTGCCTTTTCAAGGGCAGGCGAGCATTGATAAGTCGCTTCCCTGATTTCTTCTGCGGCGTTGTCTGCGCCCCAACATGAACTTCGTCATCTTCACCTTCCAGCTGACTTGCCTCCACCTGCCCACCGCCAACAGTACAGGAGTCGTCACTGAAGCTCGGGTCTGCTCCCCCTGGTGCAGAAGGCCCCGAAAAGACAGCCGTGGACATTGACTTGGGGACAAACTCCCGGCTTCAGCGCGGAGCCCTTGCTGGCCCATGCCAACCATCCCAAAATAAGCATCGCCATCTTCACCTTGCAACTGAGTTGCCTCCAGCTGCACAGCACCAACAGAACAGGAGCCCTCATAGTGTCCTCTACCCAAACATAAACAAGGGGTTGCCCTGGCTGGTCGAGTAGACTGACAGCCGCGGGCATTGAGAAGGGGTCGAACTGCCGAGCTTCACTGCTCAGCCCTTGATGAACCATGGCTTCTGCCGGCCAAGGCGGGGGATGTGGGTGACGAACCAACCCTGAGGAAACGGGCATAGGTATGCAGTACCCGTCCGGCCACTCGGCAGATGCCATGTCAATGTGATGCTGCGGCAGTGCGCGAGGACCCTGAGGACGCGTGCGCGCAAATGATCCTGGCAGCTGCTGACAGAGGCTGAAGGCAGTGATGTTCCTACAGTTGGAACGCAAGAGAAACTGCGACGCTTTCAAAGAGAGATAGCAGTACTTGGCTAGTTCTAATTAACCGATTGTAAAACAACAGGCGAAACAACAACAAGGTAAGGACGATGACGACGATGTACAAGTACAAGTACAAGTGCTCGCACTTGTACTAGTGCTCGTACTAGTACTAGTACTAGTACTCGCACTAGCACAATCACCAGCACCAGCATAGCACAGTACTGCTTCTAGTACTACACTTACGATTACGATTACGATTGCGACTGCCATTTCGATGACTACTACTATGACTTCTACTTTCACTATAACAATTACTACTGCATTGCTGTTGCTATGCCAGCCTACTACTGGTCCATACCAGTACAACCACAGTTATGATGATATGGGTGATGTGATTGCGGCAATCAGTAACTCGCAAATGGTTGATCGCACGAACCAGCCATTGCGAGAACGGCGACCGTCATCAAGCAGCGATATACTGAAACAACCACTTGTCACATGATACAAGCTACAAGAAGGGTTGACTTAGGCTTAAAGTGGTGTTGAGGAACATGAACAAACACAGAATTGTGTTCAGTACCATAACAGCAATACCAGAAACCCACACTAGCATTCACCGTTTGACGCAAGTAAGTACAATCTGGAGTGATAACAACGTGAGCAGATCACTAAGAATGCTCAGAAGCAGAAGAACAGCGAACATGTTTCGGTTAGTCAAGCAAGAGCATAGCGTAGAACAATGGCTGCTTCCTTTTGGCTTTCGCTGTGGACTGACCTCAGCGCTGAAAACTCATCGATGTGAAAACTGGGCAACTACTCGGCGAGCCCCCTGCTCGCCGAGGCGCGTGCCTCAACTCCTGCGCAGCAGATGACCACCAGTTATATTGTTTTAGCAAGACAGCAAGAAGAAAACTGCTGGCTGCTAGCGGTCACAGGAAGCAGAGGTATAATGATAATACAAGTGATGCAATGCGATGCTACTGGTAATACTGACAACCATGACGACAAAGGTTCGTTATTATTGCAGTGGAAAACATGTTGCTGCACCTGGGCCAGTGACAAGTCTAAGCAGTACAGCCCCAGCGACATCGTCATCATCATCATCATCATCACCGTCATCATCGTATGAGCATACTCAGCCCAACTGCCATCAGCATCAACATCGCCATTGCAGAAATCACCAACCATCGGCATCAGCAGCATCAGTGTCAGCACTGCCAGCAACACGAACACCAGTAGCGCCGTGACTGGAGCTGCCATTGGGAATAGCGGAATTAACACAACTGAACAAATCGACCGGTGCAGCAACGAGAGCCGGAACCAGAAGAAAATCAAGAATATCGTGCCAGCCGTAGGGGCAGCAGCGGTAGTGTGGGGCGACAGTCATCATAGTCATAGTGGCGATGGTAGTGGTAGTAGTAGTAGTAGTAGCAGTAGCAGTAGTAGTAGTAGTAGGAGCAGGAGAAATAGTGGAAACAGTACTAGCAGTAGTAAGAGTAGTAGCAGTAGTAGTAGTAGTAGGTCGTAGTAGGTCGTAGTAGGTCGTAGTAGTAGTAGTAGTAGTAGTAGTAGTAAGTCGTAAGTCGTAAGTAGTAAGTAGAAAGTAGTAAGTAGTGTAAGTAAGTAGTAAGTAGGTAGTGGTAAGTCGTAAGTAGTAAGTAGAAAGTGTAAGTAGAAAGTAGTAAGTAGTGTAAGTAAGTAGTAAGTAGTAAGTGGTAAGTAGCACGTAGTAAGTGGTAAGTAGTAAGTAGTAAGTGGTAAGTGGTAAGTAGTAGGTTGTTAAGCAGTAAGTAGTAAGGAGTAAGTAGTAAGTGGTTAGTAGTTCGTACTAAATAGGTAGTAGTTAGTAGTTAGCAGTTAGTAGCTAGTAGTTCGTACTTAGTAGTTAGTAGTTAGAAGTTGTAGGAGTGGTGGTGGTAGTAGTACTAGTAAGTAGCTAGTAGCTAGTAGTTAGCAATTAATCGTTAGTAATCAGTAGAAGTAGAAGTAATAGTAGTAGTAATTAGTAGTAGAAGTAGTAGTACTGATTTTTGTGTTGCTGTTGCCGTTGCTGGTGCTGCTGGTGTTGGTGTATGGGTTGCCGTGGCTGTGGCTGTGGTTGTTCTTGTTATTGGTGATGTTCTTCTTGTTGTTGGTGGTGGTGCTGTTGTTGCTGCTGCTGATGGTGTTGGTGTTGCTGTTGCTTTTGCTGCTGTTGTTGGTATTGCTATTGGTATTGGTGGTGCGATTGCTAATGCCATTGCTAGGGCTACAACTGTTTCTGTTAATGTTGCTGTCGCTGATCGCGGTGCGGCTGTTGTCATTGCCGTTGCCTGTCTCGTCGCTAGCTGCGTGCTTATTCATGTTATGCTTGCAGTTCCTGTTGCAGTGGCTGTTCGCTGGCGCTGTTGCCGCTGCGTTTGCAGCCGCTAAAATCCAATCCCAAACTGCTTAACCCAGACTGCGCAGGCTGCATGCTCATGACTGTGCAGATGGTGACCATTATGATCCGGAAGGGGGCTGGGATAACGACAAGACAGTGGACGATAGATATCATGGGGATATCGGGATAACAGTCATGGCGATGATGATGACGAAGATATTGATGATGGTGATGATGAAGTTGGTAAGTGGGTGGATGGCATTGGTGATGGCATTGACGATGGCAGACGCGGCAGCCACGCTGGCCTACTTGCTGCGCTCGTAAACGACCAGGCCCACTGCGATCAGCATGCTCGCGGCCACGGCCTGGTCAATGACATTGCCGGGCACAAGTAGAAACCCTAAACCCCTAACCCTAATAAGAACACTTTCTGTAGAGAGTCCCTTGCTTTGACCACCTCGTGCATATGTCTACATCTTCCTCTTCTCATTTGGATGGGTGTTGTACTTATACACCCTTTCATGACCCCTTCATGTGCTGACTGGAAGGCTTGGATAGATCTAAACTTGTCTAAATTCGTCGATCTGTCGCGCTCATGTACAATACCATTTATCCCAGAGCATCCTGAGGGTTCCTTTTGAAGGGTTCCTTTTGAAGGGGTCTATAAGGATTATTACTCGTTCCTTTAAAGGGTGCCCTTTAAAGGGTTCCCTTTGGTCGGACCCTGTCGTTACGGTACAGGGTATGTTTCCGAAGGTCTCGGGAGGCAGAGCCGAGGCCCAGGTGGGGGATGTCATGGACAAGAGAACAATATAGGGCCTTAATAGTCAGAATACGGTTTTGGGGCCCGTTATACTATTAATATTAACAAGGAACCCCCAAAATAGCATTGGTAATTATTTGGGCCCCTGTATTTGGGTTCAGGGGTTCGGGTTTAAGGGTTTAGAGCTTAAGGTTCTGGGATTTGAAACTAAACGGTTTAGGGTTCAGGGGTTCGGGTTTAAGGGTTTAGGGCTTAGGGTTCTGGGATTTGGAGTTACAGGGTTTAGGGTCAAGGGTTTCGGAGATTGGGGTTGAAGGTTTTAGAGTCACGGGTAGATTTTGACATGTCTTGATAATATGCCAGTAGCTGTATTTTCTCCCAGCATCTACAGACTGGGTGGTGTGCTTCCAAGCTGTGTTTGGCCATAGCTCTGCTTGATGGCGTCGATGATCCAGCGTGCACTTGCGATGACAATTCTGCGAGGAACCCGATTGAACCTCCGGTTCGGCACCTGAAACCCTTAACCCTAACGATCCTGCCGGCAGCCCTCGAAAAAGGCTTGCAAAGTGCAAGGTTGTTCAACTCATACCTTCCAACCTGAGGGTTGAGGGTTTAGCGCGTTGAACCAGACCTGCTCGTCATTCGGACCTAATGGCAACAAGCCTGCCTCTATCCATCTTCAAATTGCATACACGCCTCCTGTGTATGTGTCTGAGCAAAGAAGCACTCCAGAGAACAAATGAGTTCAAATCCGAAACCCCGGCTGACACAGGATGTCTCCTAAACCTCCGATTTTATAAGCTTATACTCTTCAGCCAAGGTCCTAAGGTTGATACGCTGCGTTTTCTCCTCGCTTCTTGTGCGACTCCACTAGAAGCAGCCCGAATTGAACGGCCCGTCAAACACGACGAGCAAGTGAACCCCGTGGAAATTCAGGAAAGTGAGATGATTAGCTGCGATAGGGCAACAATACGACAACTACAATGTGCAGGCAGCAATCGGCAGTGATCGTAGTGGTGGTAGTCACAGTCGTCGTCGTAATAGTAGTAGTAGTAGTAGTAGTAGTAGTAGTAGTCGTAGTCGTAGTCGTAGTCGTAGTAGTAGTAGCAGTAGCAGTAGCAGTAGTAGTAGTAGTAATAGTAGTAGTCGTGGTGAGGGTGGTGGTGGTGGTGGTGGTGGCGGTGGTTGTTGTGGTGGTAGTGGTGGGGTGGTCGCCGTCGCCGAAGCTATTTCTATAGCATTAGTAATCGTTGGAGGAACAGGAGCAACAGCAAAGCAGCGGCCGCAATTCTAGCAACCACGACAATATTGGCAACACACGACCGTCTTTGTAACAGCACTACCTCACAATGTGAACAGACTTAGGCCCCAACCCATGAACATTGTTCGGACACCCGTGCGAGGAACTTGTCCATGGCGTCCAGGGGGAAACGCACCTGCACTTTTGCGGGCGAGTGGCTTGAGTTTAAAGTGGCAGTAGGTAGTAGGATCGGGCTGGACCCAAACCTATCTTGTGGGACTTGATCATGCACTCACGGTCTGAGCCAGGAGGCAGTCTTCAATACAGTCTCGAAGGTTTCGTGGCTGGAAGCACGTGTAGGGCAGTTTTCCAAGCAGGGAGCTGACGGTCTCTGTGTTTCAGCGGGTGGGTTGGTGGCAGCAGGGTCAATTGCAGCAGGCTCTCGTTTTGAGCGCTTTAGAGTTGGTCCCATCCGGAAAGCCTGTCAATCCTGGATATTTAATATCTGTCCATCGACCGGACTCTCTACGTAGCCAGACTGGGCTCTCTACGTAGCCAGCTCTGCCTCTTCGTCTTCAGCCCATCTGTCACGGACTTATCCTTTCGCACACCCCTACGGTTAGGGGTTAGGGTTTCTCTCTCTCTCTATGTATGTCCTGGCATACTTGCAGGTGCAAACGTCTGCAACCGTCGTATTCTCTTGATCGCTTCGCTTCTGTTCCAGTCCGGTTATCCATGCCGGCGGCCCAAGGGATATCCCATATACAGTAAACTCCAGAAAGTTGGAACATCAGTATCCTAAGTCCCTTATACAAAAGAGAAGGGAAATCCAGCACCAATCCTCCTAAACCCATGTTCCAACTTTCTGGGATATTCTTATAAACCCCCCTATAATGAAGCCCAACAAGGTAGGGATATTTCTACGTCCAGGGGTTCGGGTCACGTATCTGAAGCAGAGCAGGGAAAGCCGTAACGACAAACCTCTCAACTCTCAAGCCCAAACCCCAAGCCCTCAATATTACATCATGTTATAGTGTAGTGTATAAGTTTAATGTGATAGTATCTTGCTTTATGTCATATTATATCATGTTATAGTTTTGTAGATAATGTGAAAGTATATTTATGCCATATTGTAACTGAGTTCTTGCTCGGCCATGGCGCCGCATCGGGTTGCGACTGCATCCGGCTAATTCCTTGGACAAGAGGCCCGAAACCGTATTGTAAGGGCCTAAATGATTACCAATAGTTTTTGGGGGGTTCCTTATTATAATTATAGAAAAATGGGTTAAGGCCCCGAGAGTAAACAAGCTTGCCCAAGCAACGCCAGGACACCCCGACAACTCAATCGTTATAAGTTGTTGGCAGGTCCTTTGTCTTCCTGTCTTTTCTCTGTTAAGCATTTATGAGACTCTGGGAGAAGATATAGGCAGGCCATATCGGCATCTAGACCTCTGTCTTTAGTGGCAGGGTTGTGTGGCTTGGGGGTAACACGACCTGAAAAGCCTCCGCAAACCAGCACCAGTATACCGCAGCTGTTCAATCCTCCACCCTTGACAGGCTCGCAGAATGTCCAAGTCATGCTGAAACTCTGAGGACCTCTGATTTTCAGAACCACCACCTAGTTTGAATCATCAGAAGATAAGGACCCATCTTTTCTATAGATCCCTGTTGGTTTAAATGCCTTAACCCTAAACCCTGAAAGAACCCTTAAAGGAAACCTAAATCATGGTAGCGTAAACGAAGCTCCTTAAGAAGAACAACCTACCAGAGAATCCTTGGCCCAAAGAAGATTTCCATCTAGTAGGGCTACTTACCACCCCTCTCACCTCCTGAAATGGGGGTTTAGCGAGCTTCGGGCGTGGGGGGCACCCACCCACCCACCCACCCTAAACCCTAAACCCTAAGCCCTCAGCCCAAAGCCCAAAGCCCTAAGCCCTAAACCCTAAACCCTAACCCAAAACCCTAAGCCCTAAACCCTAAGCCCTAAACCCTGCAATGGGTGGAAACACGGCAGCCCTGTTTGAACATTGGCGCCTCGACAGTTTGTAGGGGCGTTTATAAAGAGGAATACTTTTTAGGGTACTTAAAGGATCATGGGACTTAGTAGGTTCATGAGCCTTTAAGTAGGGTTCAGGGGTTGAGGGTTCCGTTAAGGGTTACCATGGGGTGGGGGCGGGGGGAGGGGGGAGAGGGGTGGGGTTGTATGATGGGGTTTAGGATAGGGGCCTTAAGAAGTAGGAGGGGTATTCATGTTGTATGATAACTACCTTAACCTACCAAACCCTACTTTTTTGTAGGTTCTTATTATAAACCCTAATATGGAATTTATAGGGACCCTACCTTTTTGTAGTTATGGTACATAGGGACTGTAAGCGGACACTGCTTTAGGCCACAAGATTTGCAGAACTGCTCATGTGCGGATTGGGCCATGTCTCGGGTTTCGGCCTTCTGCACACAAACCCTAGACCCTAGCTTTGTTAGCCTTTCGTTTAAACCAAGAACTTCATGAAGGGCTTAGGGTTTAGGGATTAGGGCTTAGGGTTTAGGGATTAGGGCTTAGGGTTTAGGGATTAGGGGCTTAGGATTTATGGATTAGGGACAGGAGCTAGCTACATTTTAGGTTTTCGGGCTTAGGGTTTAGGGAAGCTTACACTTTGAACAAGCCGAGCCAAAACACAACAAACACCCTCAGACCTAAACCTTAAACCCTAAACCCCTCGGCCTAACTCAAAACCCTAATATCAGAATCTTTGAGACCCCACGACGACCTCTGCACCCCACGCCAAACGCCCCGCAACATCTTGTCCAATCTATATTGGGCTTCTATAAACCCTGCAGAAGATAAGACCCTTCTGGTAATCGTTTCTAGTAGGAATCCTAGCTTCTGCAAACAACCAAAGAGCCCAATACCCCTTAATTAAGGAATATTAAATCATAATATAAGGCCCCTTATAGTTTAAGGCATATTCCTTAATTAAGGGGTATTGGGCTCTCTGGGAACCCTGCAGCTCTGAACCTTCATGCTTGGAGGCCGGCAGTGAATGTTCCCCAGAAGCCTTTAGATTAACCCCGCAAAACCCGGGTAGAACAAAAAGCATGACAACCCCCAGAGACCTTCAACACCGAAAAACAAACGCTATCAACAAACAATGTGAGAGCCTTACTTAAAATAAAAGACCCTTTGAAACAACAGAAGCCAGGCCAGTTAACTTTAAACCTGAATCCCGAAACCCTAAAGAAACTAAACCAGGTGCAAAGCACTCTGAACCGTAAACCGATCTAATCCCGAAGCCCTCATCTATACTACAACCCTAACCTTTAAACCAAAAAGATGCCAACCCAGGTCCAAAGCACCCTTCAGTGCCCAAGCAGCAACGAAGGCCCAGGCTAGGTCGCCTCAAGATGGATCGGATGCAGAGCTTAGGCGTTTGAGGGGTTCACTTGAGGGCTCTACAAGTGCTCCTTCAAGGGATCAAGAATTTAGGGTTTAGGGTTTTTAGGCGTTTAGGGTCTCGCGGTTTAGGATTTAGCGGTTTATGCGGCTTAAGCTTTAGGGTTTCAGGGTTTAGCGATTTCGCGCTTGTCCAGGGTTTAAGGTCTTTTGGTGGCGGTGTAGTTGAGATTTGCAGCGTTCGTGCTTTGTACTTGGTCTTTGCATCCACCCTAAACCCTAAACCCTAAACACCTAAACCCTAAACCCTAAACCCCTAAACCCTAAACCCCTAAACCCTAAACCCTAAACCCTAAACCCCTAAACCCCTAAACCCCTAAACCCTAAACCCTAAACCCTAGACCCCTAAACCCCTAAACCCTAAACCCTGAACCTCAGGGCCACGAGGTTTAAGATCGTCAGGGCTTCAACATTTAGGTGAGTCGCGAAGGCTCCGAGAGGTGCGTGGGTTTACGGGTCATATACCTTAAACCCCTAAAGCAGGTGGTTGAGGAACAGGGAGGTGCATGTTCGGATTGAGAGGTTCCGGCGTTTAGATACAGCAAAGCCTATGAAAAGTTGAGGACAACAGAGTAACATGGCAGCAGAGAACTACAAAGTGATCTAGTACGAGGGATACAGGAATAGGACCCCTAAACCAACAATTTCTGAATGTGTGTTGGTAGCAACAGAATAGCTTAGTCGTGGCTTGGTCTTGGGTCTGCATGTGCTGGGTCTGCAGATCTGGAAGTCTGGGCATCAATGCGAAACTCCGCAGCACTGTGGGTTCAGGATCAGGGGTCGTCGTTTCTGATCCGGAAATGCAGCTCCTAGGTTCTCACCGACACACACTGCCGACAAAATTTTCAACCCTTGACTAGCCGCCTGCTGTCTTCAGCTGCCCTAGATGCAAGACGCGACGCCACATCGATGAGCTTGACGCCTAGATGCTCCAACTCGCCATTACAGTGGTGTTTCAGAGACAAGGACACCACCATGAAACCCAAGCTGCAGGCTCCCCAGTACAATGACCCCCGAATAGGGTAGCCTCATTACAAATCGTAACTGAAGGCCATGGTGCAGATCGCGACGGATCGCCTTGCACTGTTGCCACTCGGGTTTGGATGAATCTTTTTAGGCTTTGCTTGATTCTTTATTTTTTGGTCGCAGAACTCTCTGAGTGCCCGCAAGTTTGCAAATCCCAACTCTCCGGGTTTTGGGGTTGCGGGTTCAGGGTTGAGGTTTAGGCCCGCCAATCTCCAGACCGAACCCAAAAGCCTTGAACCCTCAAAGTGTAATCCGTAGCTGTAATTAATCTTGAATCTTGGGAAGAGGCGGGGTTATGAACTAGGTTCCCCAGTGTCACCTCAATAGTGCGGGTACCCTTTTCCAGCCATTCAGCTTTTGACTTATAAGGGAGCCCTAACATAAAAATTGCAAAAAGGTACGTTGAGCTAGCAGAACCTACATTCTCGTCAGGGTCCCTATAACTTCTATAGGAGGGTTGATAACAAGAGCCTACAAAAAACAGGTTATGGTAGTTCAAGGTACTACCTGGCCTATAAGATCTTATAGGAGGGTTTGTGATAAGAACCTACGAAAAAGCAGGGTATGGGTAGTTTTAAGTACTACGTACTACTGGGCAACCTAATATAGGGGCCTTAATAATTGGAATAGGGTTCTGGGGCCCATTATACTATAATTCTCACAAGGAACCCCCCAAAACAGTACAGGTAATTATTAAGGCCCCCTCTACCATAGAACCCTACTATAGATCCCCATACATCCCTTTAAGGAGCCCTTTAAAGGAACCCTATAGGTTTTTTAAGGCCGCTATAGTAGCAGAGGCTGTTGCGTTGCACCGAGGGCTGCGGAAACCTCAGGGTTGGCTTGCCGTTAGGGTTTAGGGTTTAGGATTTAGGGTTTAGGATTTAGGGTTTAGGGTTTAGGATTTAGGGTTTAGGGCTTAGAGTTTAGGGTTTACCACCTGTGGCTCAGTTTGAACTTGAGCAACCAATATTATTGTATACTTTAGTATGTTCTAGTATATTGTTGTAATACTTTCTAGTATATTATAGTAACCAGTGCAAAGATGCACAGGCGCTGATTGCTAGAACTACCAACCACGCGGGTCTGAGCAAGGCACCAGCACGCCACTGCCGCCACGACAACAATCATGATGGCCTAGATACTGGTGTCTAGTGTTTAGGGTATCAAAGTAGTGAGGGACCAAAACTCAGCGCAGATCCCATGAGTATCAACCCACAGACTCCGAAATCCCTTAATTAAAAAGGAATATACTTTAATTATAGTAGGATCCCTAGTAGGATGTAAGGTGTATTCCCTAATTAAGGGGCATTGGCTCTGGGTATCAAGTCCACCTGCAATTGGTCCCAGGACACAAACCCTAGCAAGAGCCACAATGCCCTACATAATACAGGGGCCTTAATAACTAGAACAGGGTTTTGGGGCCCATTATACTATAGTTATACTAAGGAATCCACAAAATAGTATAGGGAGATATTGAGCCCCTATATTACTGCAAAATCAGGCCGCAGTCTGGCATACCCCATGTTCAACCCATCCTTAGAGCTTCAGACCCCATACTTACAGGGTTGCCTTTCGTTTGAGGGGTACCTTGTCACCATTGTTATATGGAGCCAGCTGTGGTGGTGCATGGGGACGACTGCTGTACCTTTTGTTCCATCGGCACCCTCATGGCATACATCCTCTTGTGCAGATCGCATACCAAGAAGTAGCCAGTGATCTCGTCAAAACTTCCTACCACCCAACTCAACCTAAACCGTAAAGCCCCACAACCGAAACCCATAAACCCTAAACCCTAAACTCTAAAGCCCTAATACCGAAATCACGAGGGATCCCATCTCGTCCACTCATGTTGGGGCGAGTCACTGCTAGGTCCGTGCTGCCGGCGACGCCGTGTTGGTCCTTCCACCCGAGCTTTCCTGGCGAAACGATTCTCTAGGGTTTAGGGTTCGGTCTAGGTGTCGATTTCAGCAGCCCCCAGAAACATGTATAGTTAAGGTTGGATAGTAATTCAACAACAAGGGAAGCGGACCATTTTCCCAAATCGGTAAGACAAGTTCAAAAACAGCGAGGCGCCCATGACGTGGGCCTTATGCCCGAAAATGCCTTATCCGACACAACCACGCCACACCTTCCCTGAAGGCCATAAAGGATCCTGATACAGAAGTGCTGAAGAAGGGCCCTGAACTGGCCGGCAAGCAAAATTTGCGTAGACCTACTGCAGGCAAGCAGTAGAAGCAGTCGTAGCATGTCGTAGTTAGTATCCATCGTCGTCGTCGATGTCGTCGTCCTCCTCATCCTCCTCATCCTCCTCCTCCTCCTCCGCCTACCCTCCTCCTCCGCCTCCTCCTCCTCCTCCTCAGCCTCCTCATCCTCCTCCCCCTCCTCCGCCTTTCTTCCTCTCCTCCTCTTCTTCCTCCTCCTTCTCCTCCTCCGTGATAGTTCGTCTGAAGCTAAAGTCCATTCAGCACGCCAGGTCCGTTCGATGTCTCTACACGGCTGCTATCCTTGCAATCTTTTCAGCAATTCGGGCTTGCCTACGTGTCTGCACAGGCTTCCGAACTCCTGATTCGGAAGGAAGATTGCGCAGCAAATCTGTAGTCCAGACTCAGTCCAGACTGTAAGCCTGTGAGCTGTGCCATCTAGAACAGGGCTATTCTGCTGATCTACATACCCCATGTGCGTCAATACTCTGGGATCACTGATACTGAGGTCCTGGAAACGCAACCCTGAGTCCAACTGAGCACCCTAAACCCTAAACCCTAAAACCCTAAACCCTAAACCCTAACCCGAGCACAACACTCGAACATAGTTTGGAGCGGAGCTGGGGCGTCTGCATCCCAAGTCCATGTTTCGCTGCTACTGAAGCCTAATGTAGGAACCTGATTAAGAAACCTTGGGCCTTTATTAGGGTTCCTTTTTTGAATCCTACAATTTTGGGGTTTTAGGCCCAGGGTTTCTTAATCAGGTTCTTACATTACTTCTGAAGAGCATCTTCAAAAACACAGAGCCTGCTGCAACGTGCCTGAGCAGTTCTTCCTAGATATGAAGACCTTGGCCTTGTAATTTGTGGCGGCTTGCTGGCTTCTTTTTGGTACGTCGTCGGTCTATCTTGCCTCCTGCCTGTCCCAAGACTATCTTTGCCGCTTTGGCCTAAGCCCTTCATCGGAAACGTGAAGTGTCGGTTTAATTTAGGGGCTTGAATAACTAGGATAGGGGTTTTGGGGCCCATTTTACTATACTTATACTCAGGACCCCACCAACATAGTTTTTTGGTAACTATTGAGGCCCCCTCTACCATAGAACCCCACTATAGATCCCCTATAGATCCCGAAATAAGGAGCCCTTTAAAGGAACCCTATAGGTAATTATTAAGGCCCTTCTACATTAGGCGACCTTGCTTCTGTTGGGGGGCCCCGGGTCTGACTCACGTTACGTTGAGGAAACTTCCCTAAACACTGAAACCCAAGTCATATGGGTGGTTGTCAAAATTAGGGTCCCTTTTTGGGTACCCTCAATATTAGGTGCCGTATTATAATAACGACCCAAGAAGGGACCATAATTTTGACAACCACCCATATAGCATGTTATGTAGACTACAACAAAAAACTGATATATTACTGATATACTGTACATGATGTATAATAGTATACACCGTATACTGTACTGTATGATCCTTTTCGCCCCTGCTTTCTGTCCTAGGAAAAGGCTTAGAGTTAGAAGAAATCTCTTTGAAAAGTTGTGGCATGCCACAGACTGCAATGTCGGTCTCCCACAGTCCGATTGAAAGAGTTAAGCAGTGCTTGCATAGCTTGCCAGGGTCGGCCACAAGATTGCATCGATCCCATTCGCCTCTCTCAGGTTGTTTAGGGTTAAAGGGTGCCTGGACGAATGGTTTTGGATTTAGGGTTTAGGGTGATTCAGTAACAGACGGAAAGTTACAAGCCCGATGGGTGTGGCTCGAAGATTGATATACTTCTCCATGCCTCTAGGAGCATACACCCAATGCTTTCCTATAACTCTTGATCACCTCACCAGCACTTCCGGTGCAGATCTTGAAACCTAAGCTGCAAAGAACTCGAAAAGGTTTCTTGCAGCCACTGAAGAAAGAAATGAGGCCTGCGCCGAGGTCTGACGCTGTCTTAGTCTCAAATCTCTCACGGCTTGGGGTTTAGGGTCTATTGTTTGGTTAGTTTGTGCGCGCCTGCATTTCAGAACATGAGTCAGCAAAGGGGAAAATGGACATGTAAACCAATGTGGGCGGATAATAACTCAACTACAGATCCAAATGCACATATGACTTTGCATAAAACAACAAATAAATAAGTAAGTACTGAACATATATATGTATATATACCTACATACATACATACATACACATACATACATATATATATATATATATATATTTACACATATACACACACACATGCTCTGGTTGTGCGAGGAAGCCTCAGTGCTGTGTTGAAAGCTGGAAGTTGTCAAGTCGGCTTCCCATTCAGTGCAGACCCCTGCTTACTGATTTAGAAACCTCCATTCTTGGAAGGCTTTAATCTTGGGATTCCTACCAAGGTTCTTTTTGGGGATTTTCCATCGAAGGTCAACACAGTATCAAACCTCGTCCTAGACTGCAGAATGAAACCCTACACCCTATACCCGAAGCACTGAGCCCCACACTCAAACTCGAAACTCTCAGCCTCCACCCCCAATCCCCTAATCCCAATCCGTATCCCTGTAAGTACAACGTGCCGTACCGTCAGGTCAAGGGAAAATTGTCAGCCCCGCCTGTACGAAGCCGTCTTAAGGATTTCCTCACACCAGGGCAGCTCTGTCGAGATTGAGGGGTTTTGAGCATCGAGACCTACCGGTTCCCGATCCCTTGCAAGCAGAATTCAAAAGCGGAGAATGATCCGGTGGCTTCAAGGCCAGGGTGAAGCGCAATGCGTTCAGAGGCAGCAGCAGTAGTGGAGGTACTCTTTACACTGCTGGTAGCAGCAGCAGAAGGAATAGTGTCACAGAGTTGTAGTCGTTGTAGTAGTCGTCGCGTCGTCGTCGTAGTTGTAGTCGGCGTAGTAGTAGTAGTAGTAGTAGTAGTAGAAGTAGAAGTAGTAGTAGTAGCAGGAGTAGTAGTAGTAGTAGTAGTGGTGGTGGTAGTAATAGTCGTTGTCGTAGTCGTCGTCGTAGTCGTGGTGGTGGTGGTGGTTTTGGGTAGTAGAAGCAGGTAGTTGCTGTTGTTGCTGCTATAATAGCAGTATTAGCAGTACTATCACAACAGAAGCCGAGGAATAAAACATAAATCATCAGAAGAACAAAAGTACAAGTATATTCTTAATCATCAGCATTGTCGTGAAAAGCCTCAGTCTTGCACTGCAAATCACAGCCACAGGCGCAAGAATAATCTGATAAGCATGATGATCTTCCGAAACCAAGGCACGTGAACCTGTGTCCGATCGCCACCAATGCTACATCCTGGCTCTCACAGGGGCCTCCATTCATCACGTTGGGCGTATGCAAACGGAGCTGCAGTATAACGAATTGTTCAGACCCCGCCCTGATGTTACAGACGGAACTTTAGTCCTTGCTATAGAGGGTTTAGGAATTCAAGGTTTGGGAGAGTCAGGATTCAGGATGCTGTAAGCCCTGTAAACTGATCGTACACCCCAACTGTTCGCAGGCCAACTTAGACTGCTAACGCCGCGCAACGGCCAACATGGGGTAGCGCCTGCGGGCCCTGGGCTTTTTGGTAAGAGTGCAGAAGGGTCGTGTACCTGGACTTGGCCGCTACTCATCTGGAGCTTCTCCTCAGTGATTCTGTGAGCATCTTCGGGACTTTTTCAACCATTGCCGGAAGAGTCGAGGCAGGTTTACACGACTTACCCTACACCCCAAATCCCAAGCAATGTGCTTTAGTTTTCCGTGGTTCCTTCTGCAAGGACCCCTGTTGGCGCAATTGTAAGATGCCGTGAGCCAAGCTGAAAATATCAAAAGATTCAAGGAACGAACTCTGAAGACTACCACCACGAGGCGGAGTCTTTCATGGTCTCTGTTCTAGCGATGTTTGTTGCACCTTTTGAGTTTGAGAAGGTTCGAAGCGGGTATGCAGGTCTGGTTTAAGGTTTAGCAGGGCTGTGTCTGCAGCTTTCGGGGTGCTGCTGCAAGGAAGACGCTCTTGAATGCAAGCCCTACGGCAGAAGCAGGATGGCTCAAACCCGAAAGCCTCAGTGGGCTGTTCTTGCAGATTCCCTATGGATTCTTGTACCTCCGGAATCGAGTAGCATAGACTCTCCTGAATACGGCAAAGGGTTTTTGCTCTGTGGGGCTTAGGTTTAGGGCTTTGGGTGTTTGAGTTTCAGAACTTGGAATTTACAGCTTGACGTGCAAGGCTTAGTGGCCTTTGGGGTTCAGCCACCCTTATGTCTTTGCGTGTCCTGCTTGCGTACCATGGTGATCTCAAGGTGGGAGTAGCTTTGGGAGCGCCGAAGGTGGGCATTTACAGGCCTGTTCAAAGCATAATATCGGAGCCTCAATAACTAGAAAGGGGACTGGTGGGTCATGAAAAGCTATAGTTGTAACAGAGAGGCCTGTGAGGAATAATGTTGGTAATTCTTCGGGCTTCTATCCTAAACCCTAAACCCTAAACCCTATTTTCAACCTAATCCTAAGCCGAACTCGTCAAACTCACAGGGCTGCAGTTTGGCCCAGGGGGCCACTGCTCTGCTTGCGAGACTTGTCTGTGTCCTTACCCTTTCAGACTCTGTTGCACGATGAGACTGCGACTTCGTATGTCGCAGGTCTGAAGAGACGAGCAAAACACACGAATCAATATTACAAAGTAGTTAGATACAAATAGATCTAGACAAGGGATAGTTAGAAGTACAAACCAACAAAGAACACAGCTAAACCATAGTTAAAATTCATTGGCAAAGAAACTAATTCATGAAGTAATAGCTAGCTGGCTAGCTTGCTCACGTGCCACAGCTGCGGGGGAGAGAGTCCACCAACCATTGGGGGCGAGAGGGGTGGGCGAAGAAGGGGATGGAAGGGCGGGGGCGGGGGAGAACTGGGATCATACACACATACATGCATGCATACATACATGCACACATGCACAAATGCATGCATACATGCATACATGCATACATGCATGCATACATGCATACATGCATACATGCATACATGCATATATACACATACACAAACACAAACACAAACACATACACAAACACATACATAGACATATACATATACATATACGCGCACATATACGTATACATATACGTATACGTACATTTACACGCACCTACATACTTAAATCCTTACAAAACATAGACACGTGTATGTATGCATGGATGGATGGATGGATGGAAGGATGGAGGATGGAAGGATGGAAGGATGGAAGGATGGATGGATGGAAGGATGGATGGATGGATGGATGGATGGATGGATGGATGTGTATGGGTGCGAATAAGTTTGCGTGCACATATCTGTATATATGTGTGTGTGTACATATACTAATACATACTTACATGTATACCTGAATAAAACTACCCTCAGCAGTCAGAAACAACGCTCTGCAGGCAGTGCTTGTTCAACGGTAACTGTAATTTCAACTGCTTCAACACCAGCCGACATCACATCCGGTCATCGCCGTGTAGTCGATCGGGTCTTTCCTTTCTTCCCGTGGCTGTTGCTATGCACACGGCTGGCATGTAAACTCTGGCATCAGTTCAATACAGCCACACCGAAGGAAAGGAAATTATTTTTCCGAGGCTTGCGGACCAGACAGGGTACCCAAAAAGTCTGCTGCTTTTGGGCATGTTTTCTGGCAGATTCAGCATCTAGAAAGTGATGATTGGAGCTCGGTTCCAATCGGCTCATAGGCTGGTGGCGATATGATTATCATTGTTCGCATTCTTGCCACTATTGGTTACTATTGCGGTTATTATTACGGCTATTATTGCTCTTGTGATTATTGTTATTAGTTTTGCTGTCATTACTACAGCGTCACATTTTGTTCACCTATAACGGTGGTGGTCACAACTTGAAGTGTGATGTTGATACTGAGATTGCGCCATCACGATGGTCATGGAATTAAGGAGATGCCGCTTTTTCTATGGTTGCCATGAGGATGACCATCAAAATGACGACACCGAAAAGCAACGATGCAGGAAGATGTGATCATGAAGATGTTGCTGCTGGCTGCTGCTGATGCTGATGATGACGATGGCGAGGATGATTTGATGACAGTGTTGCAGGAGAGCTAGAGGTTCACAGAACGAAGGCTACAACGAAGTTGACATACTTATTGCGGGCTTCAAATCGATGGACTAGATCGCTTACACCAAAAGACCACGGCTCCCTGTATCCGCCTGTCCAGTCCAACCCAGAGACGTTTAGAGTTTTAGGGTTTATAAGGGCTTAGGGTTCAGTGTTTCGGGTTTAGGGCTGCAATATCCCTTAATTAAGGAACCTCATAGTAGGATCCCTAATATGATTTAAGGAATATTCCCTGATTAAGGGATACTGGAGTCTCTGGGAAGCTTGCAAGGGCCATCTGCCAGAAAATTCATTCCCCTGTCCGATGACCAAGAAAGCTTGCGGAGCTACCCTCGAACGGGCGCTGCGATCCCACGAACACGGCTAGGATTTCTTATGCAAAGGAGTTACAAAACCCTCAAACCTATTTTTTTGCAAAGGAGTCACAAGTAAGGGCTACTTAGCAGCACGGATCCTTAGGATCCTCTGGAATCTCCTGCGTGGGAGAATCGCATCTGGGCCACCACATGTGTCGGTTTAGGGTTTAAGGTTTTAGGGTTTAGGGTTGTAGGGTTTGGGGGTTTAGGGTTCGGGGTTTAGGGTTGAGGTTCTGAGACGCCTTTGTTGGCGGATCTGGTAAGAAGTCCCTCCAGGACTGATTGATAGTTGGCCACTTTAAGGCCACCGTCTGCGCCTCACGGGCCGCCTTGGAGAAGACGAGAGCAGGGTTTATCGTCCCCAGAATCCCAGAGACTCCAATATCCCTTGCTTCAGGAATATTCCTTAAATCATGTAAGGGTATTCCTTAATTAAGGGATACTGGAGTCCCCTGAACCCTATACCCTATAGATCCCTTATAGATCCCTTAAAGGAACCCTAGGCATATTCCTTAACTGAGGGATATTGGAGTCTCTGGGATTTGGTTTTTTGACGAGTACAGGGTGTTCGGGTTTAGGAGTTGAGAGGTTCAGCGTTCATGGTCTCGAGAAGCCGGGCTTAAAACCCAGAGACTCCAATATCCCTCAAGGAATATACCTAGGGCCTAGGGTTCCTTTAAGGGATCTATAAGGGATCCATAGGTTTAGGGTTTGAGGGACTCCAATATCCCTTATTAGGGAATATACCTTAAATTATAGTAGGATCCCTAATATGATTTAAGGAATAGTCCTTAACTAAGGGATATTGGAGTTTCTGGGAACCTCGGAATCGACATCTTTGAAGAACTACCCGACATACCAAGCATCAGGGTGACCAGAGACTCCAAGATCCCTTACAATCGGAATATACCAAAAACCATATTAAAGATAGGGTTTAGGGTTTAGGGGTTTATTAAAGATCCCTCTATAATTTGAAGTCTATTGCTTAACTAAGGGGTATTGGAGGCTCTGGGTTGTAGCTGGCAAAGGGCTTCAACTTGGAGATTAGCGACTGGACACAGGAGGCAGCCACCTGCCTGAAAGTACAATATGACGTCCGCCAGAGTCCGGAATGACCTAACCCCACATCCTTCAATCCAAGCCCAGATCCGTGTAGACGGCATTGCATGTGGGTAAGCATTGGCTGCAATTTTGCGGCATGTGGCTATAACTTGACGAGGACCTCTCCATCCTTCTCCTTGGCTGCAGGTGTGGTTTACTTGTACACGTAAATTATGTCGTAAAAAACAAGTGCTATTCTGCTTGCTGCTCCTCCTCCTCCTCCTGCTGCTACTACTACTACTACTACTACTACTACTACTGTAACTACCACTACCACTACCACCACCACCGCCACCACCGCCGCCACCAGCACCACCACCACCACCACCACCACTACCACCACCGCCACCATCACGGCCACGGCCACGGCCACAGCCACGGCC
>BGNK01000131.1:226820-254475 GCA_003297005.1 Symbiodinium sp. clade A Y106 | reverse complement strand
AAACCGATCGAAGCCTGGGCGACTCTGGGCGACAATCCCCCCCCCTGACGTAAAATGCCTTGGTATTATCAGGATCTCTACTATGATCCTTCCTAGAGAAGCCGCTACAGGGTCTACATCAAACTCTACTTAGAGGATCATGGGACTTAGTAAGTAGGTTATATTTGAGGTTACTTACTAAGTCCCATGATCCTTTAAGTAGACCCTAAACCCTAAACCTTCAAGGGTGCCCATTATAGAAGCCTACCCTAACCCCAAACCCCTAAACCCTACTTAAAGGCTCATGGGACTTAGTAAGTAAGGTTATAAGTAGGTTATAATTAGGACAACCCCACTTAGGGGACTTATAACTCCAGTTATAAGCTACTTGCTAAGTCCCCTGATCCTCCAAGTAAACCCCTTTAAGTACTCACAAGCCAGTGATGAAGTCAAGGCTCCAGGACGGTTGGCTTGTCCCTCGCCTCTGCCTGTGGACCCAGAGACTCCAATATCCCTTTTAAGGAATACCGAGGACCCAGGGTTCCTTTAAGGGATCTATAGGGTATAGGGTTTAGGGGACTCCAATGTTAAAATACAGCAGGATCCCTAATATGATTTAAGGAATATTCCTTAATTAAGGAATATTGGAGTCTCTGAGGACAGGAGTAGGTATTTTGCGCCAAGTATACCGTCCCTTCCTCATCGCAACACGGAGTTCTTGTTGAGCTTTTTAACTCATGTTGGCCCAGGTATAGATAAAGATGTAACATGTTGTTCAACAAGGAAGCACAATAGGGTTTTGGGAGTGTAACATACGATAAGTATGTTCGGGCTAGAAGGGGACACTTCCGAACTCTATATTGAAGTTTTGGGTCGGGTTCGACTTCTACTCACCCGAAACACACAGCCACAAAGCATCACCCATAGCACAGCCACATCCACACACCCAAACCCACGGCCCGCGCCCGTCCCCACACCCATGTCTCTTCCACGCCCACGTGTACGCTCACGCCGACACCCACACTCACACCAACCCAGCCAGCCACATACCAACCAACACACCCACCCAAAAAGGCCCACCCACAGAACCCACCCAAAAATCCACCCATGTACCCACGCACCCAAACACCCACACATACAAACTTAATCACACAAACACACACAACCCTGAACACCTAAAAACCTAAAAGCCTAAATCCTAAACACCTGAAACCTAACGTAGATCCTGAAACCTTTAACTCCAACACTCCACCCCTACACCCCTTAAAGCCATAAACCCTAAAACCTAAACCCTACAACCGCAAACAAGCCCTAAACTCGAACCCCGGCCTCTGCCATGGCTTCGGTCTTGCAGCGCTTTCCTTCGCGGAGGAGGGGCTTGAGGGATTCAGGCAATTTGGATTTTAGTGTCTTAGGTTTTGGGGATTTTGGGGAGGACTTAGCCTTTCGGGTTTAGGGTTTGTAGGGACTTAGGCAATTTGGATTTCAGCGTCTTAGGTTTTTGGGATTTTGGGGATATAGCATTTCGGGCTCAGGTCCGATGTAGTCTGAAGGCTTTGGGCTCAAGATCCAACCTTTTCTTGGGTCCTAAACCTAGGGTCCCCAGTAGCCCCTTTATAATATGGGTACCCTTTTTCCTACTAGTCGGTTTCAATAAGGGTACCCAAAAAGAAAAAGGGTAAAAGGGCACTACTGGGGAACCTAGAAACACAACTGCCTAAAAGGTCTAGGGTTTTGTCCTCCTAAGAAACCGCAAGCCCTAAACCCCAAAAACACCTGACTCCGAAACCCTGAACAACCCTAAACCCTGAACCCTAAAACCCTGAATATGTCCACTACCTACTTAGATGTCTGGGTATCAAAGAACCATGTTATTCCATGTTACGAGCTACCGGGTTTGGACAGTAACCCAACGCCCCGCTGTCCCCTCCCAGACCCTAACCTCTTCATAATTCAAACAACTTGCGAGAATCTTGGCTACACCGCCGGCAGATCCCCCTCCATTATGTGGTATTCGTTCCAGGTTAGATAATTGAGCACCTTGCAGACGCTTGTTAGACAGTTCATGTTCGCAAACTCTCGTGGGCATGACCCTACATCCGAACTGAAACCCTAAACCCCAAACCCTTGAAAAACATCTTGAAACTTTAGTGCCTAGAGGATTATGGGACTTAGTAAGTGGGTTATAATTGGGGTTATAAGTCCCCTAACTGGGGTTATGCTAAGTATAACCTACTTATATCCTTACTGCCTAAGTCCCATGATCCTTTAAGTAGACCCTAAACCCTAAACCTTCAAGGGCGCAAACCCTAAACCCTAAACCCCAAACCTTTAAAAATCATCTTGAAACTTTAGTCCCTAAACCCTAAACCCTTAAAAAACACATCTTGGAACTTTAGTATAAGAACCTCTAGACCTCTTGAGCCCAGAACCCTAAAGCCGTCCTGGACCCTGAAACACCCCCGCTGCCGAGCAACCCCGCGAGACTCCTGGGGTAGAATACTTAAAGTAAGAAACCCTAGGGTTCCTTTTAAAGGGTTCCTTTAAGGGATCTATAAGGGTTCTATAAGGGGGAGTTTAGGGTACTTAAAGGATCACGGGACTTAGTAAGTAGGTTAAAACTGGGGGTTATAAGTCCCGTAAGTGGAATTATCCTAATTGTAACCTGCTTATAACCTTACTTACTAAGTCCCATGAGCCTTTAAGTAGGGTTCCTTTCAGGGTTCCTTTGCAAGGGGGTTCTATAATGGTTGAAAAGATTTTAAATTTAAGGGCCTTAATAATTAAAGTAGGGTCTTCTATATTACAACTATACTACTTGGGTTCATGCCAGGGATCTCCGAACGGTCTCCGTCAGGCTCTCCGGTTTTTCCGAAATCGTCTTCCTGATTGCCCAGACTCGGGCGTCAGGGAGATAGGGTTCAGATGGGTTCAGAGAGTAGCTTCTCTTACCTTTGGTTAGTAGGGAATGGAGGAATGGGGTACAATTATAACTACTGTTACTACCATTCTTCCATTCCCTACTAACCAAAGGTAGGTTCTAGGATCCAGGGTTTGGGATTTCGAGGTCTCATGGGCTGTAGGGATGCTCTGAATGAAGGTTCGGGAGGTTGGTGATTCAGGATTGACTCTGTGTCCTGTTTTGCTCTACGGGGCTTCTTCTTCAAGATTTGGGGAGTGGGCCGTGGATGCATGTCAGGGCTCGTTCGACTGAAGAAGCTGCCGCGGTTTAGGGTTTAGGGTTTAGTGATTGGTCAGGACAGTTACAGGTTTTCAGGGTTTAGCGTGTAGCGGTTGCCCCACAGGCCTGGTCCTGCAACTAATGGACAAAGACACGAACCCCTAAACTTCTAAACCATAAAACCATAAAACCTAAAAAATCTAAACCCTAAAACTCTAAACTTCTAAACCTTAAAGCCGTAAAACCTAAAACCCTACACCCTAACCCTCGAACCTTGAACCCTCAGGCAGAGCCGCAGGAAGCTTCCCAACTCGGCACAGTAGAAAGTGTGAGAGTCTCGGTCTGGCCTCGAAAGCACTTCTGGATAGGTAAGGTAGGGTTGATTAAGGTTTAGGGCTTAAGGTTTAGGGTTTAGGGTCTGCTCAAATGGTCATGGGACTTAGTAAGAAAACCTAGGGTTCCTTTTAAAGGGTTCCTTTAAGGGATCTATAAGGGTTCTATAAGGGGGAGTTTAGGTTACTTAGAGGATCATAGGACTTAGTAAGTAGGTCATAGTTGGGGTTATAAGGCCCCTAAGTGGGATGATCCTAATAATAACTTAGTTCTAACCTTACTTACAAAGTCCCATGAGCATAGGTAAGGTAGGGTTGATTAGGGTTTAAGGTTTCTTTTTAGTTTATGTCTTCTGAACTCCTTTCTGGAGTCGTCAGGGTTTTGGTGAGGGTTTTGTGAAGTTTTAGGGCAGGGAGAAATGTAGATTTGGCTTACCGTGCTGGATTTGGACTATGCTCCACCAACATTTTATTGCCGCTACACACGAAGGCAATGCGCACAGGTAAGACTTCCTGAAAACCGACAGCCTAGTCCTACACTTTTCAACCCAGTCCATCAGGTTTAGCACTCTGAACCCGGGGCCTAAACCCTAAACGCTAGCCTGAAGGAAACCTTAAAGGAATCTTGTGGCCTTGTACGCAAAGAGTCCAATACCTATATTGATCTAAGCTTTCCTAACTTGGAGGCCATTTTGACTTATTAAGTCGGGTTAGTAAGGTGGGTTATGGGGATTATAATAGGGTTTCTAGGGGATATTAAGTAGACTTACTAAGTCAAAAGGGCCTCCAGGAAAGGGGTATGGGGCTCTTTGGGATCCATCTCTTGGCCTGGCAACCGAGGAGCTGTAAGCTCGTCTTGTCTAGCACCTCCCTGCGCTGAGCTTTCGGGAGCCGTTTCACGTTCCATGAAGAGACAATCCTGGGCTTCTGACAGGGCTTTTAGGGTTCAGGGTTGAGGTTTTAGGGTTCCATGAAGAGACGATCCTGGGCCTACCAAATGGGCCTTCATGCTTAGAACAGGGTCTGGTGGGGTACGCTGTAGTTTTTCTGGGCTTTTCAGTAACCAGGGGGAAAAAAGTATAAACTTTTATTTCATAATGGTTCCTTTAAGAAAAAAGTATTAAAGTATGGTACTCCAAAGCCCAGTTTTAGTAACTTTTAATTGAAACAGGGGCTGTGACAGGAAACTATTCGTACTTATGACATATGCCGACCGCTTCATTACTTAGCTTTGATTATCTCCATAATAAAGGCTGCAAACGGTGCTTTAAAGGGTTTTTAAAGGGTCTGAGGTTTACGGTTCTGGTAAGCTGGGGTTTGTCATTGATTTTTGTTGCGGGTCTCTCTCTCTCTCTCTCTCTTCCTCTCCCTCTGCCTTTGTGTGTACTCTGTCGGGGATGCCCGTTGAGGTTGTACGAGATTCCGGGTTTCCAAGGGTTTCGGTTTTGGATTCAAGGCCTCGGGTTGCCCTGCCCTACAGTACACCCCTGAAGCCCTGAACCAACGGTTTAGGGTTTAGGCTTTAGAAGGGTCGAGGGGAAGCTTCTTGATTAAGCGGGGTGATTATAAGGGGGTTGCAAGTGCTCTCGAAGTAGGGTTATCCTATTTACAACTTTTCTTACAACTTATAAGCCTTACTAAATCCCAGAGCCTTGAAGTTAGCTTTAGAACAAGCCTGAGGCTTTTCAAGTTCAGGGCTTTCAGGTTTTTAGGGTCACGTCGAATGGGCCCCACATCTTTAATCTCCGGCCCGCTCCCTTCCGGCCGAAGAACCGCCCTTCGCAGAGGAGGGCAGAGGAGGGTTTAGGGTTTAGGGGTTTACGGGTTTAGGGTTTAGGGCTTAGGGGGTTTAGGGATTTTAGGGTTTAGAGTGAAAGGTTCGGGGGATAGAACACCCTGAAACCTGACCCTAGGCTGAACACCCAAAGCTAACCAAAGACAAGTAGGGCGTCAGTACTCGAAGCAACAAGCGCTTGAAATACAGTAAGCCTAGATAAACTCTGGAGAAAACCCCCTAATCTTGAACCCTAAACCCTAAACCCTAAGACCTAAACCCCAAACCCCTAAACCCTTAAACCGTAAAACCCTGAACCCTGAAGCCTTATACTCAGAGACTCCAATATCCCTTAATTAAGGAATATACCTTAAATCATATTAAGAATCCTGCTATAACTTAAGATATATTCCTTCATTAAAGGATGTTGGAGTCCCTCAAACCCTAAACCCTATAGATCCTTCAAAGGAACCCTAGGTATCCCCTCCCCTCTGCTATCGAGCAACTTCTCCTTCACGCTGAGATCAACATCGGGCTCAGGGTCGCCTGAATTGAGAAGTACGGTTTATGGTTAGGGTTTAGGGGTTTAGGGTAAAGGGGTTTAGGGTTTTGGGGGGTTAGGGTTTTAAGGCTTAGGGACGTTAGGGTCTAGGGTTTAGGGTTTTAGGGGTTGAGGGTTTAGGGGTTTATGGTTTAGGGTTTTAGGGGTTTTAGGGGTTTAGGGTTTTAGGGGTTTAGGGATTTGAGGGTTTAGGGTGTAGGGTTTAGGGTTAGTAGGTGCAAGTTCTCCCCCAAGCCCTTCCTGGATTTTAAAGAACCTACCTGCTTGGGGTTCCTTTTTTGGGTTTACTTATATAAATCCTTAAAGCGGTAGGTTATTTGGGGTTAAGCTAAACCCTAAAGCCATAAACCCTAAACGCTAAGACCCTAAACCCTAAACGCTAAGACCCTAAACCCTAAACTAACCCTAAACCCTAAACTAACCCTAAACCCTAAACCCTAAACGCTAAGACCCTAAACCCTAAACTAACCCTAAACCCTCCGACCCTGAAACCCCAGCCCTGCATCCTTAGATCGCTGGGTTCCATGTGGGCTTTAGGGTTTAGGGTTCGGTTTAAGGTTTAGGGTTTGGGACTTGATACTGTTGATGGAAATCCTGCATTACTTTAAGTACCCCAAACTATGGGAATTATGGTATATTCCTTATTATGGGTAGTGCAGGATTTTGTCCATCAGCCGTATCACCACGGGTTCGTAAAAGGTGCCCTTGGTTAAACAACACCCAAAGAGCAATCTTAGTTACCTGGATCCCTAAAGGCTCACACTTGCCCAGTAACCAGGTTACGAGTAGCTTGATTTGGGTTTATTTAGACTTTCGTTTCGGCGTTGTTTGACTGCGTTACTTTTCACCCTACGTACACACCCAGGATTCGCCTCTTATCATCCAGGCTCCCCAGGCACCCAACGGTTTTGGAAGCAACCCTGAGAATTCTGGAACACTTCGCTCTAAAACCTGTATTTCTGCTTTTCTGCTTTTCCTGACGTGACATTGGGCAACAGTGCAACACATTTCTCGTCACACTTGTCGTCATGCTGATGGGCTGGAAAAGGGTGATGAAGGTGATGTTTGCCAACGCGGTGGAGGTGCTGGTGGTGCCGGTGGTGCTGAGTATCACCGTCATGATGGCACCCCAAACGAGGCCCTAAGCCCTAAGCCCCTGCACACCCTAAACATCCCTAAACCCAAAACTCCTAAACCCCAAAACCCAGGACCCTGAACAACTTCTGGCGACCTAGACTTCAAACCAGGCTTGCAGGAGCACACAATTACTGGGCTTGTTCTGGTAACGGTCTTTATCAGGTGGCACTATCGCATCGATATAATACAGTAACATTATGGTAATAGCATCCTTACAACGAGGACTCGGGCTCCTAAGGAACAATCTTAGTTTAGTCAACATCCTGGGCCCGTCTCCATCAGTCACAAACCTGATGCCGAAATTCTTGCAAAGTCTTAGCAGCACAGGCCTTGCTGCCTCGCATTCGGATTCTAAACACTTAAGTAATAGAGTAACACCATAGTGTCCTCATGATATAGTAACATTGTAGAATCCTTGTTTGAACTTAGGCTCAGGCCGGCATTCGAATATATCACCGTAAGCCGTTTAGGGTTTAGGGCTGAGGGTTCGGTGCTTTAGGGTTCGGGGTTTTAGGGTTTAGGGTTTAGGGGTTTAAAGTTTAGGGGTTTAGGGCTTAGGGTTTAGGGTTTTAGGGTTCGGGGCTTCCGGGCCGGTGCAGAGGAAGGTGCTTGGCACGGCGCTGGCCAGCGCACATCCCATGATCGGCGTAGAGCTCCCGAATTTCCTACCAGAAACCAAGGCGCAGGGCGCTGCGAACTAAAGAAAAAGCTTCTCTAAACGCCACATCTGTGCAACTGTGGGCAACATCATCAAACTCATGGTCTAGGATACTCTTGGCTTTGCGATGAGACTGGCGATTCCGAGCCCAGCTGGCTGCCGTCTCAGGCACATGACGTTTGAGGTGTAAGGACGCTAGCTCTACCGCACTCTTCAACCTTTCTGGGAGTGCCGCTCTGTGTCGTATGGGATCCTACGACCATAGTCAAACGTCTGCAGATTGCCAACCTGTTCATGTGCTACTCTGTGGCTATTTCAACTGATGCTGTCCCTCTCAGTACTCCCGTTCCATGCATGTCCCTCCAGATACAACCCCGGCTGAGAATAACTCTCGTGACCAGCAGCGACGGCACGTGCCCTTCTGCGCCCTTGCGCCCCAGGCATGCGTGAAACCTCCTCTTATAAAAGGTTGAGGGTCTAGGGTTTGGATTTGCAGCATACATGGGCACTGCACAGCAGAATTATTACGACTTCCCCCATAAAGCTGCGACGGCGTGGCCCAAAGCCACAAAGGTGTTGACGGACAGCGCCACAACCTCAGGTGCTTGGGTTCTGGCCACCTCCCAGAAAACATCCGCTTACATTTCTGCTGAAGCCCTTTAAAGGTAGGGGCAGCACCCTAAACCCTAAACCCCTACTACAGGGGCCTAAATAATTACCAATACCATGTTGTGGGTTCCTTATTATTATGAGTAGGGTATAATGGGCCCCAAAACCCTATTCTAATTACTAAGGCACCTGTACTAAACTGAGAGTCCTACTATCAGAGCCTGTTTGGGGCTCCTTGATTTTCTGAAAATCCCAGCCGGGGAATTAAACGACTTCCACCTTCCAAATCCTAATCACCAGAGTATCTTGTGTGCCCTTAGATATGGAGCCTTAGTGAGTAAAACAGGGTTTGGGGTATATTGCATATCTGACAATTTTCGAAGACTTCCAGGGAATGGTAACTGAATAATATGACAAATTATGTATGCAAGCAAGCCGAGGTAGAAACGACTTAGCCGGGAGGCAATCCAGCTGGCATTCATAGCGATCCCGGACGCCAGGCAGATGTGCTGGAACACACCTGACCAAAGCCAGCCGCCGTTCTCAAAGTGCTTTTCTCGAATAACCAACACAAGACTTGCACTAGGGTCCCATCAACAGCTACTGTACCTTAGACGTTTTGCTGCTCACTGGGCTAATTTGTACGGGGTCTGTCACCCTTCTACACCTGGAAAGTCTCTCTCTGCCTGGTGCCTGCTTCCAAAATTCACAACCATAGTGGCAACAGTATCCAGAGAAGCCCACTATCCTGAACGGCTGACACCGCCTCACGAGGTCTGTTTCCGTCTGTCAATTCAATTGACCAACACGCTCTTTCAACGCTGTTGTGTTGCCATCTTTCTGGCACCTAGCCACGCTAATTCTTAACCCTAAACTGACTCTCAAACCGATGCCACAAAAGCTGAATTGGTGAGCTCAAAACCTGGGCTACCTGTGGACTGAACTCTCCATCCTAGGCCGCTCGCAACGCCTTCTTCTGTCGAAGCCATGTTGACCTCATTGCAAATGCGAAAATTGTACGGACAGACCATGGTGATAACAATGATGGTGATGATGATAGGCGGCGCTGGCAATGATGGATGTTGATGTTGACAGTGAGCCATGGGCTATGGGTTGCTAAATTCTAGAGAGAAAGATAGCTCGACGAAAAGCCAAGCAGATGGATGGCTGGATGAATGGCTGGCCGGATGGATGGATGGTGGGATGGATAGATGGACAGGTGGACGATCTAAAGGGCTGGCTGACTGATTGATTGGCCTTTGGGCAATGAAGATAAATGTGGTGATGGTTTTGGTGCCGCGGCGGTGGTGGCATGGGGGTGGCGGAAGGGCGGGCCCGAGGCGGGCGGGCAAAGGGGGTAGCAACGCGAACAATGAGAATGCGAGAGTCAACGCAGTTACGATGAAGAGGATGTAGATGAGGATGATGATGGTCATGATCATCATGATGCTGGCAGTGGTACAACAACAGTAATCATGACGACGACAACAACACCAGCACCAGCGCAGCAGCCAAAAAGAATGGCGACAGCGACAAAAACAAAAAAACACCACAACCACAAACAACTAACAGCAGCAGCAACGACTGCCAACAACAACAACATCAACAACAATATCCACCTGTACACAACGTACCCGTACACCCCCCCCCAACAACGCAAAAACAAGCTACTTTGGCACTGCATTGCTAGCAACATGTCTAATGATGTGCTAATATTATCTCTAGTTTTATTATCCCCCCTAACAACGCAACAACAAATTCCTTTGGCACTGCTATGTCTAGCGTTCTTTCTAGTAAGACTTGATAAAATATGTATTTATATTTATTTCTGGCTGCGCGTGGGTGGGTGGGTGGGTGGGTGGGTGGGGGGGTTGCTACACTTTCCAACCCAGGATGGAAGCCTTCCTACAAACACTCGCGCGATTCAACGTTTTCGAGCGCAGATGTTGACCATGTATTGCCATGAACTATGAATGTAGCTCTGCAGCTATCGGTCTCCAGTGGATCCTGCGTAAGTTATAAGACGTCAGTTATACATGAACATATGTACATATATACACGCATCTAATTTTCGACATACATACACACACACACATACTGTATGTATGTATGTATGTGGGTATATTGCTTGATAATACTTACTTAAATGTTCCACTATATAAATCAAACAGGCTATACAGACAAGATTGACTATATAGTCTGTATGATTTCAGAAGTGTATGTGGCCTGTACAACTTACATCTTACTTCCCTCCTTGCATCTGTCCTGCACTGTTCCTCTGTCTACATCTTTTCGCTCTGTAGTTGTTTAATTCTGTACTGTCTTTGTTTCCGTTTGTTTACACTAGTTCCTTCATTCTTTCATTCCTTGGTTGTTTATGCCTATGTCTTTTTTCTTTTCTCCCTCTCTCTCTCTCCCTCGCAATTTATTCTTTCTTTGTGTCTTTCATTCTTCCTCTCTTTGGTTTCGAGAGGGCCATCCTCGTTTCTTGAAACTTAAGGCTAGAGGAATGGCTGCTTTGTTGCCATGTGACTGTGTTGGTGTGGTGTTCCCTGCGAGGCTTGTTTTCTGCGAAGCGTTAAACAAGGGTTGCGGTCACGGCTCATCCGATGCGGGCCGAAAGTCTTCGTCGGAGAGGGAGGTGTCGTTCGTCACAGGGAAGGCGCTCGTGGCAACTCGGATGATTTCGGATGATTCGGAGAAAGTCTCCGGGGTGAGCAAAACGGCTCGGTCATTGAAGCTGTGACAATATCACCACAGACTGTTGGCATGCCTTGTAATGGTCGTGCAATGCGCGTTGTCATTGTTGGTCACCCTGCCCACCATGTCGCTATGCGTTTCGTCTGCAGCATGGCGTTGCGTGCTCTTGCCGGAATGGTTGCCCACCAGCAGCACCGCCAGCATGCCAGCACCGCCCAGCACCACCCACACCTCCCAGCACCACCCAGCACCTCCCAGCACCACCCAGCACCACCCAGCACCACCCAGCACCACCCGGCACCACCCAGCACCTCCCAGCACCACCCAGCACCACCCAGCACCACCCGGCACCACCCAGCACCTCCGAGCACCAGCCAGCACCAGCCAGCACCGCCCAGCAAACACACCAGCAGCAGCAGCTGCTGCAAGAGCAACAGCAACGGCAACAGCACGAGCACGAGCCGGTGCCAGAGCAAGAGCATTAGCAAGGGCAGCGGCGGCAGCAGCAGCAGCAACACTACCAACAAGAACAATAACAAGGACAGTGCCAAGAACGAGGTGCAGGATCAACGGCAAACATCAGGATCATCAGCGACAACGGGACAATGCTTGAAACACCAGTACTGCATGTAGCCAACGGCAGCAGAACCAGCAGCGGCCAGCAGCAACAGCACCATCACCAATGGTGCATTGCGCTTTTGCAATTATACTATATCATATCACACTACACTAGACTATACTAGGTTTTACTACATCCTACTATATTTTTTTAATAGCGATATCGACGACAGCAGCAATGACAATCGGATGATGCTCGGAGGTTACGCACACGGTCTTGATGCGAAGTCGCAGCTCTTTGGTGCACCGAGTCTGGGTTTAGGGTTTTGGGGTTGAGGGTTTAGGGGTTTAGGGTTTCAGAATCGACGCCAAGTGGCATCAGTGTAGATGCTCACAAGGAAGGCAAAGTAGGCAACCTAATCGGTTCAAACAGGCCTGCTTGAACGCACCCACGCATTGTCAGCGAGACATTCAGCAATAAACACAACAATCATTGGATTTCAGCCCTTCTATGGATAAACAAGGGCAGGACAGCCGCGCACTCAAGGGCTTCGACGATGGACAGGCGCAAGCACAGAATCCAATCCACTCGACTTCCGATGCAGCTAGGGTGCCATGATCCCAAGTGATGTCCTGCGGACGATAGAACGTGTCGGATCCAACTCAGCAGGCTGTCTAGTCCCCTACAATGTAGGGACCTGACCAAGGAACACTGGCTCTAAGTTCTAAGTTCTAACTACGGCAAGGTCCATAAATAGAAGCAACTGAAGAACCAGGGTTTCTTCATCATGTTCTTTGTTTGCCGGGATCATCAAGCGATCGCAATCACAACAAGGAGAACCGCTGTACACAGCAGCTTCTACTTAAAGGATCATGGGACTTAGCAAGTAGGTTATAATTGGGGTTATAAGTCCCCTAGGTGGGGGTATCCTAATGATAACCTACTTGTAACTCTTACTTACTAAACCGCACGAGCTTTTAAGTAGTCATCATAGGCTCTCGCAGCCAGAGTTGTTACTGTACTCAAAGGCTAATCAATCGGAGACATAGTAGCATGTATGCATATACATGTATACATACCAACATACTACCACCTTGCAACATTACCAAGCTGAAATGCCCCTGGGACCACCGTAAATCTTGAGCCCTAGCACAAAAATTTGATGCCGTCCGCTTTCGTAGCTGCACGCTGCAGGTGGTGTCAAGGCTTCGGGGTATTAGAGTTGAGAGTTTAGGGGTTTAGAGTTTAGGGTTTAGGCTTTAGGGGGGTTTGAGGGCAGGGTTTCAGCGTTTTGCAGTTAAAGGCATTGCCTTACATCTTATGCAAAGGTGCTTTGGAATCTAGCGTCGTCTTTTTCTTTCAGTAACCAAGCCCCAGGCAAGGAGAATTCCTTGAGGAAGATCGGCCCGGAGCCCCCAAACCCCAAATCCCAAGGGCCCCCCGAAAAGCACATAAGCCAAAATGAGGATAGGGATATCTCATATAAACCCCCTTATAGTGAAGCCCAATAGGGCAAAATGAGGATAGGGATATCTCATATAAACCCCCTTATAGTGAAGCCCAATAGGGCAAAATGAGGATAGGGATATCTCATATAAACCCCCTTATAGTGAAGCCCAATAGGGTAGGGCTATCCCTGTAAAGTGCTTACGCTTGTGTCCTTTTCGGGTCCCTAACAAACTGAACCAACACAGCAGTGAAGTACAAGTGGAAAAAAACTGAACCCTGATCCCCACACAGCAAGCCCTAATCTTATAGAACCCTGATGGGAACCTTATAAGCCCTGAACCACCTCTGGGACTAGAGAAAAAGCAGTCGAAGTTTCAGCAGAGCTCATCGAAAAATATCGGCAACAATTTAGGGTTTAGGGTTTAACCCTAAACCCTAGACCAGAAACCCTAAACCCTCCACCCCAAACCCTCAACCGTAGACCCTAATCCCTAAACCCTCCAGAAGAACTCGTTCGGTTAAGGGTTTAGGGTTAAACCCTAAACCCCAAACCCTTAACCGCAGACCCTGATCCCTAAACCCTAAACCCTCCAAAAGTACCCAGAGACTCCAATATCCCTTAACCTAGCCCTGCAGATCCAAAAAGGAACCCTTAAAGGAACCCTCTAGCAGGGAGTCTCCAGAAGTACTCGTTGAGGAAGATCGGTAGCCAGACGCCGTTTGCGATGAAGGCCAAGATCAGCCTCTCTCGCACATTGAGACCTTGGTTTGGGGTTAGGGGTTTAGGGTCAAGGGTTTAGGGTTCTGGGGTTAAGCGTTTAGGGTGTAGGGTTTAGGGTTTACATTGAGACCTTGGGATTTTTTAGTGCTTTGGTTTTGGGGTTTCAGGTTTTAGTGCTTCGAGCTATAGGAATTTCGGGTTTAGGGTTGCGGGTTTCAGGGTTTGGCGCCGTGGGGTCTAGGGCTTCTCTGGGGTACTTAAAGGACCATGGGAAGTAGTAAGTAGGTTATAATTGGGGTTATAAGTCCCCTCCTACTTATAACCTTACTTACGAAGTCCCAAGAGCCTTTAAGTAGGGGTCGTCCCCCGGGAGCCCAATATCCCCTAATTAAGGAACCTAGCTTAAAATCATAACATTAAGCCCGTAGAATTTGAGGTATCTTCCTTAATGAAGGGGTATTAGACTCCCCTGAACCCTAAACCCTATAGACCCCTTTAAGGAACCCTTTAAGGAACCCCAGGTATATTCCTTAATTAAGGGGTATTGGGCTCTGGCTAAGTTCTGGGAGATCTGTAGTCAGCTTTGAGTCATATAGTTTAGGGTTTAGTGATTAGGGCTGAGGGTTTAGGGTTTAGGGCTGAGGGTTTAGGGCTGAGGGTTTAAGGTTTAGGGTTTCGGGTTTAGGGTTTAGGGCTGAGGGTTTAGGGTTTAGGGCTGAGGGTTTAGGGTTTAGGGCTGAGGGTTTAGGGTTTAGGGTTTCGGGTTTCGGGCTGAGGGTTTAGGGCCAGTGTTTCATAGGGCCTTACACATGCTTCATCAGGGTTGCTATTGGGCTGTCAAGAAGAGTTGTCATAGGAGTTTCCAACAGGCCTCTATGAGGTAAGAGTTGCAAGAAAGGTTTGGTATAGGGGCATGTGGAGGTTTTTAGAAGGGCTAATTTTGGTGCTGTAAGTTTGCTAGATGTCCTTATTGAAGGGCCTAGTACCATTTAGAGGCTACTAAGACGGTCGAGGTACCTGGACAACCCTGCAACTCTTGCTGTCTGTATATGTGGTATAGGGGACGTAATTATTTCGAATGGATTTTGCGCTAGAAAATTCTGTAAAAGACGACAAGAGTCCTAACGAAGAGAACCGCAGCTTCAAAACCTTTTGTACAACTGCTTCAAAAGAGCAGCTGAGGTTTAGACATCGGCTACCCTCGCGAAGCTGTGTGTGCGCAGACGGAAAATGAAGACAAGTTTCAGCCGAAATAAGCAAACGGCAAATTTTGTAAATGAAATGAGAAAACACATTAAAGATGAAGACACATAATATAAAACAGGTAACCGCAGGCCCAGCACAATAACCAAACAAAAGAGGCTTTATGAGGCTTGGTTGACCCCAAAGGCAAAATTACAGCTGTGAACCCAGAATCAGGAGCGAAGACCACAAAACTCTGAGGCAGGCGGCCTATCAAGGGACATGTCTGCGTCATCCTTGGCCGCTGGCAAGTGCAGTTTGGCGAAGGCATGCGGGGCTGACGGCCAAGGCATTCCTCGTCCTTATCATCAAACATGACAGCTGCATGTATACATTGATTTAAAGTATATTCCGGAATAACAAGGCATTGGGGCTTTCTTGGTCTGGCATTACCGAAATCTGCTCGGACGGTCTATGTCGCACGAGCCTCACTTTGCTGTACAAGTGCCGTTAATCGGGTTTAGGGTTTAGGGTTTAGGGGTGGCAATAAAAAGCATAGCCGCAGGGCGAACAGACTTGATTCAACGAGCCGCAGGTGAGGCCTCAAACACCCTCAGTTATAATACTATTACTGTTACTGTTTTACTATTTTACTATTGTACTATTTTATTACGATCTTTTTCCGAAAGATCCTTTTTGACGCCCTGGGTGGCAGCCTAGAGGACAAGGCCGTAGTACAGAGGTCTAAGCAGTCAGACCAGGATCTCAGAGGCCTTGCTGAAATGTATTCTAGTTCATAGCCGGGGTAGCATTAAAGGTAACTTCTAGTTCATTTCCTTCTTGGGCTTAAGTACCCATAAAAATGTAATGCGTTACCCAACCATGACAAAGTATTAGGGAGCCTGGCAGAGAAACTGACGCTGACGCTACCCAGCACACACCCGAATTGCAAGGAGTACGGTCTGCAACATAACCCCGCCAATGACTTAAGCCTCAAGAAAAACAATATCGGAAAATGAGGGCAATAATAGACACCCTGAAAGTTCAGATGCTGTTATGGGTACAAGAAGACCCTAGACGAGCCTGCAGGTTTTGGGAGGGCTTCTCTAGTTGGTCTGGGTCGCTTTCCTAAAGCCGACCTCTTGCGCTGTTTTTTCCTAGGGCTGAACACGTTTCAGAAACTTCGAGGCCCAAACAATCAGACGGAGGTTGGGTTTGATGCTAGTGTTTACGCTCCAAGAACCCAGAGACTCCAATATCCCTTAACTAAGGAGTATACCTTAAATTATAGTAGGATCCCCAATATGATTTACGGAATATTCCTTAATTAAGGGATATTGGAGTTTCTGGGAAACCAGAAGAGAATAACCATGAGCCAAGAATCACTGCTTCGGTTGACTCCGTGTTTGACCATTGGGCGAACACAAGCCTGGGAAGCAAGGGCTTCGTGCAGGCTCAATCCTTCCACACTGCCATGGCAAGATGTTACAAAGTTGCATAGGGCAGCTCCGAAATTTTCAGCTTCAGAAGCAAGCGTAAACCCTAAACCCTAAACCGCTTTCGACCGGCCCCGAATTTCCCATGGCTGCGAAGGCACATGGTCTCGAGCAAGTAGATGATGCCCCACACTGCGAAGGTCTTGCCGTCCGAAGTCCTTGGCTTGTCACGCCAGGCTCTCGGAAGGCTGTAGCTACTTAAAGGCTCATGGGACTTAGTAAGTAAGGCTATAAGTAGCTTACAAATAGCATAACTCCAATTAGGGGACTTACAACCCCAGTTAAAACATACTTACTAAGTACCATGATCCTTTAAGTACAGTTCATACAAGTCGGAATCTTAGACCCTAACCCCGAAAGTTCCTGCAGGCACCTACTTCACATGCCCGAGCCGGACGTGAACTGCATTTCGAGGAAAACCGACACACTGACGGACGGACAGACGGACGGATGCGAGCACGCGAGCAGGCCAACGCAGGGACTCACACCTAATTACGTGCGCCCCCTACAAATTCAAAAGGCTGCTCTATGCACTACTTAAAGGCTCATGGGACTTCAACCTACTTACTGAGTCCGATGATCCTCTAAGTACCTGTCTCCAACAAAACGGCATTCCCCGACCACTGGGCCGGTTCCATGAGCCAACCCAGATTCTCTACGCGAGGGAATACTCATGAACCCGACCGAGTGAACTCCCCTGCAGGTTCTCCGTTACGGCCAAGTTGCAGGTAGGTCGGGTTTTCATCTGACACCTCTTTGTTGTCCTTGCCTGTCACGTGAGTCTCGGCCCAGATTTTGCAGCAGGTCACAGCCATCCACAGATACTGACATGGGCGCTTTTTGGGATTCTATTGCCATTTCGGGTTCCTCATATGCTTTCACATGTAGCTGCCTCCGAACACCTTCTTCGTCGCCATGACATTGCATGCCACCATGAAGGCAAACGCAGCCACAACCTCAGTATTAATTAAGCGATAAATTTGTCGGGTGAGATTTAGGGGTTTAGGGGTTTGGAGGTTTAGGGGTTTGGGGGTGTCGGGGCTTAGGGTCTCTGTCACTTGAGAGATGCAGAAATGGCCTGGCTTGTAGGGATTTATCCCCTGGACCCATTATAAGGAGACCTCCAGATTCAAGATGGGTGAAAAATACCCTAAACCCTAAACCCCAAACCCTAAAACCCTAAAACCCTAAACCCTAAACCCTGTGCGGATCTCCTGAACTCTTGGATCTTTTTCGGCTTGGGCTTGGTGCTCGGGGTCGGGCTCGGGGTTTTAAGTTTTTAGGGTTTAGGGACGGACAGGTTTAGGGTTTAGGGTTGTGAGGCTTAGTGTTTGGCGATTGGGAGGTATCCATCTTCGTGCAGTAGTGGTCATGGCTACGATGACCAGGACGGCAACAATGATAACTACACCGCAAACCCTAAATCCTGATGAGGTCCCACGCGCAATTGAAGGCTTCGGAACAAAGTTGGTTCGAGAGCCTGTGGTCTTTTGCCGCCAAGTCGCTCCTGTAGCTTCTTTCATGGTCGCGACTGCAGGTGGCCGCTGGCAACCGTCTGAAGCCCTACTGGTGCTTTTTTGCGCTGCGTTCCGACCGCTCGCTTGGATGTTCCGATATCTTTTTCGAGTTTCGTTATCAGGATCGATGGCAGATTGTGCCAAAATCAGGAAATGCTTGCAAGGGGAGACAGTTACAGTACGAAGTCTCAACCAGCAGCTTGCTTCGTGACGCGTCTGCCTCGGACCGACAGGTGCGGCGAGTTCCTCCTCGGTTCAGTCGTCGAGCCCAGAGCTTTTCACTCAGGGCTCGCGCTAATGGCATGTTGAGTTTAGGGCTCGATATTTAAGGGCCTCAGCTCGAAAAATCTGTTCGGGCATGTTCAAGTATATCTACATAGGGACTAGACCCTAAACCCTAAACCCCAAGCCCCTAAACTAGAGGACGGCACGATTACCACACTACTCACTAAGAGCTCTTTTGTCAGGCGCCTGGGTTCTCGGGTCTTGGGAAGGAGGCCGTAAACCTTAAATCCTGAACTATGAACGGCTTAGGGTTTACCTGGACCCTATAAAACTTCCTTTTTCGGGCTCCCTATTAGGATTTCCTTATATAAGTCCTTAAAAGGTTAGGTTGTTTGGGCTTAAGGTAAGGCTTAGGGTTTCTAAATCCTTAACCCAAAGTTCTGACAGAATCAGCTCCGTAGCAACCAAAGCTTACCTGCACTCATTGCGCAAAGCTGGGCCTTAATATTCGGAATAGGTGATTATTGGGCTTTTGAATGGTCTTGTAAAGGGGCCTTATTGATTTGAGAGCTTTTTCGGGGATATCGTACAGTGAAAGTTATGTTAAGAAACCCCAGGGGGCAATATTGCTTTAGTTTCGGGAAGACATGGATGTTTCCGGTGGATTTCCAGGATTAGGGTTTTCAAGAAGTGCCCTCTTTGAGCAAATCTCCGTGCCTTGAGTTGGGCGGCGTCGACCCTAAACCCTCAACCCTACCCAGGGCTTTGCTGTGGGGCCTTTTTCGAGACACTGTCTCTGCAAAGGAGCCTGGAAGGCCGGCATTGCGGCGTGAAACGACCCAAATACGGCAGGCCGCTCCAGCCCAAAATGTGAGAAGACTCCCCGGGGACCAGGGTTTTCAAACTGAGTACACTGGTACCTTTTCACAGTTACCAGCTCCCAGAGAAAACAAGATCCCTCCGTCAAGAGCCCCTTCTTGAAGGTCCCGAGAATGATTAAATTTAACAAGGAAGACTGGAGTCCTTGAGGTTCCAGTTGGAAAACAAGTTCTGCAACGCAAGCTTCAATTTAAAACTCGTCTCCTCCGCTTTTGTGCTGCAAGGTAATATAGTGTTTTGCGGCCCAGTATACTATATTTATAATAAGGAACCCCCAAAATAAACTATAATCATTAAGGCCCCTTTTTTAAAGGCGACATGATTTCTTGACACGTCAGCCTGGTGCTCGGAGGCTCTCCGCCCGATCCCTCAGCAGCATCAAATCACGGATCCTAAACTAGACCCTAAACCCTAAACCCTAAACCTTAAACCCCAAACCCTAAACCCTAAACCCTAAAACCCTAAAACCCCAAACCCTAAACCGTAACCTATGAATAAAAAGGGTGTCCTTTGTTGGTTGAAAGGGGCTTAGAAGGGAACCTGAACCCCTTAAAAAGGGAAGAAGGGCCTACTCTAGGTCCTAGTCCTAGACTTCAGCCACAAATCCTTTCTCAAACAAGCACTTTATTTCCCAAACCCTAGAACCCAAAGCCCGAAAGCCTGAAACCCCGCAACAACCCCAGCACCCTAAACCCTAAAACCGAAAACCCAAAGCCATAAAGCCCTAAACCACCGAAAACCCGAAACAGTTATATCCTGAAATCCGAAGGCCCTAAGGCCAAAAACCATGACTCAGACAGAGAAAACTTCCTCCGTTGAATCCTCCTCCCTGTGCAGTTCGGACTTCAGAGCATGATACACCGGGCATGGCGCCTGTGCCTCCTGGGGTTCTAGGGGGGTTCTACCAGGGTTGAGGGGTTTAGGGGTTTAGATTTGAGGATTGAGGGATTAGGGTTTAGGCTTCAGGGTTTAGGGTTTAGGGGTTTAAGGGTTAGGGGGTTAGGGGTTTAGGGGTTTAGGGTTTTAGGGTTTTAGGCTTAGCAAGTACATCATAAGTACAGCTATACGTACCCAAAAAGGGATCCTTAATGTACTTATAAGTCTCCAAAATAACTACTCACTAAGTCCCTGGACCCTCCAAGCGGGGATCATGGTTTAGGCTTGAGGGGTTTAAGGGTTTAGGTTTTTTAGGGTTTTTTTAGGGCTTTTTAGGGGCTTTTTGAGAAGTTTAGTGGTTTAGGTTTTGAGGCTCAGGGTCGGGAAGATCCACTTAGTTTTCACAGCGGCAATACAGAGGTCTAGGGAGATCGTAAGCAATGTTTTGAGTAGGGCGTAGTGCCGTAGGGATTCAGGGCTTGAGGGTGAAGAATTTAGGGCTTTAGGGCTTTAGGGTTTGAGGCTTCCATGGTAAGGAAGAGAAATATTAGTTATTCAAGCTCCTATATAAGGGGTTTGAGGTCTCGGGTGTGGTTTGTAGCGTGTACTGGGCCCAAGCCATCATTCTTCTACTTAACATGCGCCGTTGCTGCGACAAAATCAAGATGACAGTGGGCTTAATCAAGGTTTCGAAACCCTAAACCCCTCAATCCACACCCGAGCCCCTAAACCCTGAGCCCAGCAATCGGTTCCTTCAACGACTGCAAACACAAGGCACCCGAGGCTCGTGTTCAGGTGCCGAAATACATTATCTACCCCTTTCGATAGAGTCCACTTTAGCGCCACGTATTTCTGAGATTCTGTTTTCAACGACAACCTTTGCAACCTGAAGAATCCGCGAGAAGTCTTTTCAAAGCTCTGGTCAGTTTCAAGCCTTCCACTGCAGCCAGCTATCCCAAGTGCTCCAGCACTGCTACCCTGAACGTTGAGCCACACACACAGATCGTGCCCCCCACTCTAGAAAGCTTGAGCATAGGGGCTAAAGCACCGTTACATGTGTGCATGCATGCATGCATGCATGCATGCATGCAAGTATATGTATGTATGTATGTATGCATGCACGGCTGTATGTGTATGTCTATGTCTATGTGTATGTGTACATATATATATATATATATTAGTATACACGTATGTATATACATGCATTCATAATATTGCTCATTTGTTTACGAGCTCATACACATGCAGTCTACCAATAGGTCCTGGGCTAGCTGGAGCGCTGTTCGCCCCCGGCTGTTCTTCTTGTCCACCTGCAAATTTATAGTTGTAGCTTGGACTTAGGGTTTATCAGGTTTAGGGTCTCGGTACGGTTTGGGGATTAGGTTAACTGTTTTCATTCTCTTGTGCGACTGAAGCAGGCTTGTAGAACGAAGCGCAGTGGCACTTGAAGGCTCAGGAGGCTTAGTAAGTAGGGTTATAATTGGGATTACAAGTCCCCAAGTACGGTTAACCTAACTAAGAGCTTACATTTACACTTCTTTTTTAATTTTCCCATGAGCCCTTTAAGCAGGATTGGTAGTAAAAGGATGCATCAGCCTTGTCAAGGCCTCAGTGCTGGAGTCTTGTGTGCCTTACTTAAGGGCCTTCATCCCCAAACAGTGTGGTGAAATGGTTTGATATAGGGGCCTTAGTAATTAGAATAAGGTTTTGGGGTATACTATACTAAAATTATAATCAGGAACCCCGAAATAGTATAGGTAATTATTAAGGCTCCTGTATTAGGGTTCTTACCCTCGGCGTAAAGAGAGTTGATTCATGGACCCGCGGGGCGCCCGAGCCAAAATGGCTCCCAGGGTCCCGTGATTTACAGCATATGATGCAAATCTGGTCCCCAGAGACTCCAGTATCCCTGAATTAGGGAATATACCTTAAATTATAGCAGGATCCCCTACTATGATGTAAGGAATATTCCGATATTGGAGCCTCTGGGTCCCCACGTCCTATGATTTGCCCACGTTGTGTCCGGCGCGCGTCTCTCGCGTCCTAATGTTAGGGTTTAGGGTTTAGGGTTTAGAATCCTGGTATGGTCTTTCACTATTTACTGGTGTCATGGTACGTAAGGATCCCACTATTCATGGTCTGTGTTGGGGTCCACTGTTTCTGAAACTCAGACTCACACCTTAGTGGCGTCTCTTTGGTTAAGAGTCTGCCGGTTGCATACCAAGCTCCCATCGGAATAACGTGTCCCTTAACGTTAACTTAAGCTTGACAAGCCTTCTACGAAGGAGACCTCACAGGACGAAACCGTCTGTCAAAGGTCCGTGCTTCCGCCCTTCATGGTCTTACGGTTGATAATATGAATCTGCCGTACCCAGAATAAGGAACATGCCATAATTCCGATAGTCTAGGTAATGCAGGAGTTATATCATCAACCGTACCACCCTGCGATGCACCCCGACGCCCGCCTGCGCCCTGGCCTCCAACAGCAGGAGAGTGGCTCCGAAATACCCGTTCAGGATGCTGAGCATCAGCGGCGTGGATCCTCAGTACTATCGGGGCCTGCATGATTACCCATGGTATTTTGGGGGTTCCTTCTTATAATTAAAAAAACCCTATTCTAATCCTGAGGGCGTTCTTTCCCGCGAGCTGCACTGTTTCTCGCTTCTCTCGCAAATCTTCGGATCTCCCTGGTGCTGGTGCAAATGGCCATGAACTAGACTCGACACGCAGTGACGATCACTCCGACGACAAGTATGATGATGTTGATACTGCTATTGTTGTTGTTGATGATGAAGGTGATGGCGCTGAGGACTAGGTGACGTCGATATGCTGTTCTTGTTGGACACGACCGCGTGCTCATGCGGCGGCACTGCTACCCTTACCACCACCTTTACCACCACCACCACCACGACGACGACTGCTGCTGCTGCTGCTACTACGACTACTACTACTACTAATTACAGCTGCTACTACTACTACTACGACCACTACTACCACTGCTGCTACTACTACTACTACTACTACGACCACTACTACCACTGCTGCTACTACTACTACTACTACTACTACTACTTACTGCTGCTACTACTACTACTACTTCTACTACTACTACTTCTACTACTGCCACTACCACTACCACTACCACTAGACGGCTCGCGTTTTATTTGTCTACGTGTGGTGGTGAGGTAGCCTCCTGCCCCCAGCAGGCACGATCACCAAACTGCCTTGTATGAACAGAGCAAATGTGCGTTTACAATATGCGCATGCATTCAGACTTTGCATTGCCTCATTCTGCCGTCAAGAGCCTGCATTCCTACGCCAGCCTTGCTCAGGCACTGTCCGTCCTCACTGTGGAGGTCCAGGCATACCGAACCGAGTGAAGCTGTGAACATCAGACTGCTGCACTTTTCACTTCTACTTTGCTTATTACTGCCCATGCGAGGATACGATCTCTTCGAGGCTACATACAGTGCTGTCTCCACGGAGCGGCTGTATGTGCATGTGCTGATCCCACGGGACGGCATGCGTTGGTTGCCCGCGACGGAAGCCCTGTTCCTTCCTACAACGCACAGTAGCTTGCCAGTTTTCGTCTCTCCTCCGATGCCCGCCAAGGTGCGGGACGACCCGCACGAGCGTCCGAATGAATACCACTACCACTACCACTACCACTACTACTACTACTACTACTACTAGGACTACTACTGCTCCTACTACAACTACTCCTACTACTGCTGCTGCTGACAGCAACAACCACGACGCCAGCAAATTCCACTACTTCTACATATGCTGCTTCTACTGCTTCTGCAACCTCTGCTACTTCCACTACTTCTACCACTCTTGCTACTTCTACTTCTACTCCCACCACTCCTACTGCTATTGCCACTGCTACTGCTACACCCACCTTTCACTTCTACTTCAACTTCAACTTCTTCGTCTACTACTACTACTACTACTACTACCTCCTACTACTACTACTACTACTACCTACTACCTACTACCTACTACCTACTACCTACTACCTACTACTTACTACCTACTACTACTACTACTACTGCTACTACTACTACTACTCTTACTGCCTGCTACTGCTCTACGACTTGCACGACTTCTACCGCTTCTACTACTTCTGCTACCTCTACTGCTTCTACTACTTCTACTACTGCTACTACTACCCCGACTGCTGCTACTGCTGCTGCTGCTGCGACTACTACTACCAGTACTGCTACCACTACGGTTGTGTTGAACCTTTCAACAGTATAAAAGGGGGGGGCTCCGTGATGCGAAGGTCGTCTAAACCCTGCAAGGTCCTGTTCTTAAAAGCCCTCAACCCTAAAGCCTTAAAAGAACCCTCACAGCAACTCTTTCAAGGAGCCCAATGGAAAAGCCTTAAACCCTAAACCCCTAAACCCTAAACCCTCAAGGATACCACGTGCATCCAAGCATCCGACGTGGTGATAGGCCAGCATCGTGAGCCTTGAAGGTCGAATTCGATGCTGGACACCATACCTAAGCTGTTCAGTTTAGGGTCTGGGGTTTAGGGGTTTAGGTTTAGGGTTTAGGGTTTACGGTTTCGGGATGTTTAGGGTCCTAGTTATATTGTATGAGGAGCCAATACAAAAAAACAAACAAGGACACCACTGAACATCCTAGATGCATTGTCAGTGCCGCCTTTAGACGCCTGGACGACGTCAAGTCCCACGTCTCGTTAACGTCGGCTTTGGCTGAGATGAGAAGGGAAATGGCATCCCTCGACCCTCCGCCAATCAAGAGCGCCCAGTGAAAGCAGCTGCGAAGGCTGATGTCATGAGGCTCAGCGAGCATCTTGGTGAGAATTCGGTAGGAACCATTAGCACAGGCTGTCTTGAAGATGTCAAATCCCAGACCATCCTGTTGTTGCAAATCGCCATTTGCGTCAACGAGAAGTTGGAAACCATCAGAGTTATCTGACGTACAAACCCAATGCAATGCAGTCGTCTTGAAGCTGTCGCGGGCATTCACATTTGCCCTTGCAGCTAAGAGCACTTTGAGTGTCTCGTTACTGCGAAAGTGGGCGGCTATGGACAATACGGACATCTTCGTTGGGAACAGTAGCTCTCTCTTGCTCTTGGTGATGGAATCATTGCTGTTCGCGCCATGTTCCTGGGTTCTTGTTATTCATGAAATCTAAAGTAAATGATGGAGTTTCCTTATTATGGTGACTCAAACCTGGAACCAGCCTCCTTAACAAGGGCCCAGAGTCCAGCAGGGCTGCAGCCAACGATGAGTCACCAGTCATCACAGCATAGCATAACGGGGTCCACCCTGCAGTGTCACGGTCTTGGACTGTGCGGAAACCGTTTCGTGCAAAAATCGCTCTACGGCACAGCTTCCTGGGCTCAGGAATGGATCACTCTGTGGCCGAAAGTCCGGAATCAAACCTTCAAGCGGTTTGGTGTCCAGGCCCTGAAGGCAACAAGCATGTTGCTTGTTCAAGAGGAAGCGATAGCTATGAAGATCACCTCGCTCAAGGAAATATAACAACTTCTTCCAGATCATTTGCAGCACCAGCCGCCTGATGCGGGGGCGATCCTGCTCAAAGGTGAGGTCCCCTGTGCCCGGAGCAGCCAAATGCAGCTGTGTGGGAATCACAAGGCTCTGATGCCCGGCACTCTCGATCACCACGGTTTGACCATCCCCACGTTCTCCCAGCTCTCGAGCAAGCCTCTCAGCGCGGCACCACGCTCGTCGGTTTAGGCTTTCTGTATCAATGATCTGGTTACGATCATGGTGGGCAAGAGCCGGGCAGAGGACGACGAAGTACTGACACCGTGTAACATAAAGAACAATCGTGTCAATCGCCCGCTGTCGACCCGAAACTGCTTCTGTGTCTGAGCCTTGTGGACAGCTGAGATAGTCGTACCACACATACAGCGATTTTTCACGCAGCTCCTGAGGTGTTGGAGTTCTCACCCTGCCGAAGCAAAGCTCTGTCACGGCCGACGTACGGATTCGGCAGCTGCCAGACAGAAGGTTACGCAACGCATCCTGCAAGACCTTGCTTGGCTTACTATGGAGGTCTAGGGATTAGGGTTATTTGAAAAGGTTGACTTGGAAAGGAGCTGGGGTTTAGACCATGTAAAGATGCAAGACCCGAGTGTGAAGGCCTACATCAGGGTCTCTGCCGGTGATGGGTCCCCAAAGTGAACTGATCACCTAGTCATGGTCTTGAAAATCCTCGACGGCAACGACGACCACCAGTACGAGTAAGATAGCAAGCACGACCACAGTGCTATATGGGGGGTTGTCAAAATTAGGGTCCCTTTTTGGGTACCCTAAATATTAGGTGCCAATAAGGACCCACAACTATAATTTTGACAACCACCCATATGCACAATACGACCACAGCAAATCCTCCTACCGGCAACACTCTCAGCACCAGGCCCTAGGCAAGTACGGTGGGAATGAGGATGACCCTGATGATGGCGACGACGATGGTGTTGCTTTTGATGCTGGAGAAGGTGTTGGTGTTGGAGGGGTAATTCTTTGTTATTACTACCGCCATTCTGATGGCGATGGTGATGGTAATTACGACATTACTGACGAGGGCGCTGAAAATAATGCTGGTGCTGCTGCTGATGATGAAATTTTGGCGACGACTACGATGATCACGACGACCCTGAATTTGCTGAAACCCCTACTGCGACAATATGAGCGCCGTGAGCATTATCACCGCTACTGCTGCTGCCGGCAGCACAGGCACCAGACCTGCACCGGCACCAGCCCACAGCCACCAGCACCAGAATCACCATCACTACTCTTACGTCTAAAATAACATCTCTGGTGGTGAAAACAAGTATGGCTGGCCGTAGATTGCACAGCAGGTCCTCCTCATTTGTGTCAAATCAAGCCACCTGTGAAGCCGAAGCCACAACCCCCAAACCCTAAACCTACTAAGTGCGATCCGGATACCTTGAGCTGCTCCCCTTTGGGGTCCGGATGGTCCGCACTCATCCATTCATGGGACACGAAGATGGCCCCCCCCAGACCCTCCTCGTTCCACGGCTTACTGTCATATAGGAGCCTTAATGATTAGAATAGGGTTCCTTTAAAGGGTTCCTTTAGGGGATACTTTCAGGGTACTGTAAGGGATTTAGGGATTTAGGGGCCTTAGTAAGTAGAATAGGGTTTTGGGGGCCATTATACTATAGATATAATAAGGAAACCCCAAAACAGTACAGGTAACTATTTAGGCGGCCCCTATAATACAGCCCTTCTACTTCGTCTATAACGGGATTCCGAGTGCGGCAAATGCCAATCGATATTCGACCGGCTCCACGTATTACGCTCCTCAGGATCTGAACTGTGGAGGCGACATTAACGGGGGCACACAATTCATTTTCACGAGCGAGAAGCGATCCCTGTGCGACGAAGCCTGTTTGAAAGCAATCCGTACGTCCTTGGGCTTCTGACTTTCTTGAAGCTGGCGTCACGAAAGATCGTCGGCAGGTTCGGCATTGCCGAAAGGATAGTGACCCTTGATCCCTTATCGGGACAGCTATCTTCAACATCGGGAGTAATTAGGGATCGCCCCGATCACCACCGGAATCATCACCATAACATCATGTCATTTCACCAGGGTCATGAACCTCTTCTTTCGTCGCCGTCATCTTGCTCATCGCGCTGACCCGCATCATCATCGGCAGTTTCACCGCCAGCATTGTCATCACATGATCAGCACGACCAGTGCGACAAGCATGTTCCTCACCAACCCAGTGGTCAACATAAGCCCCATGCCCATCAGCCGTCATAATCCACCCCCGACGCAGCCGCCGCCGCAACA
>BGNK01000131.1:210894-226577 GCA_003297005.1 Symbiodinium sp. clade A Y106 | reverse complement strand
CAGCCCCCACCAGCCGTCACCAGGAAACAGCCGCCACCGCCACAGCCGCCACCAGCCGCCAGCACCCGCACCAGCAGCAGCAGCAGCACCACCACCACAACGATGTTCAGGGCTTATGGTCTAAGGCGTATTTTCCGATGAATACTACGGCTACTAAGGAAATGATCGGAGAGAGTTCCCAGACAAGAAACCTGAAACTCTACACCGCAAACCCTCTGCTAGCGACTTTTAAGGGTTGAGGGAATGGGGTCTAGTTTTTAGGATCAGGGTTGAGGTTTACCGACGGTGTTCAGTGTTCAGTACCCGAGTTCCGCCCACAAACCCAGAACCAAAAAAGCTGCCTGAAACCCCGAACCCCCCAAAACCTCCAAAGATCCGTGTGTACAGGGGCCTCAATAATGAGAACAGGGTTTCGGGGCACATCGTCGTTTTCCAATATTAGGGAACCCTACGGAAAAGTATGGTGAATTGTTCAGGTTTCTACATAAAACCAAAACCCTAAGCCCTAAACCCTGAACCCCTTGCAAGGAGATCTCCTGGTACTCTGTAAGGTGGCCCTCGCAGAGCAGCTCCTCATGTGCTCGGACGACCGCCATCTGCAGCAGCACGTCGATTCGGACCTGCTTAGGACTGCAGGGCTGTCGGCTTGAAGCCTAGGGTGTATTATGCTGTAATTAAAATAAGGAGCCCCAAAAGAGTGTTGGTAATTATTAAACATGTAGGCCCCAATATTAGAGAAAGGGAGTTTAAGGCTTTGGGTTTTGGGTTGCCGGGTCTCTGTTTCAGGTTTCAGGGAGTACGGAAGGGGGTGTCGGTATCGGTGTGGCTGGATTTAGCGCTCAAGCAAACATAATGCTCACCTCATCACCAGCAGTTGGGCTGCAACTTGTTTCAGAAGTAAGCAAGTTGCAGCCCACGGAAAGGCAATGTGCTTGTGCAAAGGATAACAGGCACTGCAGTGGAGTACTCGACAACCAAAGTGACAGGACAGGTTCGTAGCGGCAAGGGGCTGCTGACCGGAGCCACCGTGAAGTTCACGATTTTAGGCTTGCTAGATTTCGGGCCTCGCATTCTTCGCTGATTACATGCATGCAGGTTTCTTTCACCGACATTCGCTCAACATCCTTGTAAAACACAAAGCTCACGATTTCACGACGCGGTTGGGTGATGTCCACTGGTAGCGGCCCTCAAGCGCCAGCCAAGACGCTGTGTACATGGGAAACAGCAAGTCCACTTTGTCGGCATCTTCGGTAGTAGGCCTTCGCATGCTGCGGATGACATCGGGCTCGCGCTTCACGGTTCACTGCACATCGCCGTAGAGAAGGTTCCAGGGGAGTTTGATTGCAGGAGATGCGGTTCAGGAATTCGGGGCTCATAGCAAGAATGAATTAGTATCAATACTGACTGTCGGATGCGAAGCTCAAGTCTGGTTTTGTATTGTGGCTGTTGCTCATTGTATGGTCGCGCTCGTCTTCACATCATCGCCATCCCTCCTTGAACGCTTTTGGGAGACTCAGAACCGATCCTGAGCATCATCGGTTTAGGGTTTAGGGGTTTAGGGTTTAGGGTTGGGCTAAGCAACCACCTTGAGACCCGGGACAAGGGTCGGAATAATTAGCAATCACATTCCCTTATAGTTACAGTTATAGCCGCTATTGTAGTTCTAGTATAAGGCTCCTGTATTAGCCAGTTGTACCTTCCTGTGAAGCACCTAAACAGGTTCAACAGCGTACAAGAATATTGACGATTCCGATGACACAAGAGGCCTAAGCCATCGCATGTGGGATTTGAGAGGCTCCGGTCGCCGGGTGACAAGGGCTCGACTGCTTTACCCCTAATTTTCGGAAACTCCCTTATGAGCTCCTGCCTCTGGCCCTTCGGCAAAGCAGTTACGAAGTTGTCAAGCGCCGTGGGAGCCATCATGGACCAAAAAGTTCAGAGCTGGGGCGCAAATGGGGGTTTAGGGTTTAGGGCTCTTTAGGGTTTGGGGTTTAGGGCTCTGGCTCTATATTGAGAAGGAAGTTCTTTGAGTTCAAGAATCACTACAGTCAACAACCACCTGAAAGGATCACAATCGAGAACAGATCCCGCACGTCATAGCGCTTGAGAAGCCCTTCTGTTTGCAAGACAGACACCCCAGACAGTCATTGAGCCTCATTTCAAGCCTCTGTTGCTTTGTTTGCTTGTGGGCGGGGTGTGATGTGGTGGGGCGACCGGTCCTTTTACAACTCGAAGCTTGCAGCTTACATGCTGCAAGGTCCACAGACATGAAGATAAGCCTGTCAAACCCAAAAACCTAAACCCATTCTTGGAAAACCTGAGTTCTAGCAGGACCGCCTTGCATCAAGATGCTAAGATGCGCAGATCCGTTCAGGGTTTAGGGTTAGATGTTGCGGGTCATCCCTCCAGTCATCGTCCTTTCTATTCCGAACACAACCGTCTGACACTCCAAGCAGATGACAAGTCCAGGTTGGCCGCATGAAGCCTCTGAACAAGTATTGGTAATTAATATCATTATTGTTGTCTTTTTCCTTCTTAATTTTACCATTCTTACTGTTAGTACTTCAACTGTCGATATTGTTATTACTATTCTTACATATTCGTCAATCAAGTCCTCTTCCGCCCAATAAGGGAACATACAAACTATCCCAAAGGTCTACCTAATAGATGTTTATGTTCGTGACTGCTGGCCGCCCAAAGACCTAACACTGGACAAAACCGAATATGCCTTCAAGCAGAAGAAACACCTCCATGGACAGAATCACAACAGAATTTCGCTGTTGGGGAATACGACGCTTCTTATCGAAATGTGGCTGTAGGTGCTGAAAATATGACCACGGAGATTTAATCTGATGATCATGTATGCCAAAGCTTCGGTGCTGCATCTTGTAATTTTAGTGGTACTCTGAACCCAAAGCCCCAACCCTAAACCCCAAATCCTGAAGCCCTAACCCTCAACCCCAAATCCGCACGTAAACTCCGAAACCCCAAATCCTTCGACAGTAAACCCTATTTCCTTAACATAGGGGCCGTAACAATTAGAATATGGTCTTGGGGCCCATTATACTATCATTATACTAAGGAGCCACCAAAATAGTATAGGTAATTATGAAGGCCCCTATATGGGAGTTTCCGAAAATAGGGACCCTAATATAGTACCCTAAATAGTAGAATCCTTACTATAAGGACCCCAAAATACGCCACCCCTTCTTTTCGAAAACTCCCATATCATCCTTAGACCTTGAGCCCGGGGGAACATCCTCATTCTCTTTGGGCTCCTGAGCACCCAGAGACTCCAATATTCCTTAATTAAGGTAGGATCCTTAATATGATTTCAGGAATATTTCTTAATTAAGGTAGGATCCTTAATATGATTTCAGGAATATTTCTGAATTAAGGGGTATTGGAGTCTCTGGGCAGTTCGGATTCTGGCCTCGGCAAAGCTGGAGGCTCTAGCTTACCAGCCCAGAACATATAGCACAGGGTTTTTAGGGTTTTAAGGGTTTCATGTAACACAGGGCCCTTAGTAACTCAAACTGGGTCTTAAGGTATACTCTTCCGTAAGTATATGGGGTCCAACACGGATATAATAATGCGAATCATTACTAATCATTCAGGACCGCTAAATTAAGGCCGTCAGTACTGCCTCCTTTCAAAGTGTGAACTCAGTGGCACCAGGCATGAGATGCTGGTAGGAGCCTCGATACTGGTGGGCATATGGCAAGTGCGATGTTTCAACAAACTCAACTTTAGGGGAAGCCTTGCACAAACTGTTCTTGTTGGTTTGAGCTGGTCCAATGGAGAGCCGTCACAACTGACAACCCGATACTTTTATTATAGGTAACAGTAACCACCCAACCCTAAACCTTAAACCCTAAACCCTAAACCCTAAACCCTCTACCCTAAAACCCTATACCCTAAACCCAGCCCAGACTGCTCGGCCCCAGACTCCTGCCAACTGTAACCAGGTCGGTTTCCGAGATCAGTCGAGAGGCAATTAATATAGGGGCTTTAATAATTAGAATAAGGTTTTTGGGGCCCATTATACTATACTTATAGTAAGGAACCCACCAAAATACCATTGGTAATTATTTAGGCCCCTATATTACTACTGGCCACTGCGAGCGCACCTTCCCGTTTTGCAGCCGGTGTAGGGGCGTTAGTACTTCCACAAAGGGTTGCTTTTAAATTTAGGGCCCTATAATGGTTTAGTAGAGGACGCTTAACGATTGCAAAACGGGTCTTGAGGTATATTATACTTTAAACGGTATAGGGACAGTTAAGGGGATAGGTGCTTAATGCTGTGGCACTGCCATTGCACAGGGAACGTCTTGAAACGACCCCAGCAGCAGGCCCCGACGTGCGAGAACTGACACCCAGCGAACGGGGACCCGACAGCAACAGGCGGTTAACTTTCGTGGAAAGTTCCCGCTCATTCCCTGTAAAACTTAAACAAGAGATCTGCGATTGCAGCCGATAACCTAAACATCACAGGCTCGTCTGCCTTTGCAGTGTGGGGTCAAGGCGACATGCCATTTCGACACACCATCCTGACATCAAGACACCTCTCCTCACTCCTCACGAGCGCGAGAGTTGGAGGTTCTGAGCCACGAAGCTCTGAAATTCCGATTTAGGGTTTAGGCTTCTGCTACCACAACTAGCCACTCAATCTGAAAACTTTAACCCTCAAGCCCCAACCCTAAAGCCGACGCTGACTTTAGATTCAAATGGAGAAGGTTGAAGCCGTTTCATCCTCGTCTCTCCTTGCTTGAAACTTGGCTTCCAAAGCCTCCATCACTGTGGGTGGAGCTTGCACCTCCTGGAATTCAGCGGTTGTACTAGAAGGGTTTATATATAGGTTTTGTAAGCCCAAATCCCCGGGAAGCTCTGGACAGTAGAGCCCCTGATTCGGGACTCTATGCTATGTATATAGGCCTGCTTTGCAGAAAAACATTAATGGGATCTGTGTTGCAGATCTTTCCGAAGGTTTGGGAGGATGTACTCGGCGTAGGCTGTGAAAGGAGGGTTAACTATGGTTGATGATATAAATCCTGCATTACCCTAAGGACCCTAAGCTATGGGGATTGTGCTACATTCCTTCCTTATGATGGGTAATGCAGGATTTATATCATCAACCCTGCGCTATGTGTTTGCTGCGCCGGAAGCACTTGCCGCAAACTATCGACATGCGCTTCCATTGAAAACTGACATCTGCTTGATGCCAACTCCAATCGAAAGTCTCCATATCATAGGGGAGGGGGTGGGGGACTAACTATACTTCCTCACATAGGCGTTATTAAGTCCTTATTATGGGCATTACGGCCCCCTACCCCGCCTCCCCCTAGCCCCCTAAGGGTCCTTATGACCATAGTGAGTTAACAAGCTTGACAGCATCTAGAATGATGCTACCTGTATTTGTGTTTTATGCATGACCTACATAACCTACATACCTACATAGTTACATGATCCTACATGCACACATGCACGCCTGCATGCTTGCATGTATGTATATATATATACATACATACATGCATCTTTTGCCAGCGGAGAACCCAAGCAGTCAACGACCATGCTTGAAGCATGCCACTAGAACCAGGAAGTGTTCGGGTGGGCGTGGGTGGATGGGTGTGTGTGTGTGTGCGCGGGTGCGGGTGTATGCACGTGTATATATATATATATATATATACATATACATATATATAATATACACGCATGTCATGTATGCTTTTGTCTATATGTATATTTATGTTTTTATAATGTATAGTTATTCATCGAGTTAGCATGTTGTAGTTTTCGATGTACTTATTAGATTCATGCGCTTGGTTCGTCGAGTTTGCTTATTCTTCCTTCACTTCGGTTCACCAACCACACAATATCATAAAGCCCTACACCATAAATCCTAAACCCTCAACCCTAAACCCTAAACCCCTAAACCCCTCAACCCTCAACCCTAAACCCCTAAACCCTCAACCCTAAACCCTAAACCCCTAAACCCTCAACCCTCAACCCTAAACCCCTCAACCCTAAACCCCTAAACCCTCAACCCTAAACCCCTAAAGCCCTAAACCCCTAAACCCCTAAACCCTAAAACCGTCTAGAGAGCCCCGTCCTGGGCCAACTGGAGCGCTGTCCGCCCTCTGCTATTCTTCATGTCCACCTGTGAAAAACCCAGAGAGCCCAATATCCCTTAATTAAGGAATATACCTAGGGTTCCTTTAAGGGATCTATAAGGGATCCATAGGTTTAGGGTTTGAGGGACTCCAATATCCCTTATTAAGGAATATACCTTAAATTAGAGAAGGACCCCTAATATGATTTAAGGAATATTCCTTGATTAAGGGGTATTGGGCTCTCTGGGAAGATTCGCTCAGCCTTTGCGGCCCCCACGGGATCCTGTAAGGTTTACCTGAAAGACCTTCTTTTTTGAGGCTTCCTTATTATGCTTTCTATTTACAGTTCCGTAACAAGGCAGATCTTTTCGGCTACAAGTAGTTCGGTTCAGAGTTTGGTTGTGTGTGTGTGTGTGGGTTCTATGTTTTTTGAAGTCGGCTTTTGGCTTGATCATGGGGGTCGTGGCCTTGGCTTTGAGGCTCAAGGAACTCTCTTAAAACCCGGTCCTTCCTGTTCAGGCGTCCTCTACGCTTGCGTGTGTCTTTCAGGATCTGCGGCTTGGGGTTTTGGAAGCTCTGAAAATACCAGTCCTCTTTTGAGGAAGACAGGCAGTCAAACGAGTCGGAATCTCAAACTCGCAGCCCTCTGCCTAGTCCTAAACAGGGTTTGAATACTTAGAAAAAGCATCCTTTTTTGTCCCTGTAAATATTATACTGCATCATACCCTCCCCAGAAACCCATCCCAATCATTAAGGCGGCTATATTATCATGGTTGGGATCTTTGGCTTCACACTCTCGGCGTGATCTAACCTTCTTACAATACGATTTTGCGCTCAAGAAGGCTTGCTCATGAAAGTGCTTTTGTGCCTGCATCTTTAGCGTCTCCCCTGAAGTCCGGCTTCTGAAAAGTGGCTGTATCTTATTAAGGGATCCTTATGGCAAGGATTCTGTACCTTGGGGTCCATATGCGGGGTTCCAATTCTCTGCAACTCCCAAATGAGCTTACCAAAAGCCCTAAACCCTAAACCCTAAAACCTAAACCCTAAACCCAAAATCCAGAACCCTGAACCCCTAAACCCCTAAATCCTAACATCGCCGCCCACCTGCGCCCTGGCCTCCAGCAGCAGGAGCGTAGCTCCAAAGTAACCATTCAGGATGCTGAGCATCAGCGGTGTGGATCCTAAGCATAGGGTTTAGGGTTTAGGGTTGAGGGTTTGGTGTGGATCCTGAGTACTTTCTTCTTCTGAGGTTGACCAAAAAGACTATGACTTCTACTACTACTACTACCACTACTACTACTACCGCTACTACTACTGCTACTGCCACTACTGCCACTACTCCTACTCCAACTCCGACTCCCCGGCTCCCCGGCTCCCCGGCTCCCCTCCGGCTCCGGCTCCGGCTCCTGCTCCGGCTCCTGCTCCTGCTCCTGCTCCTGCTCCTGCTCCTGCTCCTCCTCCTCGTGCTGCTGCTACTGCTCTTCCGACTCCGACTCCATTTCCTTCTGCTGCTGCTGCAATGCCAGAACGGAGACACTACATCTCCTGGAGCTTATATGGAAGTTTTCGAAAATTCAGGGTACCATATTTTGAGGTCCTTATAATAAGGATCCTACTAATTAGGTTACTATATTAGAGTACTCTATTTTCGGAAACTCCCATGTTCTGTCTGCTCCACCGTCCATGCCCTGCAAAGTCCGGTTCTTGATCTCAAAACGTAATATAGAAGCGTAAATAATTACCTAGACTATTCTGGTGGTTCCTTTAAAGGGTTCCCTCAAGGGCTCTATAAGGTTATTAAGGCCCCTACAGTATTAAGCAGACCCAAGGATCCGACGTGGTGGTAAGCCAGCGTCGTGAGTCTTGAAGGGCTGATCCTATGTCGGAAGCCATACACTGTCAGGGCCAGCTTCATGACCCTGGATGATGTTAGATCCAAAGTCTCGTTCACATCTGCGTCAGCTGATATGAGAAGAGAGACAGCATCCCTGGACCCACCAGCGATCAACAGCGCCCAGTGTAGGCAGTTGCGAAGGCTAATGTCAGGCGACTCAGTGAGGAGCTTGGTGAGAATTTGGCAAGAACCATTGGCACAGGCTGTTACGAAGGTGTCAAAACCTACACCTTCCTGCTGTTGCAGGTCACCGTTTGCGACAGAGAGGAGTCGGACAGCCTCGCAGTTATCTGATGTACAAGCCCAGTGTAACGCAGTCGTCTTGAAGCTGTCGCGTACATTCACACAGGCTCTTCTAGCCAGGAGCACCTTGATTGTCTCGTTACTACGATAGTGGGCGGCTATGGACAACACGGACATTTTCTTCGGAAACAATATCTCTTCCTTGCTTCTGGTGATGTAGTCATTGGTGTTTGCACCGTTGTCTATCAGGGCTGCCACCAAGCATTCATCGCCGGATACGACAGCATAGCACAGCGGAGTCCACCCCGCAGTGTCACGGTCTTGGACTGTGCAGAAACCGTTTTCGTGCAAAAACCGCTCTACGGCACAGCTTCCTGGGCTCAGGAATGGATCACTCTGCGGCCGAAAGTCTGGAATCAAACCTTCAAGCGGCTGGGTGTCCAGGCCCTGAAGGCAACACCCATATTGCTTGTTCAAGAGGAAGCGATAGCTGTGGAGATCACCTCGCTCAAGGAAATATAACAACTTCTTCCAGACCATTTGCAGCACCAGACGCCTGATGCGGGGGCGATCCTGCTCAAATGTGAGCTCCCCTGCACCGGGGGCATCCAGATGCAGCTGTGTGGAAATCACAAGACTGAGATGCCCGGCGCTCTCGATCACAACGGCTTGACCATCCCCACGTTCTCCCAGCTCTCGAGCAAGCCTCTCAGAGCGGCACCAAGCCCTCCTGTTCAAGCTTTCTTTATCAATTATCTCTTGGCGATCTTCGTGTGCTAGAGCAGGGCAGAGGACAACGAAGTACTGACACCGTGTAACATAGGCAACAATCGTGTCAATCGCCCGCTGTCGGCCCGAAACTGCTTCTGCATCTAAACCTTGTGGACAGCAGAGATAGTCGTACCAGACATACAGTGATTTTTCGCGCAGCTCCCTAGGTGTTGGAGTTCTCACCCGGCCGAAACAGAACTCCGTTATCGCCGAGGTCCGGATCCGACATCTTCCAGACAGAAGGTTCCGCAACGCATCCTGCAGGACCTTGGCATGCTTTAGGTACTGCCTCCATACAGTGACAGTCTACAATAGGGCTACTATTAAGGGCCTAATATATCTTTTTTATGAATATTATTCAACTGCTACTGAGTGGGGGCAGAACCCAAGGCATACTGTATTGTTTGTACCAGATATTGTACTATATTATACTATACTACATTATATTGTGTTACATTATGTTATCTCGCATTATAAATTATTGCATTACATTACGTACATTACGTTACAATACATTATATCATATTAAAGTTTGCTATTTTTTGTTCTTTGATTTTTTATAGTATATTTTGTGACATTATCTTATATTATATTTCGCCATGCTAAATTATATTACTCTATAGTCTATAGTGTAATATGTGATCGTATAGCATATTATAATATAGTATATCATATTATGTTATACTATATCATATTTTATTGAACTATATCATGTTCTGTTATATTATATGACCTGATATGATTTGTATCATACTGCATGATCATATACCAAATTCTAGGAGAAGTGCTTGATAAGAGCCAGATGGGGTTTTAGAACGGTCAAATACGGCTTTATCCTGACGGCTACATTCCCTAGATTAAGCCGAGTAAAGTCTTTACTGGACCGGGGACATGGGAGGGATGTGGCTTCTTCCTGTCATGTTGCAGTTTAGTTTTTTTTGTATGTGCTCTTTTCCGACTGCATACACATTGCAGTTTAGGGTTTAGGGCTATGACTTCTTCGTATCCTTCTTACCTGACTGCTGCAACGACGATGACGACGAGTTACACGGAGCAGTACACATCGTTACACCGGTCATAACAATACGGCCACTGGCGTTGCAGCTCTTAAAGTGCAGAACTTCCAGATGATGATGCTGATGATGATGATGATGATGCTGATGCTGATGATGATGCTGCTGATGATGACGACAGACTATGACGATAATGGCGACCACGACCATCAACTTGATGAAACCCCTGCTGATGCAACATGAAGAGCACTTTCGCCAGCGCCAGCAACCCCCCACCAGCAGTGCTAATTTCGGAGACTTAATGCGAACAAACTGAACAAGCCCCCAAGGGTAGTATAGTAAGCCCTCCCCTAAACCCTAAACCTAAACCCACACCCAGCAAGTGCAGTCCGACGACCCGCAGCTGCTCCCCTTTGGGGTCCGGATGGTCTGCACTCAGCCATTCATGGGACACGAACAGGGCTCTCCCGAACCTCTCCTGGCAGAACTAGGGTCTAAATATAGGAGCCTTAATAATTAGAATAGGGTTTTGGGGTACATTATACCATAAATATAAGGAACCCCCCCCAAAAAAAATAGTATAGGAAATTATTGATATTAGGGGTTTGGGGCTTTGAGGTTTAGGGCCCGAATTGGGTTTTTCGGGTTGAGGATCCCTCATGTATTTCTCAGAATAGTCAGGTTCCAGAGCTGATGGCTTGCAAGAAAGGGGTTGAAGGATTCCAACTTAGAAGTCATAGCGCCTGCTTGGAAGGGAGTGACGCCAAGGAAACCAGCACCACCTCGACCACGACGACGACCCTAAACCCTAAAACCCTAAAACCCTAAACCCTAAACCGCCCGACCCCGGCCCCGGCCCCGGGTCCGGGTATCGGGCCCCGGGCCACTGCCACTACGACCAAAACGGCGACGGCGACGACTAGGACTATGACGGCTGAAACTAATCATCATAGCATGGATTTTGGCACTGATCACGACGGTCATCCTCAAACTCAGGATTCGGGACCACCGATGCGACAACTGCCGGCATAACCGCCAGGATCTCGTCATGATCATGATCACATGATGCGAATTGATGACCATGCGGCTTCGATACTGTTGGGCCGAGGGCAAACACGAAGTCGGGGCTGCCTGCAGCAATTCTCAGACCTCTCAGGAAGCAATCTTGTGTTCTTGATATAGGCACAGTTGAGGGCCTGCAACGGCCGTGGGGAAGAGTAAAAGAGCTAGACAGGAGGAGAGGATCCGTATTGAGGTAAATGACAGCAGCACTGCCCCCGGCCCCGCCAAAAGAAACAAAACTATCAAGAACTGTTGACCCTAAACCCTAAACCCCAGAACGCAGAACAAGTCTCCTGGTACTCTGTAAGAAGCCCCTCGGAACGCAGCTCTTCATGAGCTCGGACGACCCCCATCTGAAGCAGAACGTCGATGTGGACCTCCTTGTCTTTTGAACGGTTTAGGGCTTTAGCCTAAACCCTGAACCCTAAAGGGCTCAGGATTCCGGGTTTCTGGGCTCTTGTTCAGGAGTTTAGTTTAAGTTACCATCCTAGGGATCTCTAGTAAATAAGATGGTTTCCATATTATGGTAACCTAAACTAAATCCCTTAACAAAAACCCGGGTTTGGGATTGAAGGTTTTTTTAACCTACAGCGGTGGGGTTCTGGGGTTCAAGACTTGGGTTGCTTGAGATTCCAGAGCTCGGAGCTGAGGGGCGGTTTTAGGGTTCTCTCAAAGGGCAAAAGAAGGGGCCCTTAATGGGGGCCGCTACACTATAATGGACTATATAATGGGTATATAATGGCTATATTAAGGTTCTATACCTAGGGGTCCTAAGTAAGGGTCCCTCTCACAGGGAGCCCAAGCCAATACCCCTAAGTTTGGAATAATATAGCTTGAACCGTCATGTGAAAACACTCATAGTTTAAGGTATATTCCTTTGATGAGGGGCAATTTGGCTCTCTGGGTTTAGGGTTCAGGGGGAAGGGAAGGGGTTCAGGGTGTCGAGAACAGGCTTTAGGGTCTGGCGAAAAATACGTACTGATGATGGCATCGCAAGGCTGGACGTACACAAGCTTCCTAAGCTTCCAGCCCAAGTCAAGAATTCTGAATCCTATCACGATTGTGCTTGCGAGAAAGACAAACACATGATTACACGGATGAAGAAAGCCGGTTTAGGGTTTAGGGTTTAGGGGGTAGCAACGAGAACAGCAAGGCTACTGACGACAGCCACGAACCCAAGACTCCAATATCCCTTGATTAAGGAATATTCTTAAATCACATTCGGGATCCTACCATAATTTTCAGGTACATTCTTTAATTAAGGGATATAGGAGACTCTGGGAAGCTGCTGATGACCCGCTGGTTTCTGGCATCCAGCTCATAGCTCATGATATGAGAACTTCGGTTGCCGGCCTAGTATAGCGGCCTTGTTAATTTCGAAGAGGGTTTTGGGGCATGTTGGTATAACTATGTAGAAACGACAGGGGGAAACTATCACTAAATATTCCGACTCCGTCATAGCATCAAACCTCGCGTGCTTTCGGAGTACATGCTTCGGGCACCAGCCAAGACACTGTGTCCTAAACCCTAAACCCTAAAACCCTAAACCCCTGAACCCCTAAACTTCGGGCACCAGCCAAGACACTGTGTACATTGGAAATAGCAGGTCCGCCCTGTCAACATCTTCGGCCGTCGGCCTTCGCATGCTTTAACGAATTTTCGGGGCTTGTGAAGTCGCAGTTTTACATTTCTGGAGGAGATTGCGCCGACGATGTGATTCAGGAATTCAGAACAAGGGATTTTGAGCTTTAGGTTCAGGTTCTAGACCTGGAATATCCTTACGACCTGCTCTGTCGTTGAACTGCTCTCCGTTCCATACTGACGTTCTTGTCTTCGTCTGCTTGACGTTGTCACGACGTCGTGGGAAACTCACGCACGGGTCTGAGCATCATCGGTTTAACCATGGCCTGACAAAACCCAACGATTTTGTGATCTCCTGCCTGTGCCCATGCCTCAAAGCAGACACAAACTTGTCAAGCGCCGTGGGAGCCATGAACAGCTCGGAACGCCTACCGGAGTCTAGGGTGTGCGGCTGTCGACCCTGCATTCGGAGCACTGATTTGTGTGTGTGTATCTATCTATATATATATATATATACGTGTGTGTATTAGTTATATACATATGTAAATATGTATTAGTATATATTTTACAGCTACTTTTTCCATACACAGACATACATGTATGCATATGTACACACCTTTTCGCTGAGATCTTCAGGAGTCCCTTCGAGCACCGTTTGCGGTTTATGGAGGTCGAGACTGACGCTCCTAAACCCAAACTTCAAACAAACCCCAAATCGGGTTTGGGGTTTAGGGGTTTTGGTTTAGGGTTAAATCGGAAACCCTGAAACCCCCAGACCTCAAACCAGCCAGTCCCTGCCGTGCGCCCCAGCGAATCATGTTTCCACCCCTTCCTCAAAGTCAAAGCCCCCAGGCCCTGAACGCGCTGCTTGGGCCTTTGGTCGATTCGGGGGTCTCAAGTTCCACAATGTGGGAGCTTCCGAAAATAGGGGTACCTTATTTTGGAGTCCTTATAATAAGGATCCTACTATTTAGGGTGCTATATTAGGGCCCCCTATTTTCGGAAACTCCCATGTGAGTCTTTCGACAACAGACACATACTTTAAAGCCCATTGGAGGCCTCTGGGTTTAAGGGTTTTAAAGTAGGGGCCTTAATGATTAGAATAGGGTTCCTTTCAAGGGTTCCTTTAAGGGATACTTTCAGGGTACTGTAAGGGGTTTAGGGATTTAGGGGCCTTAATAATTAGAATAGGGTTTTGGGGCCCGTTATACTAGAATTATAATAAGGAGCCCCCAAAATAGCATATAGGTTTCGAGGTCAAGCTGAAGAAGCATCAGAGATGCTTTCGAGAAGGAGTGGCCTGACTCCTCGGAACGATGAGTTCCCTCTTAACAAGGGTTTAGGGTTCAGGGGCCTTAATCAGCATAACAGGATCATGGGGAGAAAGGGTGTATTATATACTCTACTCCCACTCTCTCCATTGGCCTCGCGAGCCTCTGAAACTTTCAACGGATGCTACTAATATCCACTCGTCTAGAGCAGCCCTTAAACCTGTGCCACTCATTGCCAACGGAAAGTCTACCGTCTACCTGTCTTGATCTTTCTTGCTTCTGATAAGACCACGGCACTTGGAGGTTGAAATTATGGCCACTGCGGTCAGCGTGATCCATGTGACTGAACATTCAACGAATGTTTCAATTCTACCCCTTGTAGGGTCGCGCGCCCATTATCACTATAATTCTCCTTTCGACTCGCGAAAACCTCGATGCTTTGGTGAAACCTTCGGCAAGGGTCTAGACCCTCACCTGCAAGCCCAAGAAGTGGAAGGCAATCGAAACCGCCTCCTTTAAACTTCAGTGCCGCGTGGGAGTTTCAGATAGAGCATCCGACCAGAACAAATTCACAGCATGATCCATATACATATATATATATATAATTTTAGTATACTTGTTAAATTTAAACTATATATTCCATATTAAAGTTATATATTATACTTATGTACTTATGACCCAGACCTAAACAGGGTGCCCTGATTTTTCCGTACTTCCCACGTGCGCAGGAGCCTCGGGAAGGACGGGAACACCCGAATTTGTCACAGGGCCATCCGGCAAGGACTAATATGGACAAAATCCTGCATTACCCACTATAAGGAATATACCATAATTCCCATAGTTTAGGGTCCTTGGGGTCATGCAGGATTTTGTCCATCAACAGTATAGGGGCCTTAATAATTAGAATAAGGTTTTGGGGCCCATTATACTAGAGTTATAATAAGGAACGCTCAAAACAGTATTGGTGATTATTAAGGACCCTATATTACGTGAAGCTCGGAGATGCCGGGGTTCCCAAGTTCCCAACACCTCCCAGCACCCAAGACTCCTGCCCAGAGAGCCCAATACCCCTTAATTGAGGAATAGAGCTTAAATCAGAATATAAGGCCCCCTTATAATTTAAGGCATATTCCGTAATTACGCGGTATTAGATTCGCCTAAGCCCTAAGCCTATAGATCCCTTAAAGGAACCCTTAAAGGAGCCCTAGGTATTCCTTAATTAAAGGGGGCATTGGGCTCTGCGGGTGCTAACTTCAATCTGATCGGTTGCCCGAGTTCAGTCGGGCCGCAACTCTTGCTCATTGCCTGCTGCCTGCGGCGCCGTAATCTTTAGGGTTTAGGGTATAGGGTTTAGAGTTTAGGGTTTAAGGTGTGTAACAGTGTGCGTGCGGTTGGTGCGCCTTTTACTTTAGGAATAGGGGCGCATCCACTTATCGTGCTTGCGCCAGCAGCCCCAAACACCCCAACTATTCCCAATTAGGGTTTAGGGCTCACCCCCCAAACCCCTCTCAAGGGGGGGCTTTCTTGCTCTCTGCTTCCCATCGCAGCTCGACACATAAACGATGACTTTTCACAAGAAACGACTGGTGTCGGGTTGTGGGTTCTCGCGGCCTGTGCCGGCCGCTCGACGATTTGCATGGGTTTACACACACACACACAGGGCAGGGCACGAACGGCAGGAGGCCGGAGGGCAGGCAGGGTAGGGCAAGGGCAAGGGCAAGGGCAAGGGCAAGGGCAA
>BGNK01000131.1:175807-210870 GCA_003297005.1 Symbiodinium sp. clade A Y106 | reverse complement strand
GTAGGGCAAGGGCAAGGGCAAGGGCAAGGGCAAGGGCAAGGGCAAGGGCAAGGGCAAGGGCAAGGGCAAGTGGTCAGCGGCGCTCCCGGAAGTTTAGGGTTCAGGGTTCAGGGTTTAGGGGTTTGGGGTTTAGGGTGCTGCCTGCGGCGCCGTAAGTTCCCAGAGACTCCAACATCCCTTAATCAAGGAATATTCCTTAAATCATATAAGGCAGCCCGACTATAATTTAAGGTACATTCCTTAATTAAGGGATATTGGAGTCTCGGGGTTGCTGGCAGGAGGGTTTTGAGCTGACTATGGTATGAGTGAAGGGTTTTTGGTTTAGGTTTAAGATTTTGGATTTAAGGTCTTGGGGCGATCTATGTTTCAATTGATATTGACCCACAATTTCGGGTTTAGGTTCAGGGGGTTGGGGGGTGCGCACCCCAGCCCCCGTCGCCAACGCGCGGCCGGGCACCTGTCAATGCACTCAAGCTGCTGGAAATCTTCTGCCAGAGCCGCCCTACAAGCCTAAACCCTAAACCCCTAAACCCCAAACCCTAAATCCTAAACCTTAAATCCTAAACCCTAAACCCTACAGCCTATACCCTGAAGCTTAAAGCCCAAATCCTAAATCCTAAACAGGAAATCAACCCTAAATCAAGAGGTGGACCCCAGAAACCAAAGTACGAAAATGCAAACAAAAACCGTATAGAAACCTTCCCAGAACCCTTAAAGGAACTCTTCAAGTTAGCCTATTCTCTTCTAAGTATGGTTCTTATATAGGGCCTCCATAAACCCCTAAACCGTAAAACTCTAAACCCTAAATCCGAAATCCTAAACTAGGTGTCGATCTGAACAATCCCGAACATGTTTCATAATTAGGGCTCTGTATTAAAGAATAAGGGAAGTTGAACATGATCCCAAATCGATACCTAGTAAACCCATATATCAGTGGGAGTTAGCCTTGGGGAGAAAGACCTCTCAGTAAGGTCCCTCTTAAGAGAGCCAGAAGTAGGGTTCAGAAGGGTCCCCTTTAAGGGGTCTCCCTAATACTACCTACTTGGAGGTTCATGGGTAGTTATAAGTGGGTTCTAAGTACCCTAATATAGGTTATAAGCCTACCCTACTCATAACTACCCATGAACCTCCAAGTAGGAATCAGGCCTCCATGTCCTCGAGCAAGAGCGTATCCTCGGACGGCTCTTCCTTCAACGAAGCGCGCGCTGCATCCAACACTACCATCGCTACATTGTCACTGCCATGCATGCTGATACTCTTGTGGTTCAAGCTCAGCATTTTGCCATTGCAAGATGCGGCTGCTGATTCTTGCTGTTGCTTGCCAAGTGTCTGTTGTTGCTGTCGTTTGTTTGCATAATGATCGCATTGCCCAAACACCCGACTCATGCCCCTTAATTTTTGGACCCTGGACCCTGCATCAACACAAGCCCCTGGGATGGCTGGGTGCAGCAGGCATCTTGGGCAGAGGACTTGGGTGGCGTAGAGCTTCGAGTTTGGTTTAGGGTTTAGGGCCCTTGAGGGTTCAGGGTTTAAGGCAACTTCCGTGTGTTTTTCCAGTTCAAGGTAATAGAGGGGTATTGGGCCCTCTGGGTACTCCAGGGCTTATGTTTCTACCAGCTCGGCAGTCAAGGTTTGAGTAGCTAGGATTCCGGATTTGGTTTCGGACACCGCTATGTAGGATTTAGGACGAGACGGGATCTTACTCATTAACTTTTGTTAGTATGACTATTGCTATTAATAATTATTCTCATCATTATTGTTATTGCTATTACTGTTGCGATTATCACTACTCAATTGTTCAGACCACTTTATTAAGCAGTCGGTTTTGTACTATCATGCTCCCATATGCTGCCATGCTTGCCGGCCTGCAAGGAGGCTATGACCGCAGCGTGGGGCGCTTGCAGCAGCACCTCTGCTAGCAGTGAGCTCTTAGGCTATTGGGATTGCAGGGGCAGCAGTTTCACAGCGAAGACAGCCCAAACCTTTTAAATTAAAACCAAACTTTGACCCTAAACCCTAAGCCCCAGAGCCCTCTCAACCCCAAACCCTAAATTCGCGACCCTGTTTAGGGCCCTGGGGTTGGATTTTAAGTTGCAGCGTTTAGAGTTTAGGTTTCAGGTGGAGGGCTTAGGGTGTAGGAGTGATACGTAAGAACTACCTGCGAAGGCGTTGGGATGTATTGCTGGATCGTCCAGCCTCCCGTCTCAAAGAAGAAAGCATGTTTTGCGTGTCTGCAAATTCTTCACGACCTTACAACCCCTAAACCCTGAACCCCGAAACCCCTAAACCCCCCAAAACCTCTAAACCCCCAAACCCTAAACTCCTAAACCCAAAACCAAAAAAAAACCCAAAACCTGGGGCTACAAACGGGCCCTCAGATAATTGAATAGGGTTTCGGTGTATTTTTTGTCCATACTTTTTTCGTAACCTGCAAAGGTTGTATTGGTAATTCCTAAAGCCCCAACGTTCCTTAGTGCTGGAACTATGACGGCTGACATACGCATCGAGATTCGTAGAATTGCCAACGGCACGATTACAGTGAGACGCAGTACGACACTTCTTCCCATCGCGTATATGAACTACAGTGGAGGCCTGCAAAATCCCCACGAAGTCAGAAAGTCCCGGTAATGGCCTTTTTGTCGCCTCCTTCTCCAAGCAGCTGCACCCCGAGTCCATAAACCTTAAAACGATTTAGGCTTTAGGGTTGAGGGTAGCAAACAGCCAGAACCCTCAAGCAACGAACTTCGAACGCTGAACTATTGAGCAAAAGAACACCTAGGCCCTAAATCTCAAAAGTTAGTCCGCTGAACCGAAAGCCCTTTAACCCAGAACCAAAAGAAAAGCGCCTAAACCTAAACCACTGAGCAAACAGCCCCCCACCACCGATGCTGTCTTGCTGTTCAGAAGCTTGGCTTGACAAACACCCATACGAACCTTTTCCACGCCCTTCGCATTACTTGTAATCTAGGGACGTGCACTGACTATACAGGGTGTGATAAGGGCCTTGTAGGTTCTTGTCAAGGTTTTGCAAGAGATTGTTTATCCCAAACCCTAAACCCTAAACCCCTCAACCGTAAACCCTAAAACCCTAAAACCCTAAAACCCTAAACCCTAAATCCCTAAACCCTAAATCCCTAAACCCTAAACCCCTAAATCCCTAAATCCCTAAATCCCTAAACCCTAAATCCCTAAACCCTAAAACCCTAAAACCCTAAATCCCTAAATCCCTAAACCCTAAATCCCTAAACCCTAAATCCCTAAACCCTAAATCCCTAAATCCCTAAATCCCTAAACCCTAAATCCCTAAACCCTAAATCCCTAAACCCTAAATCCCTAAACCCTAAATCCCTAAATCCCTAAATCCCTAAACCCTACATCTCCCAATTTGGATTTTGATTTTTTGGGAGTTAGAGGAAGCCGCGGTCTGGGGAGACGATGATCACCTCCGACAGGGTTCCTACGGTTGATGGACAAAATCCTGCATGACCCTAAGGACCCTAAACTATGGGAAGTATGGTATATTCCTTATTATGGGACATGCAGGATTTTGTCCATCAGCAGTATTTCCTGTGTCACAAGGGCTGCTATGTCCAGACGGGACTATCCGTAGACCTATGGTACTTAAAGGCTCATGGGGCTTCGTAAGTAGGTTATAACTGGGGTTATACGTTCCCTAAGTGGGGTTATCCTAATTACAACCCTGTGCAATCGTGCTGATACCACACCCCAAAAGCCATCACCTCAATGGGAAACATCTTGTATCGACACTGAAGCCCTACACCCTAACCCATGCACCGAGCCAGGCACTGTGGCATTTGCTGAGATAGGCTCGTCGCAGGCAGAAGTAGCAGGGTCCTCATGTAGGGTGCTGCACACATTAATGTAAGAATTTCGCAAAGGAGCGAGGAGAGTAGTATTCGCCACAAGCTGTTTGATGCAAGGTCGATTAGAGCTGTGAAATGTTTGTCACAACCACCATCAACGGGTTTCAGGTTTCAACATGAGTTTGAAAGGTAGAGGGCTTCCCGTGGGCGGGGGCCAAGCGAAAAAGAAGACTTGGATCTAATCACATTACGTTCATCACGGATACGGAAAGGAAACCTGCAACGCCGGAACTCACATTCCATTTGTCGATTGGCGGGACGGAAAATGGCATGATGTGATCACAATCATGGCCATGGGCACCACAAGCATACCACGAGACCAATCGCCGGAACATCGAACTGATGTTGCAATGGGGGTGAGAAGCCCGCCCAAGAGAAAAAACCCTAAACGCTATGGACACGAACCTGATATGGGCCTTAATAATTGCCGATACTATTTTGGGGGTTCCTTATTATAATTCTAGTGGAATGGGCCCCAAAACCCTATTCTAATTATTAAGGCCCCTATATTAGACGATTCCTCCATTTGCTCGGCCACAGAGAGCCATGTAGCCAGAGTGATCGCCAAGAAAAGGCAGGCGGTATCCTGGCGAGTTTACGGTTGAGGGAGCTCAGGGCGTCGGGCATAGGTTTCTACTGATTCTACTGTGACAAAAGATTGTCTGTCGACGTGGCATCTGCTGTTTCAACATGCTCCGAGCCCAGACTGCCGAGCTTAGTTGGCAAACATGTCCGGGGCTTTCGGCTCTACCTACTGCTTGGTACCTCCATGAGCTGTCGCATTCACTCTGGGCAACTCAAGCTCATGCATTCTGCCAGGCAGTACTCACATGTTTCGGCTACATGTTCTTTTCTTATGGCTCCACACCCTCATCACCCTACTGCAGAAAGTGATGATACCTGACAGCGTGAGAATGCTGTATCACATTGCTACTACAAGTACGAGGCTGCTACTGACGTACAAAACTACGGAAGCAATGTATCGAACTGGTACCCTGCTGCAGCTTTTCTATGTTACGGATCCAAAGGGTAAGGCTGCTGTATTGCCATGCTGCAACATCGCTGTGGAGTTCAGGGTTGTACACTGAGCCCAGTGATTTGCTATCGCACGTGGGTCGCATGGGTACGCTGCTACGCGGTACTGCTAGCAAGTTGAACTAGGAGCCTTCGAAAATCATCAGAATGTCCGTTTGATTTTGATTAAGTGCTAGCTGCTAGCATGCCTAGTTTTCTGTCTCAACAGTACGCGTCGTGCTGCCTCTATGCACTGTTCAGGATGGTAGCGCTACATCAGCGCCTTGGTACAGCATGAGTCATGTTCTGATTTGATGCGGCTGTGTTCTTGAATCTACTATGTATGAAACTAGGTATACTATATGACAGCAAGTAAGGCCATCAAGATGGTTGAATTATAATGTAACAGCGTACCTTGCTGTCGCAGCCCTGGTGCTTCTTCCACTTCAAAACATACAGTATGTTACACCTTGGGTAAGGCCCGTCAGAACCACCCTTATCACACAGCGGCTTCTGCTAAGCGTCGTTTTCTGTTAGACTGGGTTTTGTGTTTGAAAGATGCTTCTGTTAGACATGGCTTTGTATTTGTGTGGGACCAGGGTGTTTAAGAGGTTTCAGTTTGCTGTGAATCGCTTGGCTTGCTGGCTTGGACTTTTAAGTGTCGTACTACTGCTCGGCATTTGTGCTTCGCTGTATGTAACCTTTAACTACCGCGGTACAGCATGCCTGCCTGCACCGTAGTATTGTACTCTGTACTACAGCAGTGTTTCGGTGCTACCATCTCGCTGTGTTCGAGATTTAATCTTATGGCATTCCGTCGTTGTGTCGCGAGCAGGCAGCAGAAGAAGCCACGCCAAACCAAACAAGCTTGAACATCTAGGGAGGAGTGACCGTGTTCAAGGGCATCTGCTCCTCTCGAGTTTGGCACAACATAGATCCTGGCAACACTTGCTACGCTGCCCTGCGACCCAATTGCCAAACATCAGACCCTGCCTGTCGAAGGTTTAGGTTGCCATTATTATTACTAATTATTGTGATTACTATTGTTGTTATCATTATTCCCTCTTGCAGTCCGAGGTGCTTTGAGTGCCATCGTGGCGTCAAGGTGGTTTGCCTGAGTCTTGTGCAAATTGGTACACTGGCAGACAGCAAGACGTGCTTGCCGTTCAACTTCTTATGTCTGGAAAAGTCGCTGTCAACTTCCATCCAGCGGAATTCACCGATGGGGCAGTCCACTTTGCTGCCCATTGTGGTGCGAGCTAGGTTTTGGGGTTTGGGGTAAAGGGTTTAGTGTGCGAAAAGATTGGTGATGGACAGCTTTGAAATATGGTGGCAGCGCTAGCTGGAAATGGATTTCATAAGTTTTCTGGGCCTTTTTGAGGAGTTTACAAGTTATGGGTATAGGGGCCTTAATAACTAAATAATGAATTTAGCTAGGGAGTATTAGGGGAGATTATTAGTCGTTATTCAGACCCCACTGTTACCAGCAGCCTACCGTTTGCCCTAAACCCTAAACCCAAAGCCCGAAACTTCGAACCCTAGCCCCCTCTAACTCTAGCACCTGCACACATTTCGCGCTCGCCAGCTGCAAACTTCGGAGAATCAACCAGCCAGCATTCACGAGCCTGAAAGCCCTAAAGAACAAACCCTAAACCCTGAATCCGAAACCCTAAACCTGAGTCCCAGACTCCATTTAAGTGGCCAAGGGTTTGCATGGTTTTTTGAACCTCGAACTCCAAAACCCCAACCCGCAAACCTCAATTCCATGAGTTAGATCTTGATCCCGAAGCTCCAGGGCGTAAGATTTGGCCCAAGTGCACGCAGGACCCGGCCGGGATAAGGTGATTCGCGCATTGGGCCCGGATGAGCTGCGGTTGTGAACTGTTTGAAGATCAAACAGATGCGGGGCTTTCGAGTTTAGGATTCTGGGTTTAGGGTATTTCGGGGGTTGGTCCGGAACCGACAGATGGCTTCCAGCCTCTCAGCAGATACCTACGCTGGCTTGAAAAGGATTCGATTCTCCTAAACCCCGAACCTTAAACACCCTGAAACCCAAAACTGTAAACTCAACCCTATTCTGGGATTTCTGGAAATGTGCACCCTCAAACTCCCCAACCTCTCAGCATCATCGACGTTCCGCATGCAGATTCTCTCAATATACGGAAGTGATAAGCTTTGGCATACGTCATTCTATGCCAATGTCGGGACTGTCTGGGAGTATTGCTTGGAATTCATCCCACCCTTATACCCATATACGCCGAGCTTCCCAGAAAGATTTGAAGGATTGACTGTACAAGTCCGAGTTTTCAGTGGTGGAGAGGCCCAATGTCTTCTTGAAGACTCATGTGCGAGGACAGTGTAGCTCATAGAGCTCAAGGATTTTAAGATTTAACTTAATGCTCCTCGCAGACAGCAGAAATCTCAACAAAGCACTTTTGTCCAGTCGGGGATGTGCCCTGCACCCAGCCTGAGCCAGAAGCCTAAGGCGCTAAAGCCAGGCCCTGCGCGAAGTCCCCGAGCAATGCCCCGAAGTTGACTGTACGGCTTCTAGAGCTACTCGCTAGAATCCCGGTGATCTCAACAATGCTAGAGCCCTGCAAAATGGTAGCAGTGGTAGGAATGGTAGGAGTGGTAGTAGTAGTTGTAGCAGTAGTAGTAGCAGCAGTAGTAGTAGTAGTAGTAGTAATTATTATTATTATTGTTATTGGTAGTACTAGTAGTAGTAGTAGTAGTCGTCGTAGTCGTAGTCGTAGCAGTAGCAGTAGCAGTAGCAGTAGCAGTAGTAGTAGTAGCAGTAGCAGTAGCAGTAGCAGTAGTAGTAGCATTAGCTGTAGAAGTAGAAGCAGAAGTAGTAGTAGTCGTAGTCGTAGGCGTAGTAGTCGTAGCAGTCGTAGTCGTAGCCGTCGTAGTCGAAGCCGTAGTAGTTGTAGTCGCAGCCGCAGCCGCAGCCGTAGTCGTAGCCGAAGTCGTAGTCGTAGTCGTAGTCGTGGTCGCAGTCGCAGTCGCAGCCGCAGTCGGAGTCGGAGTCGTCGTCGTAGTAGTAGTAGTCGTGGTGGTGGTGGTAGTAATAGAAAAAGCAGTGCCATTGTCATTGTAGATATTGTTGTTCTCGTGGGCAGTGGTGGTAGCAGTGGTGGTGGTGCCGAGCAGCTGCGAAGCTCTTGTTCGACCAACTAGCCGGCAGGCAAGAACACAAATGGTTGCGTCGTTGCATGAAATAGCAAGAACCTCGATCATGCTACGGCGAAGATTCCCTTGCAATGGGCCTTCGTCCTTTTCTTTCCCAGTGAGCCAGGTTGGCCAGCAGAGCTCAGACAGCTCCTTTGCTCGCCCGGCCCGTCAAAAGAAAAACTTGAGCATGGACAGGCCACTGCTAAAGGCAGGCAAACGGGTGCTCCCATTTGGTATGCAGTAACCCGAACCTGGCCTACCTTACTTCTGAAGATGCGAGCCTTTGTCAAGCTGATAGTACGTGTCATTACACGGCCCAAACCTCGCCACAGTTCAAACTGTTGATGTGCTTTTTGTGCAGAACAGAATCACTGCTGGACTGAACTGGTCCACCCTAAAACCCCGAAGCCCTCTAACACGACTGGAATCCTTGCTTCGATTGTAGGTAGCGCCGTCTATCTTTGCTAAAATGTTTCACTATCCTGCTGGTTTTTGCGCACAGTACTGCTAGTAAGCTGTGGCTACTATCAACATTGAACTGCGATCCTGAGCAGTATTCCTTAATTACTGTAGCGATTGCGGAAAAAACAATGTGAGCTGCACAAAGAAGAGAAATGACCATGGGAATGGCTGAGCATCTAAGGATTGATCCCAAGACTCTATGCTCCTAAACGCTTAAACCCAACACCTTCAGCCCTACACCCCAAAGACCCGCAGCCCGCAAAAAAAACACCGAACCCTAAGACCCATTTAGACCTCATGCCTTGAGCCCTAGGCCTCAAAACCCTGAACTCAAAACCTAAAGTCCCAAACCCGAAACGTAGCATCCCTTAAGGGAACTCTTAAAGGCACCCTTAAACGGGCCCTGAGCCCCGGACCTCCAAGGCCAAAGCTGAAAACCACTATTCTACTCTTCTCGCCACCTCTTTCGCCTGCCGTGCCCAAGGGCCTACCGGCCCCGATCTTCGAGCGGCGCCCAAGGCGGCCCAGGAAGGGGTGGAGTCGGTTTAGGGTTTTGGGTTTAGGGTTTAGTGTTGTAGTAGTGGGGCCCTTGAAAGTAGTTAGGAGCCTCTAGGGGAACCATAAGGGAACCCTCAAAGGAACCCTTGGGGGAACTCTTAAAGGAGGCCTTTAAGGGAAATGTTAAAGACCTGGTTGTAGGTTAGAGCTGAGGGCTGCTACTACTACCACTACCACTACGACTACTACGGCTGCTACTACTACTACTACTGCTGCTACTACTACTACTACTACTACTGATACTGCTACTACTACTACTACTACTACTACTACTAGTCATATGTCGTACTAGTACTGGAACTAATTCTGGTAGTAGTAGTAGTAGTAGTAGAAGAAGAAGTAGTAGTAGTAGCAGTAGTAGCAGGAGTAGGAGTAGTAGTAGTAGCAGTAGTAGTAGACCTCAGATGTTAGTACACCTTTCGCGACTGCTAATCGGGTCTGACTAGTCGTACCTCCAAGTCTGGCCGAGCGTCTGGAAGACATCAAGACTCACTCACTGGTGCCGAGCCAGTCGCCCCAGCCACTCTGGGGGTTGTCCTTGGCAGCTGCACGAATGCAGAGAAAGATTGGCTAGTTCTCTGAACAAGGGTCCCTTTTTAGGTTCCCAAAATAGTACGGCACCCTTACAAACAAAGACCCTAAAAGGGGACCGTACGTTTGACAACTTCCCGATTGTTGCTGAATGGAAGAAATGCTTTCCCGATATCAAAGCCCAGAGAGCTACCGTTGCTGATCGAATCTTTGATGCAACCAACGACTGCCGTCAGCCTTATAATGCCCCGATTTACTATAGTATCGTTGCAGTACTCTTAGAATACACCCGTGGTATCCTTAGAGTACCCTTATGGTAGAAGCCAGAAAGTTGGAACATGGCTTTAGGAGGATTTGTGCTAGGATCCCTTATACTTAGCTCAACTAAGGGCATGAGGATAATGATGTTCCAACTGTCTGGCTTCTACTCTGTGTATCCTTGATGGAGCTCTGATCTTTCGCTTTGATGCGCGGACTCTGCTACCAAGCAACCCATGGCCCAGTCGAAGCTCCGACTGCCTTCGTGTTCAGGAAAGGGTTTCGATGGGCTTAGGGTTTAGGGTTTAAAGATGCCACTTTAGACCGTGAAGTCAACGGTTCTGAATTATGTCATAAAGGTTCTCTGAAAATTGCAAGGTCTAATCATGCGGTGGCATGCATGTATTAATACGGCCTTACTTGAATATTGTTTGTGATGTCACGAACTCGCACACGAACATTCTGCACGGCAGTGTCTCTTACAAGCATCGTCCTGAACCCTACACCCTAAACCCTGACACCCTAAAATCTGCCGGTGTCCTTACAGCACCCGTATTCGAATCCTTCGTAGTATCCCTTAGAAGCCTTAGAGGAACCTATATAAACCCCTGAACCCTCAACCCAAAACCCTAAACCCCTAAACCCTAAACTCTGACCCCCCCAAACCTAAACCCTCAACCCAAAACCCCAAAACCCCAAAACCCCTAAACACTCAAACCCTATAGATCCCTCAAAGGAACCCTTAGTTGGAGCCCTTAAAGAAACCCTTGAAGGAACCCTTAGAGGAACCCTTAATTGGAACCATTGGAACCCTTAAAGGAACCCTAAACCCGAAGCCTAAGCAAACACTAAACCCTATAAACCCGAAACTCTAAACCCTATAAACCCTAAAAAACCTATAAACCCAAGCCCCATTCTGCCTATCTAAACCCTATACATCCCTTAAAGGAACCGTTAAAGGAGCCCTAAACCACCCCCCCCCCCCTTCTCCCTTCTTTTTGTTTCCCGCGGGCCTGTCTGGGGGCGGAGGTCTCCTGCCGCGGTCCACGCCGGCCGGCGTGTGNCATAAACCCAAAAAAACCTAAAAGCCCAAGCCCCATTCTACCTAGCTAAACCCTAAACACCCCTAAAAGGAACCGTTAAAGGAGCCCTAACCCCCCCCCCCCCCCCTTCTGCCTATCTTTAGCTTGCCGCGGGCCTCTTCGGGAGCGACGGCCTCCTGCTCGGGCTCCTCCGTGGCGGCTTGGTCCTGGGGGTTTAGGCTTTTAGGGCTTTAGGGTTTTAGAGATCCTTTAAGGGTTCCTTTCAGGTTTCCTTTAAGGGATCTATAGGGTTTAGAGTTTTAGGGGTGTATTGAAGGCTTAAGCTTTAGGGCTTTAGGGCTTTAGGGGTTTAGGGTTTTAGGGTTTAGGGTTTGAGGATTTGGGGTTTGAAGGCTTAAGGTTTAGGGTTTGAAGGTTTCAGGTTTAGGGTTTTAGGGTTTGGGGTTTGAGGGTTTAGGGGTTTTGAGTTTTGGGCTTTAGGGTGCCTTCCGAGGCTTCCTGTAAGGGTTTCTTGTAAGGCTCCTTTTTTTTAAGTTTCCTACGGTTGATGGTCAAAATCCTGCATGACCTTAAGGACCCTGGGTGCAGCCATAGGGTCCTGGTCCTGCTCCATCTGCATCGAGCAGGTGTGGCCTCAGGCATCATGGCAGCTGGCCCCGGGGTTGCGTAGTATACAGTCAACCTCTCAAGCTGAATATTTCCAAAGGTTTTTTACTGATCGAGGAAAGTGAAAGAACTGGAGCTCAATGGAGATGAAAGGGATGACTATAAAGCTGTCACGGGCTCCACGGGCAAACACCTCACCAGCATTTTGTCCGTCTGTCCCCTGAGCACTTTGGAGGGACTCCTTGCGAAGAGGCAACAGGTGCAAACACGAACGCCATGCCCGAGCGAACTAGCAAGTCCGATCTCAGACATCGGTTGTATCCCACGCCTCCGACAAAGGGGCCTCAAACTAAAATAGGGTTTGTAGTATACTTGTGATAAGGACTCCTAGGGAAAATGTGAACTCCCTCAGCCCTTGGCTGCACATCGCCATTCTCAAAACAGTGATGCTCGTTGAAACCAAAACCATCACCATCACATCGCAGTAGCCGCCACAGTCACAGCCATCGTCGACATTATCTCCATCGTCATCTTCTTCATCATCATCCACACCACTGCCGCCACAACTGCTGTTACAATCACCCAGTCACCACCATCACGATTGCTATCTCTGTCGACATCTTCATTACCGTGACCATCGTCACTCTGCGTGCTCTTGCTGTCAGTGTTGCTGCAGATGTGGCGGCTGGCGGCTGGTGCCACTTCTGCAGCTGTGATTGCTGCTGCTGGTGCTGCCACGTTTCTCACAGCACGACCAATATGGCACGGATGCTCGTGGGCTTACGGCAGAAGCTGTTTGCGTCATCAAACATAAGAAAGACTTCGCCAGCATGGTCACAGAGGCGAGCGCAAACGAAGTCCGTCTGCGCAAACTGCGATCGCCCTCACGGGTGGAGGGATGACTAGATCGTTCGTCATCAGGCGCATGAACTCACATGTTCGTGAGACCAGGCACACTGATTCTTCAGGAACCCCAAGGAATAGTACTAGTTCTGAAGGCTTCTATATGAATCGTTAAGTTTAGGGACAAGGTTCACAGCACCCAAGTTTTCACTTCCGCGACAACTCCGTCGGGTAGCTCCATATGCGTGGGGACATGTACGAGCTTTCGGTTCGTGATTTGTGCTTGGGATTCTTCCGGTGTGAGCTTCAGGGCTGGGGGATGACGTAGCTGCCAAAGGAACCCCAAAACCAATTCACAAGATATATGTTTACAGCTTAAACCAGGCTCTAAAACGGCCCCTGTGAGGCTGGCATAAGGTTCAGCAACGCCTTTGATAAGGGCTTTTGAGAATCTACCCGTTCGCTCTTTCTAGCTTCGCCTTCGTCTTGTCAGACCTGGTCCGGTAACACCAACAAGGCATGCCAGTAATGCTTCGTGTCCCTGAAATTCAGGATCTTCAGCATGTGTTCGGTTTAGAGTCTAGGCCCTCTAGGCTTTATAATACGGATCCATCGCTTAGGGCTCTGTCTTCGCCTCTGCTTTCTGAAGATTATGTGGCCTGAAGTCTGAGCAGGAATGGCTATTGAAGCTCCAATGCCCAGAGACTCCAATATTCCTTAATTAAGGAATATTCCTTAAATTAGAATAGGACCCCTAATATGATTTAAGGAGTATTCCTTAATTAAATGGCATTGGAGTCTCTGGGTCCTGCTTTCTCCGAGATGCTTTCCTGACTCGCGACATTTCAGGTTGCGATCCAGGATTAGGGTCTAGGGTTCAGAGTTTAGGGTTCAGGGTTTAGCACCTTTAGGGTTTCCAGGGATTTATTAACGGCCACTTTAGGTCTTACGGTCTACTGCAGCAGCAAGCACCGGAATCGATGCCTGCTCCTCCGCACAGCTTGCCAAACGCCTGGCAACCGCCACTTGCTCCAGAAGTTTCGATGGCATCAAATGCTGTGCTGCACATGGCTCTAATGACTCTAATGCCCGGCAGCATGCCCCTTCTTCAAAACAGCTTTCGACTAAACCTCCGTTGGGCTTCGATTGTGCCCGAAACCCTCAAATCTAGTTCATCCAACCCCTTGGCTCCAAAGCAAAGACTCAAGTCGTAAAAGGAAACGTAAACTTTAACCAAATCCAGATACTCGAAGCCCCAGAGTTGAACCCTAAGCCCCAAAACCCCAAACCACAGACTCAAACCCTAAACCCTAAACCCTAAACCCACATCACCGGTAAGCACAAAAACCTCATTCCCTAAATCCTCAACCCAATCCCTAATCCCTCAACTCTAATCTGTAAGCCTCACCTTTACAACATCCGGAGTCGAAAACGAGTCGGAGGCCTGCGGACAGACCTGCTGGCAGTAGCCGCACTCCACTGCAGCCCCTGGGTTGAAGTACCAGAGCTCCTCGGGGGTTTCGGGGTTTTCGGTGTTAATATAGGGGCCTTAATAATTACCTATACTATTTTGCGCGTTCCTTGTTATAATTATGGTATAATGGGCCCCAAAACCCTATTCTAATTGTGAAGGCCCCTATATTAGTCGTATTGCTACTGCGACCAAGCCTGTTCTGGCTACCAGTAGAGGTGTCATCAGTGCGATTGAAGTTCCTGTTGCTGACGTGTGCTGCTACTCTTCATGCTCCATTGTCATGCGTTGTCACTGTGTACCTGATGAGTTGCATTATTAGCACTACTGCTGCGAGCATGGTTACTGTTTTCTTTCCTTGGTTGCCACAACTCTGATCGGAATAATTGGTGTGTTTTGAGCGATCGTCGTAACGATCGCCACGACAACGACGGCAATTACTACCACTGCTAAGCTGCTACTCCCCTGCTCCTGCTGCTGTTGCTGCCACGACCTACGAACACCTGCTATCTACCGGCTACACGCTGCCTGCTACCTTAAAGTCAAGGTCTGTTAGACTCCATTGCTTGATCCCCGAACAAGGAGCTGAATCTGTAGTTTCTGCGGGGTCACCAAGCCTTGCCGAATGCAGGTGCTTTCGCCAGCTGGAGCTTTGTTGCGTTGCAGACACTATGTCGAAATGTCTTGGAAACGTTTTGGTCATGCTGGCTTTCGCTTACAGGCAGCTGAGCACACCGGGGATTGCTTTCTTGCATCCAGAGTGGAGTTACTCGATTCGCCAATGCGGTTGGCGGATTGTGTTCCGACCACGGCTTCATTCACTGCTTTGACTTCGAATCACACATCATCAAGCCGAAACCGTAACTTCCTATAAACCCTAAACCCTAAACCCTCAACCGCTTAACCCTAAACTCAACCTCCACACGGTAAAACCTGCCTGAACTCCTAGAGGTCCCCCAAGCCCTAAACCCCAAACACCATTCCCTGAACCCTGGCCTGGTCTCGGAAGCTGAGAAGGTGGTGGATGGCTCGGAGGCCTGTAACCCTAAACCCTAAACCGCTGTTCCCAGACACTCCATTCCATCAGGATTTGTTAGCGGCAAGTCACTAAGTCACTAACTCAGGATTTCGGGCGGGGGGTTTAGGGTTCAGGGTTTAGGGTCGAAGGTTTAGGGTTTGGGGCTTTCGGGATTTTTGAGCTCAGGGTTTAGGGCTTAGGCTTTAGGGGCTTAGGCTCCCCTTCAAGGGGGGAGGTAAGCCGAAGCTTCTTCGGAGATGCCTATCAAGGAAATCATAACCCCAAGCAGGAACAAGCCCTAAACCCTAAACCTCTGAACCCCAATAGGTTTACAGTTCAGAGTTTAGGGTTTAAGGTTTAGGGCTTAGGTATTAGGGGTCAGGGGTTCAGGGTTTAGGGATTAGGGTTTAGGTATGAAGGCGTAGGGTTCAGGGTTGGGGCTTTGCGGGTCTAGGTAACGGTTTTCCAGAGTGATTGAAAGGCTTTGTATGGTCTTTCACTCACAGAAAGGGTTACCGCGGGACCTTTAATTTAACTAGAGCATGGAGTCATGGAGCCTCATAAAGGGCATCTGAGTTCAGCACACAGTATACAGATTTCCATACAGCATAAGGTTGAAGGTTTAGGATTTGGGAGTTTCCGAAAATAGGGGAGCCTAATATAGTACCCTAAATAGTAGGATCCTTATTATAAGGACCCCAAAATAGGGTACCCCTAATTTTCGGAAACTCCCATTTAGGGTCTGCGGCGTAGCATTCGGGAGTTGGGGTTAGGGGCTGGAGTCTCCACTTCAAATCCGTTAGCATCGGATTTCCCTAAGCATCTCCCATGTGGGTAGTTCTCCAAATTGGGGTCCCCTTTGTCTCAAAAAATAGGGTGCCACCCTTGTGTATACCCTAAAATCCTAAGAATTAATACGGCACCCTTGTACCCTAAAAGGGACCCCAATGTAGATCACTACCCATGTGACCGTCAGGGCCCTCGATGGGAGCTGGCACTGCTGCCCTGACATCGAAGGTGACTTTGTCGGGATGCAGTATGGTGGCAATTAATCCCACTTAAAGGGTCATGGGACTTAGTAAGTAGGTTATAATTAGGGTTATAAGTGCCCTAAGTGGGGTTATCCTAATTAGAACCTAGTTACAACCTTACTTACTAAGTCCCATGAGCCTTTAAGCAGTCTTTGTGCCGGAAGCATGGTTGGTTCTGCTGGCATAGGTTCGCGAGGTCGTGGAGCTGCCCGGCCGTGACCGCTTCTGGTGGCTGCGGGTTTCCTGCTTGTGTAGCGAAGTCTGCCCAAGGTGCTCTGAAACAGACTGAACTAGCTTATTTGGTCTGGTCCTCGGTTCAATATTCCAATCACTCCTTTGTCTCTTAGTTGCTGAGTTCATAAGCCCCAAGAAGTCTACACTTTCAGTTTTATAGTGGGTAGTATTATCTCAAATAGTCTACAGTGTATCCACTCAGCTACTAAGGTCTTGTCGGGGTCGTCTGTATCGCCCTTTCCCTGAGGCCTTGGAACCGTTTAGTCGCTTGAGGCCATGTAGACTCGTAGACTCCGTAGACGTGCGTTGGCCCTGTTTGATCAGAGTGCATCCAGTGTTGACAGCATTTGCCTCGCTGTCAGCGGCGGCTACTCGGCATGTTGCATCCCATTCTCGCGAGTTGTGGTGACTCCCCCTTGATGCACAGTCGGATCTGGGCCCAGTGGCTGGCTGGTTGGATGATTGGTGTCTTGCTTGTTCAATTCTGACTCGCCCTGGGGATGTCTCGAGATTTGCGAAGAAGACCCTGTGCAACACACACTATCCTACAATGGCTCTCAACTGTACGTCCGCAAAAGATCGCGTTGCAACTCCGTTCTCTCAACAACGCTTTCCGGGCCTGTCCCATCGTCAAGGAGATCACTGTCGGGAACATCCGCCTACAAGCAAAAGACGCCAGTGTCATGCTGCGTAGGATTGTGAAACTGGAAGCTCTCATCCAGCTACACACATGTCCTATATGCTTATGTGCACTTACAAAAAGAGTCAAAGACTTTCAGACCATGCCATCCCTCTTCGGGTTTGGGTATGGTTGTTGTGTATTGGGGTTGGGGTTCCGAGTTGAGGATCGAACATCACTTGGATGCTCAGCCCAAGTCGGCAGTGATTGCATTGCCATTGTATGAGTACAAGATCTCAGGATATGGAGTAGAAACACAACGCCTTCGACAAGAGGATCAATCGAGTACAGTCGACTACAGCTTCTAGCCCAGACCATTCAGTCATTCAGCTTAGCTGTTACACTGCACTGCTGGAGGTCAAATCTCACGGCATGAGATGCTAAAATAAGTATGGTAAACTGCTACGGTGCGGCGAACATTGTTGCACGTCTCAACATGACTTGGTGCAGTGTGAGCTATACCGTATACATGAAACATCACTGCCGTATATAAACTGTGATCACACCAGTTACAAAACGGTCGGACAGGGAAAGATATAGCACACCAGGTCAACGGGGTGCGTCACATGGTAATAGTATGGCGCGATACCATAACGCTTGAGTTTATATGTGTGATATAGAGGTTTAAGAGTTTTGAGACGAACCTAATTAAAAGCCTGCTTGATCTAACAAAGCCGCAGATGATCGAGCGCCCTCTGTCCTTATACTTATGTATCCTCCGGTGTACTAGAACCTACTCGGAACTTATGATTAGGCACATAAACATAAATCGTAAACCTCAAACCTAAAGAGCCCTCGAGCCGTAAACCCGAAACCCTGCACCAGAATTCTAAGCCGTAAGCCCAACTTTTGCTAGAAATCCCAAATCCCGGATCCCTACAACCGAAAACTCAAAAACCATGAATGTCCGAAATGTCAGGAACCTATGTATGCCCACAGACCTGAACCCAAACACTCAACCCTGAACCCTAATGTAGGAATCTGATTAAGAAACCTTGGGCCTTTATTAGGGTTCCTTATATGAATCCTACTATTTTGGGATCATAGACCCAGGGTTTCTTAATCAGGTTCCTACATTACAAAGTGAGCCTTGTGGAAGGACACAGACCTCCTCACTGCAGTCCTCTACTCAACGGCTGAACATCTTTGTGGCTTGAAGGGGGGTTGGGAGTGTACGGTTTTAGGGTTTAGGGTTTAGGGTGGAGAATTCGGATACATGTTGGAACGAATTTGAAGGGAGAAGGTATCTGAGGATCTGAGGGCTCCCGGCTTTAGGTTACATGGCTCTAGGGCTTTAAAGCCTTGTTGCAAGAAGCCTAAAAGGGTTTAGGGTTTAGGGTTTAGGGGTAAAGGCTACACAGCTTGCCCGATCGTCGAAGCAGTCGGTGACATTCCTCGACAAGTTTCTGGTTACTCCCCCAAATCCCGAACCCCGTGGCCAACCTTTCCACCCCGAAACACTGTTAGGCATCCGCCCACGTCTGAATCGTTAAGCCTCTCAGCTGGGCGTCCTCATGTTCCGGCTGCGCTGCCGAAGGTTTGACACTGCAGGAGCTGATAGTATCCTTTCGGCAAGGTCCGGGTGGGATAGCATCTCCCGTGATGCAGAGAGATCGGTCTGCGCGGTAAGGGTTTTGGGCTTAGGGACAACATTCCACATCCTCCTGCCAAATCTGATAATGGAAAATGCGGTAACTGTGGACTCTTTCACGACGCCGCTGTGAAAATCAACAGTGTTGAAGCACTCTTGCTTGGGCGTTTTGTGGGGTGCGGCATAGGACGGACAGAACCACAGCAAAGCTTTGCAGACATGTGTTTCGGTTGAGGCTGTCGACTCCTTGCTAGACTCGCCCCACGTCTGAAGCTTCCACACCAGAGGCGCTACTCAATGAGTAACGCGCCGTCGACTGGTTCTCTATGTTTTCACAATCACATGATGTGATTCTGAGAGTTGGTTCTGTGTTGCCGCCGTCACTCTGTGAGACCCACAACGAAACGCTTGACCGCCCGCTAAGCAGAAAGCCTTCTCACAGTCAAGCCGGTGAAAACTCGAAAGTGTCATAGATGGCTCGGCACAAACCCTGAATTTTTTCTCTCGACACCAACACCCACAACCCCCAAAACCCTGACACCCTAAACCCTAAACCCTAAAATCGAAACCCTCATCTAAAACCTAAACTCGCAACTAGGCCCTCCCCAAAACCCTCAAAAACCCTCAGAATCCTCCAAAGCCCTCAACCCCTAAGAGCCCTAAGCCCACTCGCCCAAAAGGTCCGGTGCCGCGGCATGTTCTCCGACAGATCTGCCTGCTCTGGAGGCTCCTCCAAGGCACTTAAGTGGTTTATAAAACAGTGTTTTATAAAACACTGCAAGCCCTGTTTTATAAAACACTGCAGTCCAAGGCACTTAAGGTGTTTCGGGTTTAGGGTTTTAGGGTTTAGGGTGGTTTAGGTTTTAGGGTTTAGGGTTTAGGGTTTAGGCTTTAGGGCTTTAGGGTTTTAGGGTTTCGGGTTTTAGGGTGGTTTAGGGTCAGAGTTTAGGATTTTAGGTTTTAGGGTTTAAGGGCGCGAGGGACTTGGTAAGTGGGGCTATAATTGGGGTTATAGATGCCCTGGAGCCCTGAAGTAGGCTTCCCAGATGAGCCAGGGTTTAGGGTTAGTGTTCAGGGTTTTTAGGAGGGTTTAGGGTTTGGGGTTCGGGTTCAGGGTGTCGGGTATAGGTTTCGGGTTTGGGTCTTAGGGTTAAGGGTTTAGCGTTAAGTACAACACTATATAAAGGTACTAATAAGGGCACCTTAAGGGATACTATGCCGGCTTTAGAATATAATTTAAGGTTGGAGCACCACTGCAAAAAGGATACTGGGGCTGCTATGAGAGCCTTCCACACAAGTGGTTCTGGTATATAGTAGGTCAAGGTAGATTTTGAGGTACAGCCGTACGCTTCAGGGTTTGGGGCTTGGGGTACCCGTACTACTGCTGGTCCAGTATCCTAGTCCTAGTATCCAGCAGAACTAAAGCTCAAACTTAGGGATTACATACGGATTACAGCACCCCAAAAAGTTTAAAGGTTGCCTATACTACGAAGTACTTCAGATCGCTGCATGTATCCTTTCCCCCAAGTAAGGGGTATAAACCCCCACGAAGGCCCTGTAACACCCTTCTACAACCCAACCCCTGAGTCTGAGAACCGCAGGCGGATTCTGGTCACCTCGGTTTCAATGCCGTCTTCAACGCATCCAAAAACCCATCATTCAGGGCCTTCGATAGGTTTCTGAAAATGGGGCCTCCTTATTGTAATTATCGTAGAATATGCCCCAAAACCCTATTCTGCTTATGAGCTACAGGGGTTTAGGATCCAAGCCAAGAAAACACCGAGGTCACCCCTGTGCACCCTCAACCCCAGACCCTAAACCCTAAACCCTAAACCCCAGACCCTCGATCCTCGGCCCTCTTGGCCCTAAGCTGAAAACTGGACGCCTTTTGTACCCTACTTAAAGGATCATGGGACTTAGTAAGTAGGTTATATTTGGGGTTATAAGTCCCCTAAGTGGGGTTATCCTAATTATAACCTACTTATAACCTTACTTACTAAGTCCCATGAGCCTTNAAAGGATCATGGGACTTAGTAAGTAGGTTATATTTGGGGTTATAAGTCCCCTAAGTGGGGTTATCCTAATTATAACCTACTTATAACCTTACTTACTAAGTCCCATGAGCCTTCAAGTAAAAAGCCACCACCCTCGCCTCCTGTGGCGTCTGCGGCTGCGGGATCGCCTCACAAACAGCCTCCTGGACTGCCTTCGCTTGCATTCGGGCTTTGGGGCTTCAAGCTTACAGGGGTCAAGTCGTTTTCAGGGCCTTTGCATTAAACAACAGGAAACAACTTATAAGAAGCTCAAAAATCCTGGACCCCAAACCCCAAACTCGAAATTCCCTGCCATATTTTTTTTCGAAGAAGCCCAAACCCTCCACTTGCCCCATGGCTGCGCCTCGAAGTCCTCTGCTGCCTCCTCTTCTTCACAACCCGCATCGGGGGCTGCCTCGCTTGCGACAGATAGTCTTTGGAACTTCGAGATTTTAAGAATTTTACGTTTCAGAGGTTTAGGATTTAGGGGTTTCGAGGTTTCGGGTTTAGGGTGTAGGGGCTTGGAGATGTTACCAACTATAAACTTCCAAAAGGATGCTGGAAGGGCTTTATATGGGGCTGTTGCGGTCTTACTTACTATACTATTACTAAGAGTCCTTAAACCCTAAACCCCTGGTTTTGAGAATTTGGGGCTTCAAACGTCGGTTCTGGGACTTCGGGGCTCGTACCTTTCGTGGTTCAAGTCCCCTGGTAAGCCCGGCTTTCTAATGAGGGTTTCGAGTTTAGGGTTTAGAGTCTAGGTTTTCAGGGTCAGGGTTTAAGGGTTAGTTAAGGTTTCGGGTTTAAGGTTGCAGCATCTAGGGTCTGTGGGTTTATGGTTTTTTTGGGGTAGGATTCTTTCTGACATACTTTGCTTTGGCGGGGACATGGGAAGTCCCCATCCAAGCTCAGTAGTTGAAGGTGAATTTGATGTTCCGAGTCACCGGCATGGCGTCAGGAACCGTGCCAAAACTGAGCTACGTCCACACGAATAGCCCGGCCGTAGATTTACCAAAGCTCCAAACTTTAAACCCTAAACCCAAAAGAACCCCATAGCAGCCCCGGTAGAACCCTTTCAGAACCGTGTAACCCTGCAAAGAAAACACCATCCCCAAATCCCAAACCCTGAACCCCACCCCTTAAACCCGAAACCGCAAACCCCAAGCCCTAAACCCTAGACCCCAAAGCCTAAACTCCAAACCCCAAGCCCCAAACCCTAAACCCCAATACCAAAGCCGTAAACCCTGAACCCTAAACCCCAAACCCCAAGCTCTAAACCCTAGACCCCAAGCCCTGAGCCCTAACCCGCAGGCCACGTCCTGGTAAGCTTCGGAGTCTTCCGTTGCTTCCTGCAGCTCCATCTCCAGATCCTCCAGCTCCACCTGATACAAAATCAGTGGGACCCAGAGACTCCAATATCCCTTAGTTAAGGAATATACCTTAAATTATAGTAGGACCCCTGATATGATTTAAGGAATATACCCTAAGTAAGGGATATTGGAGTCTCTGGGTGCCGTTGATGATTGGGGTTTTAGGGTTTAGGCTTTAAGGCTAAAGGTTTAGGGTTCACAGGGCTTCCGTTGATGATTGGGGTTTAGGGTTTAAGGTTAAGGGTTTAGGGTTCACAGTGATTGGAGTTTAGGGTCTAGGTTTTAAGGTTTAGGGTTTACGGTTCACACTCCAAAATCCCTTAATCAAGGAAGACCCCTTGAATCATACTTGGCAGGGCCCTTTTATTTCCTTAATTAGGGAAGAATAGGGTTTTGCGCTATAGAATATCACTACAATAAGAATAAGGAACCCTAAAAAGGCACTATTACTAACTATTCCGACCCTATGCTTCCTTACATCATGTTAAGCGTACCCCTTTTGTTTAAGGCAAACTGCTTGATCTCCGGGTTTTGGAGGTTCCACACGACATCCTCAGGGTGTTTGGGTACTTTTGGCTTCAGGGAGTACGGGTTCAGGGCGGCCCAAAGCCGTTTAGACCCTAAGCTGTAGGGCTTTCGGGGTCAGGGTTTAGGATTGTTTAGGGATTTTAGGGTCAGGGTGTAGGGGTTGAGGGTTGAGGGTTGGGAAGCCGAGGTTTTCAAGGCTTTTTCATGCGAACATTCGGTTCTACACAGCGGGGCTAATAAAAAAAACCGTACACTTGGACTGGGCTTTTGGGTAGGCTTCGATCCTGTAGGAAGTGGTCACTATCACTACTTCCCGCAACCATGCAGCCAACCTCCTCTTCGTCCCCATCTTCCGCTGGGTACACAGCAGGCTCCTCTTGAGAGACAAAAGAGCAGTCTACTTGAGGTTTTTGGTCCTCTTCCTGAGCCCCGAATCGAACCCAACAGGTCTTTTGCTCACACAATCGGCCCAAACCGCAAGAACAAGCCCTCGGCGTAGCTAGAGGATACAGTTGTGTCGGGATGTCGGGCATCTTGGCATATCGGGACCTTCCATCAATGACCTGCAACCCTAACCTTATACACAAATCCAGCATCCGTTGAGGCTAACGGTCGAGATTTTAATATTATGGTAAGGCTGGTAATTTCTAATGCTTACGGTTTCGGTCTAAAAACTGGCCTTTGGCATTTGCTTCTAGCCCCTCATACGAATCATCTGCGGGTTCCGAGGCTTCTCCACAAGATGGCAAAGTAATCTGCAAAGTGCATGGACACTGTAGGTTAGAAAGGAAAGGCTGCCTTGCAACCCGTGCAGACGGAGAACCAACTTTTCAGACCATGACAGCCAAATGCCTTTTTGGACAAAACTCCGCAAAACCTTCGGGAACCCGTGCACGTGCGCACACAGAACTGCAGGTTCACACAAATGAAAGCAGCAAACCCTTTTGGTGCTTGAACCTCAGGTCGCGAAGAAGCGTGCCTCCACAAGGTGCAACCTCTTATCGGATACCCAACAATTAAGATTGCATTGCCTGATGCCATCATCGCAACTTCCCCAGATGTTTCTTGGACATGCCGTAGAAGGATCGTCTTGACCATAACGTTAATGGGCAGCATGCTTCCATTGCCAACAACATACCGCCTATGCATCCTTGAATGCGGCTTTGTTGCGTGTCGCAAAGAAACCTGGGTAACCGGATGCGCGTCAGAGCCACCCGCCAGCTTGGATCTGCAGGATCTCTGCATTGGCATGCTCCCCAGACGGGAACTCATGAGTCCATGTTGATGAGAAGGTAACACATCTGCGCCTGTTTCACACTCCACGGCAACGATCGGGGATGCGATCCCGGTCAAAAGAAGGTGTAATTGTCACCGATTGCACCACGCTCGCATTGGATTGCAGACAGAACAAAGGCATGACTGACGCCTTCTGGCTGATGCTCACCCCGCAACAAGCCGCAACAAACCTCCACCATCCCCTGGGGTCCTGCGACCGTCAGACTACGAGTTGGACAGAACTCGCCATGAAACCATAAGTTAAGGCTCTGCAGTCGGATGTGAAGCCCGAAATAAACAAGTATAACACACCGACACGTGATTCTTGTCAAATCGCGCTCAACGAGTCTAGCTTACGAAGGCTATCACACACACTTGCGACTCATGCACTCAAGCTATGTGGGAATACTACGAGGGTTGCGTTGCGGTAAGATGCAGCAGGTGTGCTAGAAGGCTATACCACAGCACCAGCAACATGTGGCTGAAAGAAAAAACCGGTACATCGGCGACCTGTCAAGCGCGCCTTTGCAAGGCAAGGTTTGGTTTCGAGAGAACATGCCCGGAGGGAATTTGCCAATCCATATGTGAGACTGAACAGCACCTGGCCTTCCGTACTGAACTTTTGGCATAGCTTGAGCCCACGGTATGCCATCCGGATGACATTGTTGCACGGCGCGACTAGGAGAGTGCTAATGATCTCGTGGGGTTTTGTGATTTGTATACATACAATGTCAAACAAACATGCCGCCATCCCTAAACACAGGGAGGCAGGAGCACTTTCTGTTGTACACAGTTGACAATCCTTCCATGGGGCGAAATTGAAGAACAATATGTAATATCTACTCAGAAAAATTCGACTAACACCTCAACTATCAGGCCCGTCATATGCTTTCAGCAACATCTGCATTGGGGTAGGCAACTTCTCTTGGTCGTCCAACAACAAAAGGACCATGGGCAATCACTGGAGATGACTAACCTGACAAAAAACAGGCATAGCAGGCTTAAAGGGTTCGGCGGGTGCAGTGGCCACTGGCTCACTAGCCCAACCCAACCCACACAAACCTTTCCACCCGGTCTCTGCATTGCGAACGACGGCGCCCCACAGGCCAATATTAAACAAACCGAAATATGCCAGCATTCCTTCACTCCATCATGTGCCCGCTGCACTACCGCGTGAAGCACTGCCTGCCCAGGCCATCTATAGTGACGAACCGAGCACGAAACGATGGCGCTGGGTCTGTGTACGGTACCTCCGCGTGATTGCCCCTTACGATTCTTGGGTCTGGTACTACGACAGCTGCTGCTGACTACTCGCTGCTAACTACTAACGGCTCGGCCAAAGCATGCCAAAGCCTAACTACTAACTACCTACTCACTCCTAACTGCTAGTAGCTACTAGCTAGTAACTACAAAGTACTACCTACTACCAACTACCTACTAACTACTCACTACTAACTACTAACGACCAACGACTAATTAACGACAAGACACTAGCTGCTAACTACTAGCTACTAACTGTTAACCACTATGTTCTAAGTACTGACTACTAACTACTAGCTACTAGCTACAAACCAAACCAAACCATTGACTACCAGATACTAACTACTAGGTACTGGCTACTGGCAACTAGCTACTGGCAACTAGCTGGCAACAACAACATCAACAACAACAACTACTACTACTACTACTACCACTACTACTACTACCACCACCACTGCCACTTCTACTTCTACTTCTACTTCTACTTCTACTTCTACTGCTGCTGCTACTACTACTACAACTACTACTGCTACTACTGCTGCTGCTGCTGCGACTACGACTATTGCGACGACGACTGCTACTGCTACTGCTGCTACTACTACTACTACTACTTCTACATCAACTTCAACTTCAACTTCTACTTCTACTACTACTGCTACCACTCCCACCCCCACTACCACTCCCATCCCCACTACCACCCCCACTACCACTACCACCCCCACGCACAATCCCACTGCCACTGCGACTACCACTACCACTACCACAACCACAACCACCACTACTAGTGCTAGTACTACTACTACTGCTACTACTACTACAACTATTACTACTACTACTACTACTACTACTACTACTGTACTACTACTACCACTACCACCACCACTACTACTACTACTGCTACTACCGCTACTGCTACTGCTACTGCTCCTGCTACTGCTGCTACTACTACTACTACTACGTCTACTACTACTACTACTACTACTACTACCACTACCACTGCCACTGCCACTGCCACTACCACTACCACTACCACTACCACTACCACTACCACTACTACTACTACTACTACTACTACTACTACTACTACTACCGCTACTACCACCACTACCTACGACCTACGACCTACTACCTGCTACCTGCTACGTACTACCTACTAACTACTACCTAGCTACCTATTGCCTACTGACTACTACCTACTGCCTACTACTACTACTACTACTACTACTACTACCAGTACTACTACTAGTACTACTAGTACTACTAGTACTACTACTACTACTACTACTATTACTGCTGCTGCTGCTGCTACTCAACTACGACTACTACTCCTACCACACCAGCAATACGACACTACTACCGCCACCACCACGACGACGAACTATTACTACTACTACTACTACTACTGCTACTACTACTACTACTACTACTACTACTACTACGAGAACTACTACTGCTACTACTACTACTACTACTACTCCTGCTACTACTACTACTACTACTAGTACTACTACTACTACTACTACCACTACTACTACTACTACTACTACTCTACTACTACTACTACTACTGCTACTACTACTACTATTACTACTACTACTACTACTGCTGCTACTAGTACTACTACCACTACCGCTGCTACTACTACTACTACTACTACCGACATCACCGACACCACCACAAACCACTTATACTCCGGCTCGCAATCACTGGTTGGTACTAGGGGTACTAGAAATACAATAGCAGGCTTGGTCTCAAGACTTTGCTATTATCACCACACAACTTGCTCACATTTTGTCCAAGAGCCCCCGATCGTGTTTCTTAGCATTGGAGGCCCTTTCTCAAAACAAGCCGGCTTAAGCACCTCACCCAACAACCGTTTCATCCCTCGCCCATCATCCTCCGCCGCGTTCACTGCCGAGTCTGTAGCCTCCGCCCACAAATCATGAAGTTGCATCAACAACTGTGAAGCATGAACGAACACATGCTCCAGAAATGTTCGGCGCTTGTTCTGGTCAACACATCAGAGGATCGGCTGGTAGAAGAAATTTCAAGGGCTGGTCGCAGACTCGACGCTGTTCCTTGTTGTTGGCTAGTGCTGCGAGTCTCGACTCCAATACAATGTTGTCAGAAACTGCCGGCCCCTCGCGTTGCTTAACGTTTGCATAATCTAGTACAAGGAACCAGGCTCGTGCCGGGCCTCCTCGGCTGCCATTTGCTCGACTGCTTCCACCTCACCCAGCCAGGGTTTTCTGGGACTTGGTCCAGGCATGTGGGGCTGACGCGGAAGAATCCTGGGTGAATCAAGCAAGCTTAAAGTTCCGATCGGCAGGCCTTCCATGACCAACGATTTACGTGCAACCGTGCTTGAAATGGAGGCTTGTGGACGTGCTTTCGGACACTGTGTAAGCGCAGAGCATGACCATAGGTCCCTCAAGCGACAGCCCTCACACTGCATGCTTTTTCGCTGCCAGGATGCACTCCTCGGACCGCTTGGCTACAACCACAAACAGAGAGGCAGATCGTTCAGAGGCCTACGGGATCGTGAAAAAGCCAATGCCTGTTGGCTCGCGCTCTTGAACGATCAGCCACAAGCCCAAAGGCCCTGCAGTACCTGTAAAGCGAAAAATGCATACTTGATGCATCTGCCTGCTACAATGCTTGCAATGCTTGCAATCCTGTTCCAGAAACATGCCCAAACTCACCAGAGGAGTGTGAGGGCAAGATGATGGGTTGTGCGCTACCTTGAGCAGAAAACTGACAGGTCGTCGATATTTTGGCACAGGATCATGGGCTCTCGAGGTAGGGCAAATATTGCAGTATTGCGTGTCTCATCACGAGACCTACGAAACGCCCCCTGAGGACATCAACCTCAGTTCCGGTGCTAGAGTGGAGGAGCACTATGACAAAGTCAGAGCAGCCAACAGGCGGGAGGTCCGACAAAGGGCACAACAATGACTTTACGTACCTCCCGGTTCAGAGCAACAGCTGATTGGCGAGGCATGACATGTTTGTGGGAAAAAGACATGCTACTTTCAGCTGGTCACAACACTGCCACCATTCGAAAGAACATGTGTTCTAAACAATCAATGTCGGCCAGTTTCATGATACTTCAGAGCTCGAGAGAGGCCACACATGCCAGCGAACAAGGCACCTCGGGGGATTCAAGCTCAGGGTTGTTCTCAGCTACGCAGCCTGGCATGCAGCAACATGCCTTGGATACCCGTTTGTTGAGGCAGGGTTTGGTGACAACACGGCAGATTACACAAGTATCACATTTTTCAGCAGAGCCGCAGTGCTAGGCAACCACGAAGCAAAGCAGAGCGACGAGAAGCTGAAGTAAACTCGGTTATCGTATCGTGACCCATCAAATTCTTCAAACCCCGAGGTCCAAAATCGCAAAACTTTCGGAACCCAGACATTGCTCTAGCATGAAACACCCCACAGCCTGAATCATGTGAACTATCGTGCAAAGCATTTGGCCCTCATCCCTTGGTGCTCATGTGTTGACCCTGCTATCCAAGCCTTGGCCAAGTCTCCTCATTACGGCGTAACCTGGCACGCCCCGGCTGTTATGCTAAGAATTTTGTGGCGAAAAAGGCAACCAAGGCACTTCCTCGGCGCGCTGCCTGCCTGCCTGCTCCCAGTGGAGATATTTCTCTCTTTTCAACCCTCTGCCAAGTTCCTGACCACGCCACACGCCGCGATGGCAAGGCACTCTTACCTGTCTCTTTCGCGGGACTCCTTGACTCCCTGCTGCCATATTGACTGCAAGCCGATTGCCTCTGCTCCGCTCCTGAACCGCGGCTGCGTGATCTTAGCGATCTCACTCCTGTTTGACTCCTTGACTCTTATGCACAAAGGGGCCGCCCATGGAGCTTTTCCGGGCAGGGGCTTGCCAGTGACAAAGCATGAGAACAACTACCATGATGCAGATCGCTACACGAAACCCGATTCTCGAGCTGCATCGTGGAAAGATGTGGAGAGCATTGAGCCGACATGGCTCATTGTGTTGTGCGGTGGAAACAATATGCATCGCTTTCGCAGAAAAGCTGAGGCAACAGCTGAAGGGCTGAGCGCAGGAGCTGGGGCAACCTGAAGTTGCAAAACAAAACTTTCAATTTACGCTGCCCCAGAGTCTCTTTCGGGGGAATCGCCGAAATGGTGGACAAAGCGACAAGGCCAGGTGCAAGTGTTGTGAAACTTTGATAAAAACCGTTCAAGTTCGTGGCTTTGGAGCCGGCATTTGCTCAAGCTGCCCGAGCATTCGTGTATATTTTGGGTGAAACGGAAAGGACAACAGAAAGACGTGCCTGGTGAAACAAACTGCAAATGTGCACAGATACATGAATAGATGTAATTATATATTTATGAATACACAAACGATCTGTGTATGTGCTTATGTATAAAGATATGTGTATATATATATATATGCATACACATAGATGTGTATATATATATATGTGTGTGTGTGTACACCTGCGTATGTGTAAATGCTTGAGTGTGTGTATAGATATATACATGGGATGGGCAGTTTATGTAATTGCCTCTGTAAACAAAGATGAAATGTGTGTGCGAGTGTATACGCGGGCGGCCTGAATGCATGTGTATGTGCTTCTATCTGTATATATATATATACACATGTCTGTATATACACACATCTCACATGTGATATGTATCGACATATGTATCTAAACAAGTGTGTGCATAAATAAATAAGTATATATATATACATCTATATATATATACATCTATATATACATATATATATATACATATATATATACATATTTGGGTATGTATACATATGTACACATAAGAGTATGTTGGTTCGTATGTACGTTTACACATATACATGTATATACGATGGTAAATGTGATGTGTGTTTATGTTCGTGTGTGTGTGTGTGTTTGCGCAAAGAGGCACCTGCTATTGTGCGTTGCTTCGCACAAGGCTATCGCTTGGCAACCGACAATGCAAAAATGCTGCAACAGCTTTGTGGTATCGGAAGCCGACAATGCAAGACCGTGAAATAGCCCTCAAGACTAACAAAATTCCAAATCACTTTATGCACTCACCATGCACTCGCCGTTGCAGAGAAGTCTTCCAACAGGTATACTGTATACACACATAAACGGATAAACACAAACCTACACACATCACACACGCACAACGCAACACACATACAAACACATTCATGTCTGCGTGTATGCATAGTGCATGTTTATCGTTACAGTTGTGACGACGCCACCAGCTTCATGGGCTCGGCGGTGGCGTCTCCTACATCTTGTCAGCTGGTTAGCAGCGTTGGGATATATGCACTCGGAATCTGCCAACTTGTTTCGCAACTGTGTTCGACTGGACTGGTCAAACTGCTCTGCAGGCGAACACCTATGGAGACTGTTCCTTTTCAAAGTTTCGGAACATATATCATATCAGCCACCAGCTCTTGCATAAGACAAACTCTGTATCGAGCAGTGACCAGTCCCCCAAACCCGTGGCTCCGTCACGACACCTGAAATAATTGAACCTTCCGGCTTATGTATGTCGGTTCCATCTGCTATTTTTCTGCGTCTTATGCTACCTCTCTCTTACAAATATTCCCTGCCGTGAGAGTTGGAGGCGAGGTCGTCGTCATCGCAATGGTAGCACCATCGGTGCCATGCAGTAGTTGCGCAGTCGTGCTACTGATTGGTGATGGTGGCAGCCGTCATGATCATGATCGTCGTTGGGGTGGCAGGGTGGCACCACCAGCAGCAGGCAGCCGCAGCAGCGCCAGAAGAGAAGCAGGTCGCCGTAGCCGTGGCGGTAGCCGTAGCAGCCGCAGTCGCACTAGCCATCGCAGTAGCAGTAGCCAGCGCGGTAGAAGTAGCGGTCGCAGTGGAAGTAGCAGTGGCAGTAGCGATAGCAGTGGCAGTACTAATAGCAGTAGCAGTAGCAGTAGCAGTAGCAGTAGAAGTAGAAGTAGAAGTAGAAGTAGCAGTAGAAGTAGAAGTAGAAGCAGGAGTAGTAGTAATAAAAATAATAACAGCAGTAGTAGTAGTAGTAGTAGTAGTGGTAGTAGTAGTAGTAGTAGTGGCAGTGGCAATGGCAGTGGCAGTGGCAGTGGCGGTGGTGGCAGTAGCAGCAGCGCGGCAGCAGTAGAAGCAGCGCTTGCGGCGCCAGCGCCAGCAGCAACAGAGTTGCACGAAGGTCGACTGAGCACGGCGGCTGAAGCGTGTGGATTCCATGGGACTGCAGAAGGAAGGCTGCGTGCCTGGAGCTACTGCATACGCAGTCTGATATCTGATTCGTTTGCAAGGCGAGGTTATTGGCACAAATGCTTGTGTGACATCCCAGCTTTAGGCCATGTTTTGGCTGCACATGCTAATGCAGGCGATGTTTCTTTTCTTTTCTTCGGTTTTCGAATCACGAGCATTTGCATAGGTGCATGCGTGCGGTCATGTGGTTGCTTGCGTGAAACGGCTCTCGGGCGGTGCACATCCAGATGTATATCCTGTCTACTGGCCTGAAAAAGCTCAAACGGACCCGGTGCAAACATGACACTCGAACTAAGACCATAGATGATCCTCTGCAGTCGCGAAACACAAGCCTGGAAATCGTCGAACTGAAGAAAGATGGGCTTGACGTACGTTTGTATATCTTCTGAACCCATCAATGTCTGAGCATCTAGTCGCTGAGCCTCTTAAGTGAGTGTAAGAAGCAGGTAGTGAGGAAGCGGCTTCCGGGGCCACGACCGCAAGCAATGACTACTTGCAAAGTGGAGCCGGAACATAGGGCAGCACGCTGCTGCGACCAGTGTCAGCCACAATTGTGCAACATCTCTAAGTTCCCCAAAGCCCTACAACCCCACCGGAGCTCTTAGAGATTTGGCCTTGGCTGCAGCCAGTGCGATAGCCTCGGAGTGGCCCTCCAAGGTGGGGGAAGCCTTTGCACGGACCCGGTGAAGCCTGTGAGGGATGTCGACCACAGCTTCTTCGATCGTGGATCTTCGGCACAGTGGGTGACCGTGGTTGTGGGGCGTGCATTGAGCTTGGGGCGGCGACTACAGCTACATCTGTTGGGGACCGTCGCACTACGAAGGCCTCTTAGGTCACGGGCCATGGCGAAGCAACCGTGGAGTACATGGAATCTCAAACCATCATAGTCAGTTTGGCTTGGAAGGCTTGGGTGGGCTTGGGTCCCTGGACTTGTGCAGTTCGCAGTTGGAACGGAAGACCGCATGCAGGTTGCAGGTTTCCAGCGCGAAGACATGAACAATACATTTGCCGGAACGGTCGGCCTCGCCAACCCGCCAACCCTCTCTGCGGAATCCACGGTCTTCACCACATCGGCGTTTCCTGAACCGCCTCTGTCGGCAAGATATTCCTCTGCGTCAGTGGCGAGGTGTCTCTCTGAATACTCGTGAAATGGGAGTTTCAAAGAGTAAAAGGACGCTACTGTTGCCCTTAAAGAACGCGAGCCATATGATGAAGGCCCGCAACACCCGAATTGCGCTCAAGCGAGGAGAATCCGGGAGTCTCATGATCCCCCTATATTACCCTCCTTCGAAAGCCCACAGACCGGTGCCCTCTGGGTCCTGGCCTCGTAGTCTGCCTCCACTTCGCAGGCCTTGGTTTCATGTCTTGCGGGTTCCGAGGGCTTCGGTTGTAAGGCCTGCGATTCAATGCTGCCCTGGGATACTAGGTGGGGCTTAACAATATTAGTAAACAAGATCCTCTTAAGCCCAACATGGGAAAATATAAAATGTCCCAAAGCCCTACCTAGGATAGTGCACAGATCCGGGTTCGGGTTTTGGGAGCAGACTTGGCGGCGCCGCCGGCCACGACGGCGGCTGCGGCCGCGGCCGTCGTCGTGGTCGTCGTCGTCGTCGTCGTGGTATTGGCGGTAGCGGCAGCGCTGGCGCCAGCGCCATTGCTAGTTTATAGCGGTCGTCGTAGTATGTGTAAACGTCGTCGTCGTGGTCGTCGCAACAATAGCAGCTTCGGCCACAGTTGTTGAAGCAGCAGCAGCTACAGTTGCAGGAACTGTTGTTGATGCTGTCACTCCTATAGTCTCATAATAGCGATGATCACGATGCCGAATGCCGATTGCAGTGGCATTGGCCACGACGACATGCCCAAAGCAACACTGATGATATAACTGATATAACGTTGCCACCAGTGTCAATTAAATTTGGTGTTCTTGAGGCTTCTGGCTCGTACTGACTCCTTCTATCGAGATTCAGGGCTTAGGGTGATGAGGTATGGGTAACACATTGCATGGCCCTGCATCTTCTTCAGATTCATCCACATACCCATCATGTACTGCCGACTCGTGATTGCAACACTCATGCTTCATCCCATTGATGCCGCCTCGTCGTTGACCTGCTCGTGCGCCTCCGGGTAGGCCTGGAAAGCATCCAATCGTTTCAATCGATGTAGGGCTGAAGGGCTTTGTGGTGTTTAGAACTGTGGAGCCCTAGGTCTGAATTCGTTTGCTGGATTCTGGGATTTGGCCGGCTGATATGCGCTTGAGCCTTGCGAACCCAGCAAGCACGGCAACAGAGAAAACAGCCAATTTGTGCGTCCGGACAGGCTTCCACTTGAGTAAAGTGTGCCTGTGGCAATCCAACAGTCGGGAATGCTTGCATCATTCAGCAGCAGTAGTAGTCGCCGTCGTAGTGGCAGCTGGCAATGCTAATTGAAGTTCTTGGGGCTTTCAACTCCAACTGATTATGCCGAGATTCAGATTCAGGACTTAGGGTGATAGCTGACGGCACCTTAGTGTGGAGCTCCCAAACTTGCAGCTCATCTCTCAGGGACTCAGGAACCATGCACTTCCACATCCCAGGGCGTGACTAAATCTCTGCATCGAATGATGTCATGAACGATGCTCCCGTGACGGGAGCATCTGATCAGGTCCAAGGTTCAGCGCTCGAGATTCACTCAGATTCATTATTCACCCACCAGTTACCGCCGACCCCCTCTTTGCAAGACTCATGAATTTATCCCGTTGGTGCCGTCATGCCTCGTCGTGGGCCTGCTCGTACGCCTCCGGGTCGGCCTGCAATTTTAGGGCCGCTAGGGTGGTAGGGGTTTANGCCGTCATGCCTCGTCGTGGGCCTGCTCGTACGCCTCCGGGTCGGCCTGCAATTTTAGGGCCGCTAGGGTGGTAGGGGTTTAGAAGTAAGTCTTTTCAGAGACTGCAACACACCCAAAAATCAGAGTTGGCTTGCCCGCATGCCCTTAAAATTTGGCCGGGCTGATACCAGCCCTAGATGAGTGGCAGTGGTGTTTGCAAGACATGCCTCGTCGTGGGCCTGCTCGTAAGCCTGCGGGTCGGCCTGCGGAGATTCCGACCGTTCAAATTGCTTTAGGCCTGGAGAGCTTCAGGGGGTTAAGAATTAAATTAAATGTTGAGAGAGACTGCAGAGCGCCCCCGTCTGAATTGGTTTGCCGAATTCTGGGATTTGGCCAGGCTGATGCGCGAGTGATCCTTGCATATCAGCAAGCACGACGAGAGGAAGAACAAGTTGTGTGTGTGTGTCTGTTTGGATAGCATTCCACTTTGAGTGAAGTGTGCCCAGTCGTAACCCAGAAGTCAGGGATGTTTGCATAAGGAAGATTGAAGTTTCAACTCAGCGGCAGTAGTCNTGTGTGTGTGTGTCTGTTTGGATAGCATTCCACTTTGAGTGAAGTGTGCCCAGTCGTAACCCAGAAGTCAGGGATGTTTGCATAAGGAAGATTGAAGTTTCAACTCAGCGGCAGTAGTCGTCGTAGACATTCTTGGGGCTTTCAACTCCCACTATTCCCTCTGCCGAGAGTCACGACCTAGGATGATACAAAGATAATAGGAAGCACCAGCATTGTTTCAGCCCAATCCTCTTCAGAGATAAAAACTGCCTGACGACCCTTTCCTAACTCTTGAGCTCCAAACCTGGAGCTCGTCCCTCAAGAACCATGCACTTCCCACATCCTACGGCGTGACAAAATCTCTTCACTGAAAGATGTCATGAACGGCGGTCCGTGCTGGAGCAACTAGCCAGGTTCAGCGCTCGGCATTCACTCAGGTTCACTATTCAGAACTCACCCTCACTTACCGCCGACCCCTCTTTGCAAGACTCATGAATTTATCCCGTTGGTGCCGTCATGCCTCGTCGTGGGCCTGCTCGTACGCCTCCGGGTCGGCCTGCAATTTTAGGGCCGCTAGGGTGGTAGGGGTTTA
>BGNK01000131.1:116241-175762 GCA_003297005.1 Symbiodinium sp. clade A Y106 | reverse complement strand
GATGGGCCTAGGTCTTCGATACCGTCAATATCCCGCGAGAACAACCGCAATCTGTAACTCCGGACAAACTCCCACTTTTGAGTCCATTGTGCCTACTGGAGACATCGTGGCTGTTTGCATCGCAATGCTCAAGCTAAAAGCGGTAGCAGTAGCAGCAGTAGCCGCAGCAGCAGCAGCAACAGTAGCAGCAGTAGCAGCAGTAGCAGCAGTAGCAGTAAGTATCAGTAGTGGCAGTGGAAATGGCAGTGGCAATAGAAATGGCAGTGGGTGGTAGTCTGAGCAGCAGCAGTAGCAAGCGGGAGCAAGAGCAGAGCAGCAGCAGCAGGAGCAGCAGGAGCGGGAGCGGGAGCGGGAGGGGGAGCAGGTAATGGTAGTCGTGGGGTAGTGGTAGTGGTCGTGGTCGTGGTGGTGGTGGTGGTGGTGGCGGCGGCGGTGGTGGTAGTAGTGGTAGTAGTGGCTGTAGGGGTAGTAGTAGTGGTGGTACTGGTAGTGGTAGTAGTAGTAGTAGCAGTAGTAGTAGTAGTAGTAGAAGTAGAAGTAGAAGTGGTAGTGTAGAAGTAGCAGTAGTAGCAGTAGCAGTGGCAGTAGTAGTAGTAGTAGTAGTAGTAGTAGCAGTAGTAGTAGTAGTAGTAGTAGCAGTAGCAGTAGTTGTTGTTGTTGTTGCTGTTGCTGTTGCTGTTGAACCAGGGGGGGCAACAACCACAACAAAAAAGGCAATGGGGCCCCAGCATACGGTTCAATCTTGTTGTTGTAGTTGCTGTTGTTGCTGTTGCTGTTGCTGCTGTTGTTGTTGTAGTTGTTGTAGGTGTTGTTGTAGTAGTAGCAGCAGCAGGCGTAGTAGTAGTAATAGTAATAGTAGTAGTAGTAGTAGTAGTAATAGTGGTAGTGGTAGTAGTAGTAGTACTGTTGATGGACTAAATCCTGCATGACCCTAGGGACCCTTAACTATGGGAATTATGGTATATTCCTTATAATGGGTAATGCAGGATTTTGTCCATCAACCGTAGTAGTAGATGTTGTTGTTGTTGTTGCTGCTGCTGCTGATGTTGTCGTTGCGGTGTTCTAGAGAAGTAACTAGTCGTCCCAAGCGGTAGCTAGACGATGATGACGATGCCGATCGGAGTGATATTGACCACGACGGCGATGCCGATAACGATGCCGAGCAATTGTCATTCGGCTTTCATAGTCGACGCAGGAGAGTGCAAATCATCTCCCTAGTGGGCGCAGAAGTTTGATGAGCGCATTTGCACATGGCCCCCTTACCGCCGACCCCTCTTTGCAAGACTCATGAATTTATCCCGTTGGTGCGGTCATGCCTCGTCGTGGGCCTGCTCGTAAGCCTCCGGGTCGGTCGGCGGGGATTCTAATCGCTTTAGAGCTGGAGAGCTTCAGGGGGTTTAGAATTAAATGTTGCTGAAATGTTGAGAGAGACTGGTCTGCCGGGTTCTGGGATTGGCCAGGCTGATGCGCGAGTGATCCTTGCATATCAGCAAGCACGACGAGAGGAAGAACAAGTTGTGTGTGTGTGTGTGTCTGTTTGGATAGCATTCCACTTTGAGTGAAGTGTGCCCAGTCGTAACCCAGAAGTCAGGGATGTTTGCATAAGGAAGATTGAAGTTTCAACTCAGCGGCAGTAGTCNGTGGTGGTAGTAGTGGTAGTAGTGGCTGTAGGGGTAGTAGTAGTGGTGGTACTGGTAGTGGTAGTAGTAGTAGTAGTAGCAGTAGTAGCAGTAGTAGTAGTAGTAGTAGAAGTAGAAGTAGAAGTAGAAGTGGTAGTGTAGAAGTGGTAGTGTAGAAGTAGAAGTAGAAGTGGTAGTGTAGAAGTAGCAGTAGTAGCAGAACGCAGTGGCAGTAGTAGTAGTAGTTGTTGTTGTTGTTGCTGTTGCTGTTGAACCAGGGGGGGCAACAACCACAACAAATAAGGCAATGGGGCCCCAGCATACGGTTCAATCTTGTTGTTGTTGTTGTTGTAGGTGTTGTTGTTGTAGTAGCAGCAGGCGTAGTAGTAGTAGTAGTAGCAGTAGCAGTAGCAGTAGTAGTAGTAGTAGTAGTAGTAGTAGTAGTAGTAGTAGTGGTAGTAGTAGTAGTAGATGTTGTTGTTGTTGTTGCTGCTGCTGCTGCTGCTGATGTTGTCGTTGCGGTGTTCTAGAGAAGCAACTAGTCGTCCCAAGCGGTAGCAAGACGATGATGACGATGCCGATCGGAGTGATATTGACCACGACGGCGATGCCGATAACGATGCCGAGGAGCATGACATTGCTGCAATTGTCATTCGGCTTTCATAGTCGACGCAGGAGAGTGCAATCATCTCCTTTAGAAGGCGCAGAAGTTTGATAAGCACATTTGCACATGGCCCCTCATGCGATTCAAAGAACAAAACCTGCCGCTTCCTTCCAACATTTAAGCTCCGTGCATCTAACGATTTGGTAAACCCTGTGTTCTTTGGCCCGCACCTCATGAACGATGCTCCCGTGACGGGAGCATCTGATCAGGTCCAAGGTTCAGCGCTCGGCATTCACTCAGGTTCACTATTCAGAACTCACCCATCACTTACCGCCGACCCCTCTTTGCAAGACTCATGAATTTATCCCGTTGGTGCGGTCATGCCTCGTCGTGGGCCTGCTCGTAAGCCTCCGGGTCGGCCTGCGGGGATGCCGACCGTTCTAATCGCTTTAGGGCTGGAGAGCTTCAGGGGGTTTAAAATTAAATGTTGCTGAAATGTTGAGAGAGACTGGTCTGCCGGATTCTGGGATTGGCCAGGCTGATGTGCGAGTGATTCTGCATGACGAGAGGAAGAACAGTTTGTGTGTCCGGATGTTTGCCTAAGTTTAAGGAAGACTGAAGACAACACTCAGCAGCAGCAGGCGTAGTCGCCGTCGTAGTAGCAGTTGCCAATGTCATTTGGCGTTGTTGGGTCTTTCAACTCTCACTGACTTCTTCTGCCGAGGAGCTCATCCCTCAAGACTCAAGAACCACGCATTTCCACATCCCACGACGTGACTAAATCTCTGCATCGAATGATGTCATGAACGATGCTCCCGTGACGGGAGCGACTGATCAGGTTGAGGTTCAGCGCTCGAGATTCACTCAGACTCATTAGGGTGGTTGTCAAAATTAGGGTCCCTTTTTGGGTACCCTAAATATTAGGTGCCGTATTATAATAAGGACCCAAAAAGGGACCATAATTTTGGCAACCACCCATTTCTCACCCCATCAGTAACCGCCGACCCCTGTTTGCAAGTCATGCCTCGTCGTTGGCCTGCTCGTAAGCCCCCGGGTCGGCCTGCCATTTTAGGGCCGCTGGAGCGGTAGGGGTTTAGAATTCGCCCAGAATCTGAATTGGCCTGCCGCATGCCCTATAAGTTTGGCCGGGCTGATACCAGCCCTAAATGGTCTCCGATACCGTCAATATCCAACGAGAACATCAGCAATCTGTAAATCCCGACAAACTTGAAAACAATGAGTGCAGTGTGCCTACTGGTAATCAAGACATCGTCGATGTTTGCGTCGCAAAGCTCAAACAAAAAAGCAGCAGCATCTGCAGCAGCAGCAACAGTGGCAGTGGTGGTGGTAGTAGTAGTAGTAGCAGCAGCAGCAGCAGCAGTCGTGGTGCTCTAAAGAAGTAACCGTCCCGAGGTAGCAAAACGATGATGACGACGCCGATTGCAGTGACGTTGATCGCGTCGAAGATACCGATAACGACGCCGACGAGCATGACTTTGCTGCCATTGTCACGCGGCTTTCTTAGGGCTTCTGGCTTGGACGAATTTCTGATACCGCGCTTTTCGTCGACGAAAGTCATCTCCTTTCGTCGACATACGAGTGTGATACACGCATTCAAGGCCCTTCATTTACCACCGAGCCGTGTTTGCAAGACCCATGTCTCATCCCATTGATGCTTTCATGCCTCGTCGTTGACCTGCTCGTAAGCCTCCGTGTCGGCCTGCAAGGCATCCAATTGATCTAACCGTTGAGGCTGCAGTTCTTTCGGGGGTTTTTAAATGAACTGTTGGGAGAGTCTGCAGGCCCTAAGTCTGAAATGATTTGCTGGATTCTGGGAATTTGGCCGGGCTCATATTGCCTTAGCCTTGCATGCCAGCAGTAACAACAGTTTGTCACTTGCATTTGCGAGTGCATACGTATGCATCAGGGCAGTTAGACGTCGCGAACGTTTGCATCAACAAGCTTGAGCCCAAACCTTAGTAGTAGCAGCAGTTGTAGTAGTAGTAGTAGTAGTAGCAGCAGCAGCAGTAGCAGAAGGAGCTGTGGTAGTAGTAGTAGTAGGAGTAGTAGTAGTAGTAGTAGTAGCAGCAGTAGAAGTAGTAGTAGTAGCAGTAGTAGTAGAAGTAGTAGTAGTAATAGTAGTAGCAGTAGTAGCAGTAGTAGCAGTAGCATCAGCACCGGCACCAGCGGCAGTAGTTACAGCTGGCGACGACAACGACGCCTACCATTAGGGCTTAAAGTTTAGGGTATGAAATATGGGAGTTTCCGAAAATAGGGGACCCCAATATAGTACCTTAAATAGTAGGATCCTTATTATAAGGACCCCAAAATAAGGTACCCCTAATTTGCGGAAACTCCCATATTAAAACCCCTAAACCCTAAACCCTAAACCTAGTGTGAAATATTAAAACGCTAAACCCTAAACCCTTAACCCTAAACTGGCCCTAAACCCTAAACCCTAAACTGGCCCTAAACCCTTAACCCTAAACCCTAAACCTAGTGTGGAATATTAGAACCCTAGATCTCCAAACACGCCGGCAGCGTGTTGAGTCTGCCTCGTCGGCAGCCTCGCTCGCGAAAGCGTTGGCTTCGTCCTGTGCAGGGCTGCTCCAGGGTTTGAATATTCCACGGTTTAGGGTTTAGGGTTTAGGGTTTAGAGTTTAGGGTTTAGAGTTTAGGGTTTAGGGTTTAGAGTTTAGGGTTTAGGGTATTTCATACCCTAAACTTGAAGGTTTTTGGTGTCTTTAGGCGCTCCATATGGGAGTTTCCGAAAATTAGGGGTACCTTATTTTGGGGTCCTTATAATAAGGATTCTGCTATTTAGGGTACTCTATTTGGGGGTTTTAGGGTTTCAGAGCCTAGACGCTTCGAGCTGCACAAGTGCCCAGGTTTCGCAAGTGGGAGCTCTTTGGGGCGTTGTTCGCTATGCTAAAGATGCAGTGCAATGTCAAAAAGGTCACATGCAGGCTTTAGCTGCATATAACCCTTCACTCGATGGCTGCTGCTGCTGTCAAAAATGCTTTTCCCCCTAAATCCTAAATTACTAAACTCCCCCCCCCCCGCCCCCCCCGCCAACCAAACCCTTGCCAAGCCCACCCAAGAAGCCTAGGCCTAACCGTGGACCCGTCAAAGAACCGGTTATGGAAGCCCGGCAAAACCCTTGCAACACCTTTAGAAAGCACCATAAGACCCAGAGACTCCAATATCCCGGAATTAAGGAATATTCCTTAAATCATAGGAGGGATCCTACTCTAATTTAAGGCATATTCCTTAATTCAGGGATATTGGGGTCTCTGCGACTGCAAAGGTCCTGAAGCTACGACGGCTTAGGGTTTAGGGACCTTGACACCAAAAGTCCGGCAGACCCACGCAACCCCCTACACCCTAAACCTGAGAACTAAACCCTGGACCCAAACCCCCGAAAGCTGAAGCCCTAAACCCAAACCCCTGCATAAACCCTAAACCTCTAGGAACCCTTAAAGGAACCCTTAAAGAAACCCTTAAAGGAACCCTCAAAGCAACCCTAAACCCTAAACCCTATCGTGCCTTTATAGTACCCTTAGAGGAACCCTTAAAGGAACCCTTCACAGAACGCTTGCCTCGGCAAACTCGGGCTCCACTTCTACGATCTCCTCCTCCTAGGGCGTGTCGGGTTTCGGGTTTAAGGTTTAGGGTTTAAGGTTTAGGGTTTAGGGTTTAAGGGTTAGGGTTTTAGGGTGTAGGGTTTGAGGTTTAGGGTTTAGGGGTTTGGGGCTTTAGGGTTTAAGGTTTAGGGTAGCTTGGGGCTCGTTTAAGGATTCCGCTAAAGATCCTCTTAATCCGAAGAAGGGCAGTACAACATATATACCAAAGGCACCGACCCTAAGCCCCCAATGCGTGTAAGGGTAGTGCATAAATGGGCTTTACTCAAAGGCTCACGGGACTTAGTAAGTAAGGCTATAAATAGGGTATAATTAGCATAACCCCACTTAGGAGACTTATAAACCCCGTTTAGAAGCTACTTACTAAGCCCCATGATCCTTTAAGTAACCTAACTCCCCTTATAGAACCCTTAATAGATCCCTCAAGGGAACCCTTTGAGGAACCCTACTTACTAAGCCCCATGATCCCCTAAGTAATCTTCGGCAGTCTAACTCAGGCCTCCTCTGCGTCGCCGAAGTCGTCCACTTCAACCTCCTGGCAAAGGCGGTACTTGGAGGATCATGGGACTTAGTAAGTAGGCTATAATTGGGGTTGCAAGTTGTAAGTCCCCTTGATGGGGTTATGCTAATTATAACCTACTTATAACCTTACTTACTAAGTCCCATGAGCCTTTAAGTAGACTTAGGGGGGGCTTTGGCTTGGATTTGGTGTTTCCGGAGACGGATTCTCAAGTTGATGAGAAACTAGGTTCCTGAGTAGCTGCTTGATAATAAGTCTACCCTTTTTCTTACTATTCGGCAGGGGACCCCAAAATAGAAAGGGCACGAGGGCACTACTCAGGAACCCAGGAAAGCATCACTTGAGCAAGTGAGAGTCAGATACCATAGGGGCCTTAATAGTTAGAATACCGTTCTGGGGGTTCCTTATTACAACTATAGTATAACGGACCCCAAAACCCTATTCTAATTATTAAGGCCCCTACATACTAGACATCTACTATAGATCCCTTATAGATCCCTTTAAGGAACCGTTTAAAGGAACCCTATTCTATGTAATTATTAAGACCCCTATAGTACATCCTGCTTGGGCTTCAGGGTTACAGGTAGCTTAGTTCGAAATCTACAGCACGCCCCTAAACCAGATAGAACCCCGTATAAACTTTGAAGAGCACATGTAAGACCATAGCCCGACATGCGACAATGTTTAGAAGCACACACGAATCTCCAAGAACGGCTTGGAGGCGCCGATCTTTAGCTGTGCTCCACAGCTTTTTGTGTTCAGAGATTAGGCGGCAGGGGCATAAGGTCGAGCGCTCGAGATTCGGGGTGCAGGGTTTATGCGTCGGGGGGTACCCTGAACCCTAAACCCCTTCAGGGTTTAGGATTCAAGGCTATGCTCTTGCTCTGCGTGCCCTTCTTTGTACGGACAGCCGAAGCCGGAGAGCGCAATGCATCGATGTTGCATAAAACAGGCGCTTCTCGCCGTTGTCATCCGCAATCGCGGCAACCTAGAATGGATGTTGTTCTAAACATGGCCGCATGACCGAAAACTGCTTGCGCATTGCGGACTTATGGTCGACAAAGTGGCTTGGGCCACGTCCCAGCTGCGCAAATTCTGGGCATCGACCAGCTGCCCTCCAATCACACATGATCCGAAGGACCCAAAGTAAGGCGGAGCCGGGTTCTTGGCTTTCAGGTGTACCTTGAACATCCTTGAACTACTGTAAACTCTTTACTACTTTATATACAGCAAGATCCGACAAAAAAGTAGATAACCCAGAGACTCCAATGTCCCTTAATTAAGGAATATGCCAAACATTATAGTAGGATCCCTACTATAATTTCGGGCATATTCCTTACTTAAGGGATATAGGAGTCTCTGGGAATGCTCGATGCAGGGAGAGGGCTGAAAGATCAAGATGTTCGGTCTGGTGTTCTTGAACTTCGCTTCGGGGATTCAGGTTTAGGGCTAAGGTTGATCCTTGGGAAATGGGAGTTTCCGAAAATTAGGGGTACCTTAGGGTTCCGTTTAAAGGGGTTACTATAATAAGGGTACTATAAGGGTCCTTTAAACGGGCTCTATAAGGGTTTAGGGTTTCCGAAAATTAGGGGCACCTTATTTGGGGGTCCTTATAATAAGGATCCTACTATTTAGGGTACTATATTAGGGTTCCCTATTTTCGGAAACTCCCAAATCCCTAATCATTGCCCGTTTGCACCCACCCAGAACCACGAGGTTTAGATCCACAAGGGTGGTTGTCAAAATTATGGTCCCTTTTGGGGTACCCTAAATATTAGGTGCCGTACTATAATAATGAGCCAAAAAGGGACCATAATTTTGACAACCACCCACAAGGTTTGTTCGACAGAATCGACAAATAAAGACGCTAGGCTAACCCAGCAGGTCCTCTCAATGCTTCGACCCTGGCCCGAAACCCCCTAAACCCCTAAACCCTATAACCTAAACCTGCAAACAGAACCACTTCAATTTCTAAACCCTAAACCTTATGTCCTAAACCTTCAACCCGAAACCCTAAACCTTAAATCCTCAAAGCCTAAACCTTCAACCCGAAACCCTAAACCTTATATCCTAAACCCTGAACCTTCAACCCGAAACCCTAAACCTTAGACCCTAAACCCTGTACCCTAAACCTTAAAGCCTAACCCTGACGAAACCCATCGAAACCCTAAGCCAAGTGCCCCTCTGCCTCAATTCCGGGGTGGGTGGAGGCCTCCGTGCTCGGTGTTGCACCGAGGTCGTCCTTCCGGAAGGAGAAGTAAGGTTTAGGGTTTAGGGGTTTAGGTTTAGGGTTTAGGGTTTAAGGTTTAGGGTTTGGGGATTAGGGTTTGGGGATTAGGGTTTAGGGATTAGGGTTTATAGGGTTTAGGGATTAGGGTTTATAGGGTTTAGGGATTAGGGTCTAGGGTTTACGGAAGTAAGTTTAGGAGTAAAGGTTTACTTTCTACGATTCAGGGGTTGGTGGTGGGTCGGGGCTTGCAGCTTTAGCAAAGCAGCTGGATGGTTTCAGGTTTCCTGTTTCATGGTCTACTTAAAGGATCATGGGACTTAGTAAGTAGATTATAATTGGGGTTATAAGTCCCCTAAGTGGGGTTATCCTAATTATAATCTACTTTTAACCCTACTTACTAAGTCCCATGAGCCTTCAAGTAGGGGCTGGCCTTATGGCTTCGGGGCAGTGGAACCTTGTAGCCCTAAACCTTAAACCCTACATCCTTGGCTTCCTGGGCGCTTATCAAGCCAGTCAGCCCTTGGGAACATGGGAGTTTCTTCAAATCAGCGTTTATGTTGATGATATAGTGGAATTCTGCATTTTTTGCAGGCATAGTCAGCAGGCTCGCAGAACTGACTGCAAGATGAGAAGCCCTGTCGTGATACTTCATGACAGCAAGGAGAGACGGGCAATGTTCTACCGCGGTTTGAGCGCGCACTGTCAACGAAAGAAAGCCGTCTATGTATGTGTCCATCTATCTGTCTATCTGTTTGTGTCTGTCTATACCATCGTAAGCAAAATCATCATCATGTCAATCATAATCACAACCATAGTCATACTGACAATCATCATAACCATAACCTAAACCGACATAATAATCATCATCATAGTCATAGTCATGATAAATATAGCAACAGTCTTACTGAGTCATACTTGTAATCATAATATTCGTCATAATAATAATAATCATAATAGCAATCATACTGCTATTGGTAATAATAACCATCATAAGAACAATACTGATGATAATGACAAAAGCAGTTTGCGATCAAAATCTACAGCAATAGCACTGGATAACACTGTTACAGACTGACACTGAGTACTAAACAAAAAAGAAAACAACAACAATATTAGTCATACAAGCAATACTGACGAAAATGATAATGTGAGTAACAATAAAGACAGTAATAGTAATAGTAATAAAAGTAGTGAAATTAATAGTACTAGTACTAGTAATAGTAATCGTAATAATAACAATAATAATAACGAAAGCGGTGATAACGATGATGATCGTACTGTAAAAACAATAATGATTATGACTATGATAACAGTGGCCATAGCAATAACAATCACGCAAATATTAGCAACACCAATGATAATCATACAAACAGCAATAGTGACAACAGTAACATGATTATTACTATCATTCATAACAGCAACAACAATAATAACAGTCATACTATACTTTTGATAGTAATAACAAGGAAAAAGAAGGAGACTAATAACAACACCTAGCACAACTATCACCATCATCAACATCATCATCATCATCACCATCATCATCGCAACCATCGCAATCACCATCATAAAAAAAAACAACAATAGTAATAGTAATAATGCTAGCCGTATTGATGACGATACAAACATCATCATAGTCATGATGAGAATCAGTCATAACTGAACCTAATGATAATGAAAGTAGTAGTAGCAGCAGAAATCAGCATCACGAATAAGGAATCGGAAAGTGCTTCTTGCCAGGGGCCTCGTCGGCTTCCAAGGAATCCTCGGAACTCTGAAATCCGCAGGAGCTTAGGGTTTAGGGCTGAGAGCTTTAGGACTGACTGTTCAGGGTTTAGGGCTTAGGGTTTAGAGTTTAGGGAATAGGGTTTAGGCCTGAGGGGTGTGAATTTAAGTCCTACAGGATTCATAAAAGAGGCTTTAAGAATTAGAATAAGAACGCGGCTATTGGAAAAATATGAGGGTGTTGTGAAGGTTTTATAAGGCTTCGATTGAGGTTTGGCGGTTTTGTAGAGGCCTTGATGATTGGAATATAGTCACGGGTGATCGTGGCTGAATAATAAAGGGACTGCAAGGGGAGACCACGACGAAGTATTCAGACGGGTATATTCTACAGGCTTTGAGGCCTTCAAAGCCTTCAGCGGTTCGTGAAAGCCCCCGCAGGGCGTTAGGTCTTCGAAGTCTAGGGCTTGTGGCGTTGAGGGTCTGGGGCTTTACTGGGTGAGCTTAAGCAATGAAAAGGTTTCCCGGCTACGGGGGCGCAGGGCTTTAAGGGCTTCGGAGTTTTGGATTTGCTATTAGGGCGGTTGTCAAAATTAAGGCCCCTTTATGGGTACGCTAAATAATATAATAGGTGCCGTATTATAATAGGGACCCAAAACGGGACCATAATTTTGACAACCACCCATTTAAATGCTCGCGGTTTTACAGGGTCGTGGTTGTGAAGGTTTCAGGGCATTGGGTTCAAAGAGTCACAGGTTGGAAGAAATCCAACCCTGTGTTGAGAATGATACATCCACTTTACATCCCTGTTTTTGCTGGCATGTCTCTCGATCCGCGAGAAGCCGAAACCCGAGGCAATAAACTCATAACACTAAATCGGCAAGCCCTGCAAAACGGCCTATGGCTTAGATGGCTTACGGATTTCTGCTTTAAGGGCCAAAAGACGAAGTAACAACACAGCAAGACTCTCGAAAGGCTGCCGGCACTAAACCCTAAGCTCTAGCATGCAACCTCATCTTGAAGCTGAAGAAGCCGTAATATAGGGGCCTTCATGAGTGCTCAGAAACAGGGTTTAGGGGTATTTGGTTTATAAAAATAATTTGAACCCTAACGAGTAATACCTAGAACCATGCATCCAACACCCAAGAGGTCCCTTCCCCTCCCGCCGCCTGCCAAAATGCCGCAGCGACAGCATCGCGGCCCGGTGGGGCTTCTGGCGTCGTTGGCGCCTGCTGTTCAGGGTTGTGGGAAAGGCCTAAAGCCTGAAACCATGACCCTTCAAACTTTGAAAGGCACAAAGAAACTAAAGCCACTAATGTTGCAATACAAGGGTCTATGAACCTGAAGAAAACGTTGCAGATTTGGTAATCATAGTCATCATGATCATCATTGTCACAAGCAGAATCATCATCATAATAACCATGATCATAATACTGACAGCAGTACGAATACTAATACTGATGCGGATAATAATGCTAATGCTAATACACTAATGTAGAAAATGGTACCGACACAAGTACTTCTTGCAAATTACTAAGCCTAATAGCCTAATACTAATACCCATACAACAAAGGACTGATGCTGATACGAACACTAATACCAATACTACTACCAGCACTACTACCAATAGTACCAATACCACTACTGATTCCCATACTGGCAGTGATACTAATACTCATACTGATACTGTTACTAATCCTAATACTAATACAAATACTAGTACTAATACTAATACTGATACTGATACCGATAACACTAATAATGGTAATGCCAATGCCAATGCTAATGCTACTATTGATAAGAACTTCCATCTTAATTGTCATAACCGTCATAACCATGAACCCCAACCCTAAACCCATAACTCTGACAGCCCTTTCAAACGTTTCCCTAAAGCCAAGTATTGATAATAATCAGAATCATAAAGCCTAAGCACTAAACCCTAAACCAATAACCCTTATAACCCTCAACCCTTCTAACCCTAAACCCCAAACCCTAAACTCTAAGCCCTACACCCTACACCCCTTCAAACCCTCACCCGACATTCCCAAAAGTCGGCCTGCAGCTCCTCCGGAACCGCCCGGCTGTCTACCTTTGGCAGAAGTTTGAGTTCTCTTCGTCCGGCTTAGGCGGTTTAGGATTTGGGGTCTGAGAGTTTTGGGGTTTAAAGTTTAGGGTCAAGGCTTTAGGGGTCTATGGTTGTGGGGGGTTGAGGGTGGAGAGTGTTGAGTTTGCGGTACTACATACTACCATCCCACCACCACCACCACCACGACGACGACTGCCTACTACGATAGCACCGATCATGCTGAAGCCAGACGAGGTAGGTTCGTCACGTGAAGTAGGTCTGGTCTCTCATGCAAGTATCCCACAGTACAGCTCAAAGTATACACTCACCGAAACCCTACATCTGGAGGGCCCAAACCGAAAACCCTCCCTAAACCCTAAACCCTCATCAGCCCCCAACCCCCTACCCGACAACCTAAACCCGAACCAAGCGAGGGACCACTTCTACCTCGACGTAGGACGTCTCGTCGATGTCCGCCTGCAATCTTCTCATGCCGAAACTCTACATTTGTTGAGCTCCTTCCTCTTCACAGTCGCCGCAAGTTTTGCTTAGATTTCGGGCGAATGCTTCATAGCATCCAACATGCCGCTCGTCGTCGCTATTTGGAATGAACCCTGTCACAGAGGGTTGGGGTATACAAGCAAGAGTTGCCTCTGTGGAATTTGTTTGCTTCCATAATCCAGCTGAAGGATGGTTTACTACCTGAACCTTTCAAAACCTACTGTTTTGTAATGTTTTGTAGGTTCTTATAAAAAACCCAATACGGAATGAATAGGGACCCTAGAAGTCCAGAAGCAAGTAGGTTCCGGTGGGTTAAGGTAGGGCTTTATACGGGCTTCTGACTGTTGTCCGTTTCCCGGCCGACTTAGATGGCCGTGGCTTCATTTTGGGACCGATCTACCCCTACATTATGGGGGGTATCAGTGGCAACAAGAAGACCTGGTGCAATGACGCTTTGCGGGGTAGGATTTATGATCTTCGTTTCAAGAACTTAAGTTTAGGGTGCATTGCTGCAGGGTTTGGGTTTGACGGTTTGGGGCTTGGGTTTGAGTGTGGGGTCTAGGCTTAGACGTTCCGCGGTAAGCGTACGCGTGCCGAAGTCCTACTGCTAAGAAAGGAGAGGCTTCGAAACACAGAAAGCCTCTTCAACCCTCTCAAATCTCTTCAACTCCCTTCCGGCAGGGACCAGGACATCCCACATGTAAAATCTACATCTCGTGGTGTGTCTAGATGGCGCCCAGGTTCATGAGGGGTGCCATCTATAAGCGAGGCGTGTCTGTGTCTCTCTCTCTCTCTCTCTCTGTGCATGTCCGCGTTCGCGTGTACATGCGCGTGCGCGCGCACACGCGCGTGCACGAAAGAGTAAAAGAGCAGAGGGGCAGAGAGCCAGAGAGATCGACAGACATGTGCGCGTGTATATGTACATGCATACATAAATAGATACATACATACAATATATCCAAACATACACATATACATCCATGCATGCATACATACGTACATACATACAATCACACACACACACGCACAGATACATACATAAATATATATATATGTATAGATAGACATACATACGCCTGGAAATGCATCGAGAGCCGAGCGATCCATGCACAAGTGGATAGAACAACAGCTAACCCCGCCAGGTAACTTACATGGTCAGGGGATACTGTCGATGATCTGTCTGCCTAGCATGTGTAACTGCACTGTGCCTCAGAGCCCTGTTCTATTTACCCACTCAGGCCTCCATATTACCTGGTCTTTGTAACTGCAGTTTAGTCGCTGAGTTCATATGCCAGAAAAGTGTAAACTTTCAGCGTTGTAGGGGATACTATTGTCACCAAACATCTACATGGCACTCACTCAGCTACTGAGGCAGCTATCAGTGCCCTAAATAGGGTTATCGTTATTATAACCTTAGTCCAATGAGCCAGAAGCCTTTACCTATAGTTATCGGCCTCCGGCACATCTGCATCGGTAGGGCTCTGCCTGGTGCAGTGAACGGCATGCTTCCGGAGAAGATGAGTCCAGGAACCTTTAATATCTACTTGTCGAGTATCCCAAGGGAACTAAAGTTTAACCTTGAAGGCTTGCTTGCTTGTTTGCTTGCCCGGTTCCTTGCAAGCTGAATGGAACAAACTGAGAAATTCAAAAAAATGCCCCCCAAAACACAGTGACACCTCTTTTGAGGATATATAGGGCTTATAATACCCCAAAGAAGGTTAAGGTTACCTACCCTAATACTTGGACTATTCAATCCAGGGTTCTATGAAATCTCCGCAAGGATTCCATAATAATTAAGGGCTTTCGAGTTTGGGTTCATCGGCCTTCATTGTTATGCAACATAGGATTCTGTAAGACCCCTGTAAGGATTCTATAATGAGAAGTTGGATAGAGGGGCTTTGAGAGTCAGAACGCGTTCTTTTTCGGGGTGGAGGCGGGTAATGTTTATTCAGACTTCTATGCTAACCCCTCGAACCCTAACCTCCCTCCTATTATAAGCTGCTGCGAAATTCCACCGCACAGTCTAGACTTGAAACCTGGCTTATGTGGCTTAGGGTTCAGCGTTCAGCGTTTAGGATTTGAGGCCAAAAGGGCTTAGGGTTCATCTCATTCAAACCACGGAGGTCTGGGTAAAGTGAACAACAACACCCCGCGCGCATCCTAAACCCAAGCCCTCCAACCTGCCACCCAAATCCAGAGACCCTGCACCCTAAACCGAGTAGACCAGGAAGACCAGGAGAACAGAAGACCAGGGGACCCGGGAAAGCCCGCCAAACCTGCCAGGGAAAAGCAAGGTCCGCCAGACCTAAGAAACAACACTTCCTTAGTTGCTGAGTTCATAAGCCCCCAAAAGTGTACACTTTCAGTTTTATAGTGGGTAGCATTATCCCAAAAAGTGTACAGTGTATCCACTCAGCTACTAAGCTTCGAGGGTATAATATACCATTAGCATAATCAGAAACCCGAAGCAGTAAGATTGTAACTTTACATGCTTGTGTATTAAACCTATATTACACCCACTGCAGTAACACCGATGATGAAAACCGTGTAGAACCCTTTGAAGGAGCCTCATAGTGGGACCTGAACCCCTAAAGTCTTGGAGGCCTCAAAAGGTGGGATGAAGGTAGGTAGGGATAAGGGTCCCTTGTACAAGGGCTCTTATTTTGGGAATACCACACCTACCTTCATCCCACCCTTGGCCTAATCCCTAAACCCTAATCCCTAAACCCCTACCTTCATCCCACCCTCAGAGCCCTTTGGAAGTCTCTGCTGCCACCTCTGCCGCCGTCTCTTCGCCGCCGCCAAAGTCCTCAAAGAGTTGCCGGAGCAGCCAAAGACTTAAGGATTTTAGGGTTTTAGGTTTTAGGGTTTTAAGGTTTAGGGTCTAAGGTTTAGGGTTTAGAGTACGGTTATCAGGGGTTTGTGAGGTTTTTCATGGGGTTTAAGTGCTTGGGGTTTCGGATTCAGGGTTAAGGAGTACATAAGGCTGTAGGGGTTTTTACGGTTCAGGGCTCAGGGTTTTGAGGTTTAGTCTGTATTGCTGTGTTTATCGTCCGGTTCTTCTCTATATTTTTTTATCGTGTTCTTGTTATCATTGGACAGATGGCTTTGTGCAGGGGATGGGGTGATGAGGTCGAATAAATAAGGCTGGGACGTCCAAGTGCTTTTCTGCACCCTTGAAAAGAATCATACACCGACACTACTTACTCGCATACATACATACGTACGTACGTACGAACAGACAGACAGACGACAGATACGCATGTGCAAATGCAAGCAACCGAACTTGTGAAGTGTGGGCTCTCTCGAGAGTTCGTCACCAATACTACAGATCACTGGTATGGATAAGAATGATACGACGGCCAGCGGCCAGAACTTTCAGGCTTTGCAACGCTGACATGCATACAAAGACTGCGTTAGGCCTTGAAGCTTCAACCCGAAACCCTAAACCCCCGAAACCCTAATCCCGAAACCCTAAAACCCCGAAACCCTAATCCCAGAACCCTAAAACCCTCAAGGTATTCAGCCAAGTAGCCCAAAACTGCCACTGGGCCTCTTTGGGGGAGCGCGCCTCCGGGTGCGAAGCTTCGGTAGCCAGGGCACTGCTTTCGGTTCGGGTCACAGAGTCAGAGTTTAGGGCTTTTTTTGAAGGCCTATTTAGGGTTCCTTTAAGGGTTGCTTTAAGGCTTTAAGGGCTTTGGGGTTTAGGGGTTCAAGGTTCAGCGTTCGCGGTTTAGGGTTGAGGGCTTGGGTTTAAGGTTCAGTGTTTTGTGCTGGAGTGGGAAGGGGGCGTAGGTTTCATGTTTAGGGGGCAAAGCACGTAGGATTTGCGGGGCTCCAAGTGCTTCGGCATCAGTAAACTGGCACTTGAGGGCTTTGGGGCTATAATCCCTAAACCCTAAACCCTAAACCCTCAAACCTAAACTCTAATCCCTAAACCCTAAACTCTAATAATCCCTAAACCCTATGAAACCCTAAAGACCTAAACTCTAATCCCTAAACTCTAATAAACCCTAAACCCTGAACCCTTACGTAAGGAGCTGCGGCTTTCGCGGACTTTTGAAGGATTTAGGAGCCTATGGCTATGGTCTTTACTTTATACGGCTATGGTTTAGGGTGTAGGGTTTAGGATTCAGGGTTTTGGGTTTAGGTTTTTGGTTATAGGGTTTAGGATTTAGGGTTTGGGGTTTTGGGTTTAGGTTATAGGGTTTGGGGATCAGAACTAGGGAAAAAGGTTCATTAGGTTTTCTGGGGTTCGACAACGGGATGGAAGGCGTTTCAAGATTTAAGTCTTCAGGGTTTAGACCTTCAGGGTATAACCATGGCTTGTCTTTCATTCCTCAGGGTCTAGAGCTCAGGAGTTAAGCATTCATCCAGTGCTGGTTGCAGGCTTTGCCATGTAGACACATGCTTCCCCGATTTTCGTTGCTGCGAGGTGGGCGAGTTGCAACGCATCAGACGTAGCTGATGCTCGGCCTGCTTAGCACGGATTCCTACTTCGCGCTACTTCGAAGTACATACTTAAAAGCATGCACCATGCTGTAATCATGGCGGAAGCCTGCCTATTCGAGCAAGCCCTTATCCACTGCCGTGGAGCCCAACAATCCCCTGGAGCTCAATGGAACCATTCCTGCGCCTAGCTTCCCCCGGAGAGCATGCTTCAGAACAGGGTTTTGTGCCATACGATGGCCTACTAAACCATACTGTAATATAATTCACTGTAATGTCACATACTCTCATTTGATGTGCTATACTATAGCACCGCCATTCACGAAACCCTGTTGCAAAGAAGTAAATGCAAACGGGCAGAGCGAATTCCTGGTCAAACTGGACAATATCGTCTGCAGTCGTCGATCACCCTGCTTAAGTCAAGTGAAATCTGACTAAAGCCTAGCGAACTTGGGCATCCACAGAGAGACTTCCGTCTCATTGCATTCTACACCAAAGAATGCCTGTTTTGAGCAATGTCGCAAACAATGACACGTGGGTTCCTCTCTAAAGAAGAATCTTCACGAGAACTGTAATTTCTGCCAGAAGCATCGCCTACATCTGAACAGACGAGACGACAGTCAAATGACAAGAAGAAACATCCGGATGTCGTGTTGACGTCTGCGCTGTAGACGCGCTGGTTTCGCTGATTTCTGCCATTCCTCTAATTCGCCTGCTTCCAGAGGTGAAGTCAGGCTTCTTCCGCACAGTGTAAAACCAAATTGTGCGGACAAAATCGGACACCCTTTGGCTTGACAGCCGGACCCGGTTTATCTCTCAGTAGTAGACACGGCTACCTTGACTGAAAAAATATGCCGCTACACGCCATGCTGCACTGGAAAATCCGGATCGTAAGGGGGTGCAGGGGCTTCTCACCTCGCCTGTGGCGGCAAACGGCCCCTGGGCCCCTGAACGTGCTATAACTCAGACTCGGAATGCTTTGCGGTTTAAGGTTGCTGGGTTTGAGAGTTTAGGGACGGTGCCGACTCTAGTTGGACTTGACAATGACCCCACTAGCATCCGAAGCATTGAACCAAAGGCCTTAGCACCTAGTGACCTAGTGCAGGGCTTAGAACTTCGGGCTCTTTTCGGATGTATGGAAGGTATACCACTGTAGCTTATTACATGAAGGTCGACCTTATGAGGCTTTCAGGAAGGAGCAGAACCTGAGGCATAGTTTCCGGTTTCGCAATCCAGGGACCTCAGTCTTGAGAAGCACCGATTACCGGACTTTGAGCCCGTGCCACCTCGATACATCTAAGCAGCACCATGCAACATTGATTCCACTCCGACGGCTTCTGGCGCTGCAACTCAATACCTGGGCCACAGGCAGAACTGTCAAATGCCACTCAACTGGGATTCTTTCTCGCTCAACTACCCAAGGTGCATCATCCGGAAACGGAAACCCGAAATACTATAGGGGCCTTAATAATTAGAACAGGGTTTTGGGGCCCAGTATACTACAATCAGAATAAGGAACCCCCAAAATAGTATTGGTAATTATTTAGGCCCCTATAGAACACAAGGAGGATCGGGAGATGATGAGTAGTGTAGGGGCCACAATTAATAATAGTTACCTATACTATTTTGGGGGTTCCTGATTATAAATATATTATAACGGGCGCCAAAACCCTATTCTAATTATTAAGGCCCCTATATTACACTTCTGGGCTGAAGACGTGGCCGCGATTCTCGGGGCCGGGCTAGGGCTTGGTGTTTGGAGGCAGGGCTTTAGCGCCTAAGCTTTAGGCCTTAGGGTTTAGGGCACCACACATTGCAAGGGAACAGGCGGATCAACTCTTCAACCTCGATCCCTTTTAAGGCCCTAAACCCTAAACCCCTAAACCCTAAACCCTAAACCCTAATGGAACACTCAAAACCCTAAAACCCTAAACCTCGTAGCTTGGGGCAAGGGTCTGAGCCCCTCCAGCGCTCGGAGAAAGCTGCCGTGGCGATCCTGTCGGCAACTCTTGGCAGCCTTTATATCTTGACTAGCAGGGTTACTACTGGTATAAGGGTTCACTATTGGGGCCTGAATAATTAGTTAGAGTAGGGTCTTGGTGTATCATGTACCATAACAACTAGAAAGTATAATCACATCTCTTGAACCACTAAACCCTAAACCCCTCGTACTCGAAAGATGGACATGAGGGAAACCCCAAACCCGAAACCCTGAACCGAAAGACGGGCATGAGGTCTTCCCATGATCCAGTGACACCTTCTTCGGGGTCCTTTATCGCAGTAGCAACACGATCTCTACGACTCAGAATGTGTACCAGGGTACCCAGACAGCCCAACACCCCTTAATTAAGGAATGTATCTGAAATTATAAATGGCCTAATACTACGATATAAGGTATATCCAATACCTCTCGAATAAGAAATATACCTTAAATCATAAATGGCTTCATAAACTAATTCCTGAATTAAGGGGTATTGGACTCCTTGGGTACTACCCCCGAAAGAAGTAGAAGCAACGCAACAAGGTCAAAGATACTAGTTGTCATCTCGCAACACGATGGCTTCCTTAAGTCAGATGGTTGGGGTTTAGAATTTTCAGGCTTTAGGCTATCTGGTTTATATTAAGCTATACTGCCCTGCGCTATGTTTAGCAACTTTACATGTTATCAGAAGCCACGGAACCCTAAACCTAAGCCATAAACCCTGAAGTCTTTAAAGTCCTAAGCCCTAAGCCCTGAACCCTGACGCCTTTAAAGCCATAAGGCCTGAACCCTAAAACCCCTATAAACCCTAAACACTAACCCCTATAAGCCCTAAACCCCTAAACCCCTAAACCCTTAAACCGACAGAGCAGCAAACCCTAAGCCCTAGCCCTAAGCCCTGAGCCCTAAAGCCTACAAAAAAAAACAGAACCAGGCCTCGGATTGGCGCAAAGCCAGCGGAAGCAATAGGCTCCTCAGCATTGCAGGGTTTAGGGCCAGTTTAGTGTTTCGGTTTGGGGTCAGGGGTTTAGTGTTTTGGTTTGGGGTTAAGGGTTTAGTGTTTAGGGTTTAGTGTTTTGGTTTAGGGTTTAGGGTTTAGGGCCAGTTTAGTGTTTTGGTTTAGGGTTCAGGGTTTAGGGTTTAGGGCCAGTTAGTGTTTTGGTTTGGGGTTAAGGGTTTATGATTTCGGGTAGGAGGTAACTACTGGGGTTAGGGTCATGGGTTCATGATGGCTTATGGCCTTTAGGGCTTCGGGTTTGGGAACTACTGAAGAACTCCTGCGATCACGACCCGTGATGTTTACTGCCGTGACAAAGTCTCCGCCAGGGTTTAGGGTTCTAAGGGCTCTTAGGGTTTAGGGTTTAGGGTTAACCCCCGAAAGTTAGAACATGGATTTAGGATGCTTAGTGCTGAGAACCCCTATAGCTTACCTTAGGTGCAGGAATGATGTTCCAACTTTCTGTCTTCTACTGTAAGGACTTCTAAAAGGGTCCTCTCAAGGCTCTAGAAGGGTTTAGGGTCAGGGTTTCGGGTTTACGGCTGGGGATTGAAGAATTGAAGGCTGCTTTGGATAAAACAACTGGGGCGCATGCTTAAAGATTGAGATACTGTTGATGGACAAAATCCTGCATTACCCATTATAAGGAATATACCATAATTCCCATAGTTTAGAGTCCTTAAGGTCATGCAGGATTTTGTCCATCAACAGTACTACTACTACTACTACTACTACTACTACTACTACTACTACTACCTTATTATGGGTCATGCAGGATTTTGTCCATCAACCGTACCTATTGCATTGAATTCAGGGACGAGGGCCTTCTGACTGAGTTTCAGTTTCAGGAGTCTGCTTCGAGATGCTGGTCTGAGGCTTGGGTTTAGGGTTTAGGGTTTAGGGTTTAGGGGTCGCTTGCCGCTTCGGGCCCAAACAAAGACTACTCAAACGAACGCGGCCACGCACCTGACCTTGAGCTCTGAACCCTAAACAGGCTTAAGGGTTTTGAGTTTAAGGCTTGGGGGTTTAAGGTTTGGTTCAGGGCCCAATCTTGCTCACGGAGCGGTCAAGCAGAGTTTTCGAAACCGCAAACAGAAGCGAAAAGGACTTGACGCCTAGAAACGAACTCGCAAGCCTCAAACTCTAAACCCTGATCCTTTGCTCAGTCCTAGCCGATGAGATTCCTGGCCGAAAAGAAGCACCTTTCTGATCATGGCAGGAGTACATGCATCCGAACAGGCATAAAAGTACCTTATAGATGGCCTTACAGAAACGCTTGAAGAAATCTCTAAACCCCTGAACCCTAAACCCAAAAAGTCCTGAACCCTAAACCTCTAAAAACCCTGAACCCATAAGACCCTGCTAAGTAGTTGTGCTGCAAGGATCTCTGCCGCTTCCACCTGCAACTGCTGCAGTTGATCTTGGAGCTCCTTCGAAGCTTTTGGGTTCAAGGTTTAGGGTTTAGGGTTTTAGTGTTTTAGGGTTAAGGGTTTTGGGGTTTAGGGTATAGGGTTTAGGGTTTAGGGTTTAGGGTTTTAGGGTTTTAGGGTTTTAGGGTTTTAGGGTTTTAGGGTTGAAGGGTTAAGGATTTTGGGTTTTTGGGGTTTTAGGTTTTAGGGTTTAGGGTTTTGGGGTTTAGGGTTTTAGGGCTTTAGGGTTTTAGGGTTTAGGGTTTAGGGTTTAGGGGGTTTTAGGGTTTTAGGGTTTTATGGTTTTAGGGTTTTGGGGTTTAGGGTTTTACGGCTTTAGGGTTTTAGGGGTTTAGGGTTTTAGGGTTAAGGGTTTTAGGGTTTAGGGTATAGGGTTCAGGGTTTTAGGGGTTAGGGGTAAGGGTTTGCTTTGTGAGTGGTTCTTTTCCCAGTTCCTCTAAGAACTCTAAAGGTTCCCAATCAGTGGCAAGAGTATCAACACTGGTACTGTATCTTACTCCACTGCTGCTACTACCGCCGCTACGACCACTGCCTCTGCTGCTGCTGCTGCTGCGACTACTGCTCATGCTGCTGCTGAGGTTACACTCATCCGTACTAGGCATCGATTTCAACAGCCCCAAAATTATTTATAATCAGGGCTCCATATTAAACAATAAGGGAAAGTCAAAACCATCCCAACTCGATACCTAGGTTCGTACTTGCCATAGCAATTATAAGATCCCTCTCAACTCGATACCTGAGTCGATCTCTTACAACCCTATAGAACCCCGTTTAGAACCCTTATAGAAACCCTTACAGACCCTAAACCTCTAAACCCTAAACCCTAAAAGCCCGAAACCCTAAACCCTTAAATCCTGAACCCCTGAACCCCAGAGTATGATCGGCATTCGGCGAGCGGTCCTGGAGCTTACCCGCGAAGGCCGCTCCGAGGAAATGATGCGGCAGAAGGCTGCGCAGCACCTACTTAAAGGCTCATGGGACTTAGTAAGGAAGGTTATAAGTAGGCTATAATTGAGATAACCCCGCTTAGGGGACTTATAACCTACTTACTAAGTCCCATGATCCTCAAAGCATGGCGTTCTGGCCGGCTGAGGGTTTAGGGGTTTAGGGGTCTTACTTAGGGGTTTAGGCTTTAGGGGTTGAGGGGTGCAAGGTTTAGGGGTTTAGGGGGTTGAGTGGGTCTGCCGGACTTTTGGTGTCAAGGTCCCTAGACCCTAAGCCGTGGTAGCTTCAGGACCTTTGCAGTACCAGAGACCCCAAAACCCCTTAATTAAGGAATATTCCTTAAATTAGAGTAGGATCCCTAATGTGAGTTAAAATATTCCTTAATTAAGGGATATTGGAGTCTCTGGGTTTCAGAACATAGGGAACCCCAATACAGACCCTCAATACATGCTGGAACTTCAAATGACTCTATAACATAGGTTCTTAACCCCCAACCCCAAAACCCTAAACCCCGAAACCTTTTCCGGAAGCGCATGAGATGTGCGATGCCTCGGCATTCCTCTCGTCCGACAGGCTGCAAAGAACAACGAGCCTTCAGGAGCACCAGAGAACTATAGGCTGTTTAGGGTTTAGGGTAGAACTATAGGCTGTGTTGTTCACACCTCTTTTTTGACTGTAGGAGTCTGAAACCGACTATCGCCAGGCGTCTAGGGTTCATGCTGTAGGGCTCAGGGAACCGCCCCAGCATGTTTTGCCGGCGAAGGCTTCAACTATCAAACGGTATCTTTCAACCCTGTATACCCAGACCCTCACCGACATTGACTACATGCGGAGGAGAGTATAGTATTTCAGGTTGTCTGACAGGGTTAAGTCTTCGACTTCGACTCGCTTTCCGAGCTGTGCCGCAAGATCTTTCTGGGGCGGAATCACGGCCGCAGCGGCCACAACATCGTGCCCAGCAGGAACGGGCTCATTTCATTTCACGCCCTTAGCAATTTCTAAACGCCCCTAGTGGGAAGGCTACATACAGACACACACACACACACATATATATATATATACATACATACACACATATATATATATATATACATACTATCAGCCTTGAAAGTTGTGTCGAAAACTGTTCCCCGGCCTTGGGAGCACCAGGAAGAGCTCAGCATCCTGCACCGAGAGGCACCCTTGCTGTATCTTCTCTTTTAGGGCTGAGGGTTTGGGGCAGAAGTCACTAATGTCGAGGACAGCCTTGAAATGGCCCAGCGTTGATGATGTTAGAAGTAGGCATGGTGGTAATGACATTGATAAAACGGTATGGTCGACAGTAGCACCCCACTAGTGCAGGCAGCACCGGCTACAATCGCAATATAATATGCAGTTGGCACAAGCACAACAAGTTGCACGCTGCCCGATAGAACATTCATAGTGCACTGCGTTCGCATTACGTGCTTTGCAGATGGTTGCTTGGTTGCGTCTAAATGTCGGCCAGGCGTGGTGGGAACACTACTGCAGGTGTTCATCACTAAACCCTAAGCCCTCAACCCAAACCTCGCATCCCTAACACCTAAACCCTAAACCCTAAGCCCAAACCTTAAACCCTGGCTGCTTTCGTCAGCCCTGGCATGGACTCTCGTGTTGAACAGCCATATGCTACAGGCCAGGGTATGACTTCTAATCTGATAACAGTGAAGATGTGACACTCGTAGTAGTAGTAGTCGTCGTCGTGGTGGTAGTAATAGCAGTAGTGGTGGTAGCAGTAGTAGTGGTGGTGGTGGTAGTGGTAGTGGTAGTTGTAGTCGTCGTGGCGGTTGTAGTAAGGAACGTTCAGACGAGAAAGCACGGTGAGTTAAATAGCGCGGTCAACTGGACATGAAACAGTACCAGTCCTCGCAAAGGGAAAGTTGCGAACAATTTCGAATTCGTGTAAACGTCATAGCAGCTGGTGTGATGACCAGGGTTAAAAGAGTACGGGCAGGATCGTTGTAGCAGTACAAACAGAACAGAAATATGGTACACACAGAGACAACAACGCCGTCAGAAATAATCAGCACGGTAGAAAAGAGTGAGAATGCAAACGACCAATACAAACTGCAGCAGCAAAAGCAGCAGAGGGATTTACAGTAAAAAACAGCAAGAGTAATGATGGTGACTGCAACGTCAGTTCCCAGAGAAGCCAAAGCCGCAACTGCAACAGTGAACAAGAGTAAGTACAACACTAGTTTGTACCAAAGGATAGCTGGAACTGGCAATCAGTCTCACAGTAGCATCAAACTACTAAACTGCATTACGAGTGTCAATGGACTGCCAGGACTACCAATAGCAGCCACCACTAAATACTAATCAATGCAAGAACAGTATTGCTGGCTCTACCACAGGAGCAACCAAACCACTAACTGTTTGTTAAGACTGATGGCAGCTGAAGCATGCTTACCCCTGGAACGCGAAATAAGACACAGGCCGAACGAACAATTTGGAACAGGGGCCCTGGTGGATTTGCGCCATAACGCCAACACGGAATTCTACTTGAAGTCTCATGGGACTTAGTAAGTATGGTTATAAGTAGGTTATAATTAGGATAACCCCAATTAGCGGACTTATAACCCCAATTATAATCTACTTACTAAGTGCCACGATCCTTTAAGTAGGGAATAGTATTACTCTCGATTGTAACCCAAATCGCTAGAACTTCCGAACTCCCGGCTGCTTGGAGGATCATGGGACTTAGTAAGTAGCTTATAACTGGGGTTATAAGTCCCCTAAGTGGGGTTGTCCTAATTATAACCTACTTATAACCTGCTTATAACCTTACTTACTAAGTCCCATGAGCCTTTATGTAGACCAACCCGATGGAAAATCCTCATAGGAACCCATCACCTGCTATGCAGCCTAAACCCTAAATCCCCTTGGACGCCCCAATTAAACCCAGAACCTAAACCCCTAAACCCTAAACGCTAAACCCTAAACCCTAAACCTTAAACCGTAAATCCTAAACCCTAAACGCTAAACCCTAAACCCTAAACCTTAAACCGTAAATTCTAAATCCTAAACGCCAAACCCTAAACCCTAAACCGTAAATCCTAAATCCTAAACGCCAAACCCTAAACCCTAAACCGTAAATCCTAAATCCTAAACGCCAAACCCTAAACCCTAAACCGTAAATCCTAAACCCTAAACGCTAAACCCTAAACCTTAAACCATAAATCCTAAACCCTAAACGCTAAACCCTAAACCTTAAACCGTAAATCCTAAACCCTAAACCTTAAACCGTAAACCCTAAACCCTAAACCCAGAACCCTTAAACTCCAAACCTCTGGCCTGGTCTTCGAGCATTCTCTTGAGCTCGGCCGGCGCTCCGGAACCGGCAAAGAGCGCAGCCACGGCGCTCAGCGCCTGTTGGGTGCTATGGTTTAGGGTTTAGGGTTTAGGGTTTAGGGTTTTAGGGTTTAGGGTTTAGGGTTTAGGGTTTTAGGGTTTAGGGTTTAGGGTTTTAGGGTTTAGGGTTTAGGGTTTCAGAGTTTAGGGTCGAGGGTTGAGGGGTTGAAGTTGATTGTTGATTAAGACTATTAGTGGCAAGCTTGAAGGGTTCCAATTACGCGGGCTCCCTCAAGGAATTCGGGGTTTGGGTGGGGTTTCGCGTTTGGGGGTTTGGGCTCATTGGTTTCAGGGCAGCTTGTCGATTTAATTTTACTACAGTTTTTAACTCATGTTTAAGGTTCAGAAGTGCTGAGACTTGGTCTTTTTGACTGCGGCCGGGGGACTAGGGGGGGTCATTGGGGGGGTTTCGGGATTTCGGGGATTAGGGTTTATGAGGAAAGAAGCCTTTTTTTTACTACCTTAGCTTGCAGCAAAAGTGCAACAAGTCGTTGGCGCTAATCTACTTCCTGCTATTTAGTACTACGGTCCCGGCGTTTAATACCTAAATAGTAAAGCACTTCTCAAACCCGATAGAAGCCTGCAAACCCCTGCGGCCGTAAGGTATATTCCTTCGATCAAAGGGTAACTTCTAGAACTCTAACATGAGCAGAAGGATGTCAATCCTAAAGCCCCTTGAAACCCTCAACCCTAAACCCTAAACAGGACCCTACCTGCAGCATTCCCTCGTTCAGGAGAAGACGCTCGCCAAGCTCCCAGGCCTGCACTGGAGGGAGCAAGCCCAGGATTTGAAAGGCTTTACGAGTCTTTTTTAAGGGCTCTAGTAAGGGCTTTCTAACGGTTGGATAGGGGCCCTATAAGGGTTTTACAGGCTCCATAAAGGCTGTCAAAGAATTCTTTCTGAGATTTGGCTCCAGGGTTTTAGGATTTTACCCTAAACCTTAAACCACACTTGCAGGTTTGGGGGGCTCACGGGGGGTAAAGGTTTTTTTCGAGCTAAGGGTCTGGCTCAAGGGTTTTAGGGTTTACGGTATGCAGGATTTACGTTTTACGGGTTTAACGGAGCTTGAGATTAAAGGCTTCATCAAGGTTTTAGATATTTTAGGAGAAGGGTTTCGGGTTCAGGGTGTAGCACTTGCAGTTTAAAGCCTTGGGTTTACGGTTTTGGGTGTAAATTTGTTGCAAACACAATCTGTAGATTACGCTGCAACACCCTAAAAGCCCTATAAGACCCTTGCAAAACTCCATAAATCTTGTAAACCCCGGTTAGAAAAAGGTCAAAAACAAACCGTATCCAGCCCTTCTAAAACCCGAAGATTGCTGCTTGGTCGCCTCCTCCCAGCTGCTCAGCGCCTTGACGAGCAGGGTGTTGCAAGCAAGCTGCGGGTCCACCTCCCCAGGGTTTTTAGGGTTCTGGGTTTAGGGTTTAGGGTCCGGGGTTCAGTTAAGAATCCCTTTAAGAGTTCCTTTACGAGTTCCTGTAGGAGTTCTTTGAAGAGTTTCTGTAGGGGTTTCTTTAAGGGCTCGTGTAAGGGTTCCCTTAAGGGTTCCTAAGTTTTCAGGGTTCAGGGTTTAAGGATTTACGGATTCGGGGCGGTGTAAGAGTTTGAAGATGATTAGGGAGCTTTAGAGTAGGGAGGCCTCATCGTATTAGGGTTTAGGGTTTAGGGCTTTAGGGTTTAGGGTTTAGGGCTTAGAGTCACTAGTAGTCGTCTTTCACGGTGTCATGGGTGCCGTGACTCAGGCTAAGGACAGTTTCAGGTGGGTAGTTTACAGGTGGGTACCCCCATATAAGGCTCACCTAAGGCTCGTATAAGGGTAATGGGGCTATATGAGGTCTATATAGGCCTCCTTTAAGGGTACCCACCTGGTAACTACCCACCTGAAACTGTCCTTGATCAGGCTAACATCCAGCAATGCAAGGTGGAACAGTCTCAAGTGCCCCAAACCCACACCACCCATCTGCCCAGAGAGCCCGCTACCCCTCAATTAAGGAATACAGCCTAAATCATACTATGAAGCCCCTTATAGTTTAAGGTTTATTCCTGAAGCAAAGGGTATTGGGCTCTTTGGGTAAACCCACACCACCCACCTCCAGGATGAAGTTAGCCGTTCATCAACGGCCCGAAACCTTAATTTCTAATCCGGCCTGAAAGCCCGAACCCTAAACTCTGAACCCTGAACCCTGAACCCCAAACCCTAAACCCTGAATCCTAGAACCCGAACCCTTAAAGGATCCCTTGCCTCCATGACAAAGTTGGAGATGGAGGCCAGGTAGCTGCGAACCTCCGCAAAGGACGACAGCACCTGGCTCGGACCCCAAAAAGCTCCTTTTTGAGGGTTTCGGGGCCGGATTGCTTTAAAGCTTCCTCTTAGGGATTCCTTTAAGGGTTCAGGGTTAAGAATTCAGGGATTCCTTTAAGGGTTCAGGGTTAAGAATTCAGGGATTGGGAGTTCGGCTTTGCTTTTTTTGTTAACGCCCCTTCTTCATCCAGCAGATGGCGACGTGAGCCATTGCCCTGCTGCCATTTCACTGGTGTCAGCGCCGCTAGGGCCCCAAAAAAGCACACCCTTATAATGAAGCCCAATAAGGTAGGGATATCCCTTCAAATTGCTTATGCTTATGTGCTTTTTAGGTTCCTAAAAAGAGCCACCAAGGAGTCTCGGGGGGGTTCGCGCCGCGGTAGGCACTCAAAGCTGCCACTTCCCCCATATTGGCGTCAAGGTCGATCTTCGAACCTCTCTCGGTATCGAGGAGGTCCTGCAGTGCCTTCATGGCGGAGTCTTCGGTCTGGATTCCTGAGGCCTTAACCTACCTTTGGTTAGTAGGGAATGGAAGAATGGTAGTAATAGTAGCTATAATTGTACCCATTCCTCCAATCCCTACTAACCAAAGGTAAGTTAAGGCTTAGTGTTTACGGTTTCGGGGAATTGGAAGGCCGAGGTCTGGCCCAAGCCTTCTGGTAGGTGGTAGGGTCCCATACCTGGACCCTTTTAGGGTTTAGGGTTTAGTGAGACCTTCCTTGTCAGGGCTTCCTATTTTGATTTCCTTGTATGATTCCTTACGAAAGTAGGTTATTTGGGGATCAACCTTGTTTCTGGTGCTCCCGATTCGGGCTTAAGAAGAACAGGCTGGCTTCCTAGCACATGATACAACATACATACAGGTGGCATGCTCGCGAACACCTAAGTTCCTTTTTGTGACATGGCCACCCATGAGACACTCACGGCAAAAAGAGCCAGCCCTAGGCCCTAGTCCAGAAAGCCTCAACTTAAAGCCCTAAACCCTGAACCCTAAGAGACCTGTCCGAGACGGAAGAAGCAGGTGAAGAAGGGTGAAGCCAAGAACACAGAAACCCAAAATCCCCCAGGTGTGTGTCAAAGGTTAGGCTTTAGGGTTTAGGCTTGAGGGGTTAACGGGGCGGGTTCCTTTCAAGGTTCCTTTTGGGATTCCTTGAAAGGTTCCTTTTAATTTAGAGTTCTTTTGAAGGCTCCTTTAAGGGCTTTAACCGGATGGGGGGTGTAGGCTCCAAACCGGCAAAAGAGCTTGTGCCTGGGCGGCCAGAAAACGGCGCACTGCAGCCTCCGCGCCCGAGCCCCCGTTTCGAAGAAGCAACGAAGAAGCAGCCACAAGGACCTGACAGGATCCACCCTATGAGGATTCCTTTAGAAAAGGAATGGGTCCCCTAAACCCTAAACCCTAAACCCTAACATCCTAAACCTTAAACCCTGAAACCCTAAACCAAAAACCCTGAAACCCTAAACCAAAAACCCTAAGACCCTAAACCAAAAACCCTAAAACCCTAAACCAAAAACCCTAAAACCCTAAAACCCTGGGATGGATCTTTGTGGATTACTTAAAAAGAAACTCAGGCAGGGCTCCTTAAGAAGTGATCCTTGAGGGCTCCTATAGAAGGGATCTATCAGGGTTTACGGTTTAGGGCTTAGGGTTTAGGGTTTAGGGCCAGAGAGCCCAATACCCCTTAATTAAGGAATATACCTTAAATCTGACAGAGGTCAATACCTCTTACATAATTATTAAATCATATTTGGGATCCTACTATAATTTATACCTTAAATTATAGTAGGACCCCAAATATGATTTAATAATTAAGTTAAGGGGTATTGACCTCTATCAGGGTTTCTTTTCAAGGGACCTGTAAGGGTTCCTGAAGAAGGATCTAAGATGGTTGCCTTAGGGGCGGAGGGGCTCTTGGTAGTTATATTCCCTTATGGTCCGAATGCAAGTATACTAGTGCACCTAAAGCCTAAAACCCTAAAACCCTAAAACCCTATTCGAATGATTAGCGCCCCTAGTTTCACCGAAGGGTCTGGTATACAGGCTGCGCGAGCCACTCTGCATTCGCAGAATCGAATGTTGATTCTTACTTGGAAGGTCGGGGGACTTAGTAAGTAATTACTGTATCTTGTAGACTTATAAGTAACATAACCCGAATCAGGATCCCTTCAGGGTACGTATAACTCTACTTATTACCTACTTACTAAGTCCCCTGACCCTCCAAGTATGGCCGAGGAAGCAGCGAGAAGCACAAGACGATGTTGCAACATTAGTAGCTAGCAGCTACAGAAGTCATAAGCAAGGGCAGACTAGCACTGGCACTAGTAAGAGCAAGAGCCGCTTACCACCTGACCCCGACCCTCAAACTTAATTACAGTACCACACCCCGAAACCCTACTCCAGAGCCCTAAAGCCCTGGACCTCGACCCTAAAACCCTAAACAAGAAATCCTAAGAGGCCGTCGCCTCCTCCGTCATGTCATCTCGGCCGTGGCCATGCAGGTTCGCGCACGAGTTCATCTGGGACACCTGGCGGGGCATGAATACACTCAACACATGTAGCCGGGCGGATAGAGAAGCAGATACCCTGAAGCCTAAACCCCAAATCCTAAACCCTAACCCCTAAACCCTATACCTATTTACACTCGGCAAAAACAGCAGAGGTATCGCTAAACCTTGACCCCCTAAGCCCCACACCTCTTCAGGTGAAGCCCAAGTCTCCTATAACGACACCTTCCTTTGTACGGCAAGAAGCTTTTCTCGGAACGTTTCCCTGAAGCAACCTATATACGCTTGAACAAAAATAGGATGCGGCAAATATCTATATAGCGCCCTCTATCAAAACACCTGGGTTACTCTAGGCATAAAGGGTTTAGGGTTTTTGGTACCTGCTAGACTTCTGGAGACAGGGGAGGAGGATTTCGGGTGTTGGCTAGAGTTCTAGGAAGGGGGAGGGATTGAACCCCTCGAACCTGAACCCGCAGGCCTTGAAACCTAAAGCACAGCAAAGTCCGAAAACCTACACCCTAGAACTGCAACCCTAAACAGCAAACGGAGCGTGCCAACTCTGCTCTGGTCGATTATTTCGGGCTTAGTCTTCAGGGTTTCGGGTCAGGGTTTAGGATTTAGGGTTTAGGATTTAGGGCTTAGGGTCTAGGATTTAGGGTTTAGGGTTGGCCAACCTCTTGGCAAAGAGCCGTGAGGATTCCTCGTGCCTCCTCGCGAGCGTCGGGCTTCACCAAAGACGCGAGATTTCAGGAGTACTATAGGGGCCTTAATCATTTCAACAGGGTTTTAGGCCCATTATACTATAACTATAGTAACTATAATAAGGAACCTCCAAAATAGTATTGGTAATTATTTAGGCCCCTATATTACGCTGGCTTCGCTACCCTGGTACTGTGGGGACCGTAGTAGTCAGAATGGGGTGTCAGGAATGGTATAGATTACTATAGTGAACCCCAGAAAGTTGGAACATGGCTTTAGGAGGATTAGTGCTAGGATCCCTTATACTTTACCTTAAGGGCATGAGGATAATGATGTTCCAACTTTCTGGCTTCTACTGTNTAGTGAACCCCAGAAAGTTGGAACATGGCTTTAGGAGGATTAGTGCTAGGATCCCTTATACTTTACCTTAAGGGCATGAGGATAATGATGTTCCAACTTTCTGGCTTCTACTGTATAACAATGAGAACGATTGTTACAATTTTATCACTCTTAATGTTAGTATTACAACAATAACAACAGTAGTACTACTAATAATAATGATACTAAGGAGGAACCCCAAGGGAAGTTTGTCAGGCTTCAAAAATACCTGTAGACTCCCGCTTCGAAAGATGCAGCTCTTCTCCAAGCTAACTTAGAGCTAGGGTTTAGGGTTTGGAGTTTGTCAGCCTGGTCAGCGAAGCACCCAGAACCAATGCCTCAAAGGCCCACAGCGAAAAACCTGAACTGCAAATGCCAAAGGTTACAAGCCCTTCAGACCCATGACAAGGTACGTCATCTAATTACCTTTTGGGTATCTAGTCTCACCAGCTCTATCCTACAGTATCCTAGGCGAACTAACGGTAAACCTCTAAGGATGTGAAACCACCGTCCTCGGACTGGTCCCGAATTGCCCGCGCCATAGCAATCGCTTCGCCTGCAGTCGCAGCTGCGCTGTTATGTAGGGTTTGGGGTTTAGGGTGTAGGGCAGTGTCAGAGTATCGAAAAGCAACACCGCGCAGAGCTTCGGCGTTCGAGAGCCTGCCTAAGTTGTGGGCCGTAAAAAGTTTACTCTTGGCATTGTGAATTAAGCTGAGAAATTTCACCGACACTGAGAAAGAGAATCTAGCGTTTAGTGTTCATGGTCGAGGGTTTAACTAAGGGCCATAAACCCTAAACTCTAAATCCTAAACCGAGTTTAGGCGATGAATGCATCCTGTTGGCCACAGTGTCTGTGACAAGTCTGAGGAAGGTGCATAAGGAAAAAATGACCCGCGATAATGAGGGTATTTTACACAGCACCTATCAAGCATGGCGCTGAACAGAGAGAAGCATTCTTGAAAAAACAGAGATGCACCCGTAGTGAGCGAAACCCCTGCAGTAACCCCAAATCCTGAAACCCGAGAGTGCCCTGAGAGAACCTTCAAGGAACACTAAACCCGAAACCCTAAATCCGAAAACCGACCCTAAACCCCAAGCCCCATAATACCCCTATAGCAACCTCCGTAAAGAAACCCTAAACCCGAAACCCCCAAACCCTAAAACCCTGCACCCCCAACCCTAAAACCCTGCAGTACCCTTACTATAGAGGAACCCGTCAAGAAACCCTAAATCTCAAACCCAAAACACCAAAATCCCTCAAGAACTTGTAGAACTTCTTATCGAACTTCTTCTAAAACCTGTCATAGAACTTCTTATGGAGCTTCTTATAGAACCCTTGTAGACCCCTTTGCGCAGAGCGTAGTTACAGTGCAACTTCCACCCGAATGCCTCCGAGCTCGAAGGAACCCATGGAGCCATGATCAGATGCTGGAGCCTGCGCAGGCTTTCTACGGTTGATGATATAAATGGGTGGTTGTCAAAATTATGGTCCCTTTTTGGGTACCCTAAATAATAGGTGCCGTATTATAATCATGACCCAAAAAGGGTAATGCAGGATTGAAATCATCAACGGTACGAGGGTACTACAAGGCGACAAAAGGTGTGAGGGTTCAGGATTCGATAGGGTTTAGGGTTTAGGGTTCTATAGGGTTTAGGCTTCAGGGCTCTATAGGGTTTAGGTCTGGGGTTCTATGGGTTTTGGGTTTAGGATTTAGGGTTAAGGGGGCTACAAGGGAACTATAGGGTTAGGGTTAGCGGTTCAGGTATAGATTTTGGGGTTCGGGGTTATTGGTGAGTTTAGAAGTTCCTGCAGGGGTTCCTATCAGAAGGATTCCTACAGTTGGGGTTTCGGTACTAGGAACTACATCAGCTTTTCGGGGGTATATTGTAGTATGATTCTGTAGGGACTAACCCTAAACCCTAAAAGGACAGACTCTTATTGATTCTTCTGGCCCCTGTGGTGGGGTTTCCAGTTCAGGTTTAGATTTGAGGGTTTGGGCTCATGTCTTAGGTCATGGTTCTTTGGGGTACAGTTCAGGGCTTAGGATTGTGGTGGTGGTGTGGCGGTGGTGGTGGTGGTCCTCGTCGCGATTGTGGTGCTCATGTTCTTGCGATCATGTCACTCCAGCAACGCTTGTACTTTAGCTGCACCGAACTTGTAAGATCATAGAGCTGGGAACATAGACCCAATCATCCCGGCATCAGAAGCTCTCTGATCGAGATCTTAATTTTCTGCCAAGGTTCAGTTCGTGCCGCGGGCAGCTCCTGCACAAAGAACATCAGAACTGTCATGTGAAGCTCCGGCACTGATAAATCAGGCCCTGGTGGCAAGTGTAGGCCGTAATCAGCACCGTCAAGTGGCAAGCTCAAGCAGTCTGCTCCCTTTGTCAATGCTCCCACCTCCAGCGCCTAATCTGCGCGATTTGACATGCACTCTACAGCATCTGTGGCGCTGCATGGGCCTACCCCTGGCACGCACTGCATGCGCGTCGATCCGATCATTCAAAATTCACAATTTTCGCTCTACCGTAGCTTCATCTTGATGCTGCCAATGATTCAAAGACCTTGCAGTCCCCCTCAACTACTTCAGGCCCTCGAAGAAGAACACTTTGCGCTGGCCGTGCCACCACCACAGCTGACCCTCGTGGCTTTCAAAGAGAACCCAACCCCACTCAGAGCTGTTCTTCACAAAGAATTGGTCGTCTGTGCGTTCATTGTGGAACCAGATCTCTGCGCTGATTGGATTCTTGTACTTGACCCAGCCTCGCTCGTAGTCGACGCCCGACTCGACCTGAAAGGGGAGGGCGCTATCTGGGTCCTCATTCTGAGATGGTGCTCTCGGCGCTGAAGTTACTGCTGGAGATGTTGCAGGACTAGACCGCAGTGGACTCGGATCTGATGAACTATCGTGTGCAGCATCCGTGAAAGCTGGAGGAGCCCAGCTGTCACCATCAGCCACCAGCGGCTCTTCAACACTGCTGTTGCTGCTTCGGGCAATGGCAGGATGGGAGTATTGAGTGTTGTGCTCCACCACCACAGGTTCAAGTTCTGGACAGTCTAACCAGTCGAGCGCTGAAGTTACTGCTGGAGATGTTGCAGGACCAGGCTGCTGTGGACCTGGCTCTGCTGAACCATTGTGTGCCGGACCTGTTAAAGCCGGAGGAACCCAGCTGTCAACATCAGTCACCTGCGGCTCTTCAACGCTGCTCTGGCTGTTTCGGGCGATGGCAGGATCATATTTCCTTTTGATCGTGCATGTGGGAGCAATTGAATTGCAGCTCTGGCACGGGCGCATCACCGGCGCCAATCGATTGGGCTGTCCCCTCAACAGCCCCCAATGCCTGTAAGCCCCATTCCTCAGATGGCAGACAAGAGATCTCTTGTGGCTTGGCACCTTGCCTTTTCAAGGGAGCATTGATAAGTCGTTTCACTGCTTTCTTCTGCTGCGTTGTCTGCATCCCAAAGTGAGCACCATCATAAACTTCCCGCTGACTTGCCTCCAGCTGCACACCGCCAACAGCAACGGAGTCTTGACTGCAGCTGGGGCCTGCTCCCACTGGTACTGGTGCAGAAGGGCCCGGAAAGACAGCCGTGGACATTGACAAGGGGACAAACTCCGGGGCATCAAGGCGGAGCCCTTGCTGGCTCATGTCGCCCTCGGCTTGCGTCGGCAAGGGCGAGGGATGTCCTTGAACATACCCGCGAGGCAGTTGAACCCACCCCGGGGGCAGGAACACTGCAAAGCCATACCCGTACATCGACTCGGTAGTGGCTGCCATGTGCTGCTGGCAGGGAGCGACGAGTCCTCAACCGCTTCACACAAATGAGCCTGACAGCTGCTGACAGAAGCCAGGGTTTTCGCAGGTAGGCGTGGTGGAGTCTCGCATGTGAAGGGCTGCAGTTACACTACTACGTTCTAAGCAAGCCGCGAAGAATAGGAAGAACTTGGGATGAACAAGACCTTTCGAAAGAATGGAGTGCGAAAAGCTCCGGCACGTTGGTCGGCCAGAGTGTCGAACCGGAGAAAGTTTGCCTAAATCTTTGGTCATCAGAGACGTAGCTGCCAACTGGCCAGCTCCACAGCAGCAGCACTGCTTCAAAGAAGAGCTGCTACGAAGAGCTGCAAAAAAGCTTAACAGCTCCAAGGCAAGAAAGCACCCCTCAACATCCCTCAACTCTGAACTCAGACCCTAAACCCCTGAACCCTTAAACCCCCAGACCCCTAAACCCCAAAACCCTAAACGAAACCACCAGCCGTCTCTCGTAGTACTTCTGCGTTCATCGGGCTTATAGACACTACCTGTAGCGCAGAAAACCTACCTTTCGAAAACAGGTCCTTCAACAGGGGGCTACAGCTGCTAGAGGGCTCATAGGGTGTATAGTGTTTACTTAAAGGCTCATGGGACTTAGTAAGTTTTAGGGTTCCTTTTAAGGGTACTACAGGGTTCTATAATAAGGCTCCCTTTAAGGGTTCAGGGGTTAGTGTCTACTTAAAGGCTCATGGGACTTTGAAAGGAAGGTTATAAGCAGGTTACAATTAGGATAACAATATTTTCTATATGTAGCAAGCCTAATATTTTCTATGTATTTCTCTTGACGTTATCTTGGTTCCGGGTCTATTTTCTTGCGGTAAATTAATAATAAATCATAATAGCTTGAGAAGGCAAATCATAGCCGCATCTTGATTGGATCTTAACAAATTCATTTCATGTGAAGGCCTTAATCCTGCATATACATACATGTCAATATATCTAGGTAGGCAATACAGGAAAGCAAATATCTGGAAACATGTATTTGCATGTCTAGCTTTCTAAGTATTCCTCTCCTTGGATTCGAAACATATTAGAAAGATATAGGTATGTAGATATATATATATATATAGATATATATATATGTATATGTTGTTTGTGTGTAAAAGGGCAAACAAAATTCTCGAATATTCAATCTTCTCGCAGTGCATATATGTATGTATTTTCGTATAACGCGGCCCGCATTTTTGTGCGCCCGCCCACGCCGAGCTGGTTCATAAAGCCGTGGGCCTGGGCGTCGGAGCGAGAACTTATGCTGTAGAACTTAATTAGGGTTGAAGGCCTACTTAGTTATTCGAGTGTTAAGCTTGAGTAGAGTTTAAGACTTCAGAGCTTAAGGTGGTCGAAGTAAGTACCTTCACGGTTCAAGGCTTAAGTAGGCCTTAAAGCTTAAGTACGGTTTCAGGCCTACTTGCGCTCCGAGGCTTACTTAGTGTTAAAAGCTGAACTACACTTTCCGGCTTAGCTGGTGTTTAGAGCTTACTTCTAGTTTAAGGCTTAGGGCCTTGAGGATTTGAGGCTACATGTCCACGGTTTAAGGCTTAAGTAGGGTTTGAGGCTTAATTAAAGTTTACAGCTTATTTACGGTCTAAGGCTTAAGTAGAATTGAAGGCTTAATTACGGTTTAAGGTTTAACTAGAGTTCAGAGCTTACCTAGAGTCTAAAGCTGTTTAATCCCTTTGAGGCCAAGACGTCCGACAGCCTAGTGAAGCAGGAGGAGCGCTCTGCCTGAGATATGCACACTCGGGCATGCAAACAACCAAAGTCCTGCGATGCTGAGCTCCGGACGTCTTCTTTCCGCGGGGCTTTCCATGTATTTGCCCCTGCAAGCTACGCGCGCGAAGTCGGGCTAACTTCGCAAGTCCACTGAGTNAAACAACCAAAGTCCTGCGATGCTGAGCTCCGGACGTCTTCTTTCCGCGGGGCTTTCCATGTATTTGCCCCTGCAAGCTACGCGCGCGAAGTCGGGCTAACTTCGCAAGTCCACTGAGTGCTGCGCAAGCGCTCCCCGCAGTGGGTAGGGTACACCTGAGTCCTTAGAAAAACGGTGAGTTCTGGCGCTGACGCGACTACCGACCGAGGTCCAGACGGAGTGGCCGGCTACCCACTCTATTTGCCTCACAGTAACAATCGACTACAGGTCCTCCGAGATTCTGTAGTGCCCTGCCTTCGACGATGCTCCGCCACGGCTTTCCAGCCATGGTCATGGCACCGCGTCTTTGGCGGTGCCGCGAAGAGGGCCTGAAAACGAGCAGGTTGCGTGTGGAAGCAATTGATGTTCAAGCCTGCCTCCTGGTACTTGCGATACAGGCAAGGCCCTGNCACCGCGTCTTTGGCGGTGCCGCGAAGAGGGCCTGAAAACGAGCAGGTTGCGTGTGGAAGCAATTGATGTTCAAGCCTGCCTCCTGGTACTTGCGATACAGGCAAGGCCCTGCCAGCGAGTATGTTCCAACTAGAAGGCCATGCACGTGCACGCAGCCTTCTCCGGCGTGGTGCTCGTCAAACCACGTCTTCAGCAGTGCCCACTCACTGTCGTAGGCCTCAGTCCCAGGTCGCACTCTTTTGGACTACAATTTTCAAGACTGAAGAACCCACCTCGGAGTGCCTTTTCGTCCACCAGCGTGGGAACCTGAATGCTAGATTAAGGACTACACATCGGCACAGGCACAACGCAAGCCGAGGCAGATGCACCAAGTTCGGCTCGTCCATAGGCGGCCTCTCCTCCCGGACGGTGATCACCGGTCCTGAAAGAACCAGGGCCAATGCAACCTCACGGATCTAAACAACCAAGCTGAGTCCCTTGCCGGCAGGAGTGGCCACGTAAGTGACACCTAAGCGACGACAAAAAGCGAAGCCGTCCGGTAGAGAAGACCCGAACCAACAGCAGCCAAGTCCAGTGCTGTCGCTGGCAGACATGTTGACGATCCTGAATATGGACAGCACTCCACGTCAGGCGCCCACTTAGGAGACTTATAACCCCAGTTATAACGTACTTGCTAAGTCCCATGATCCTTTAAGTAAGGTTTGTTGGGCTTAGAGTGTCTTTTCTAGTGCTTGTGGGAGTCTGTAAGGTGATAGGGGTTTTCTTGGGCCTAAACCCTGAACCCCTATACCCTGAATCCACATAGAAGTCGTAACTTTCAAGAAAAGACCGGTCGATGCAGCTCCTCAGCTGTTGAGGGCGGATCCCAGCAGTAGCTGACCCTCGGAGAGCGGGTTCAGGGTTCTGAGTTCAAGGGCTCTTGAAAGGTCCCTATTCTTTTGGTTGCAGAGCTTCGTACAGAGCTGCGCATCTGAGGGTTGATGGTATGGGGCTTGAGGTTCAGGGTTTAGGAGTACCAGAGTAGATGGACACGACTTGCCCTGCCCTCCTCGCCAAAACACTCCGACGGAGTTCCGGCTTCGGGTTTACGTTTAGCATTTGGGTGGTTGTCAAAACTATGGTCCCTTCTTGGGTCTTAGTCTAAAACGGCACCTAATATTTAGGATACCCAAAAGGGGCCATAATTTTGACAGCTACCCATTTGGGGCTTTGAGGTTTAGGGTTAAGGTTTCAGATTAATGGCTTGCAGCTGCACTAAACGGTCACGTTTAGTCATCTGGGTGATTATACAGAAGCCATAACGTTTAACGAACTAGCACAGCTATCTGGACTTGCTATAGGGGCCTGTATTATTAAAACAGAATTTCGGGGTTTGTTGTAGTATACTTATATAGGGACTGCCGCGGGATACTGTTTCCTTGATTGAGAGGTACTGGGCTTTCTTGGCAGCAACCAACTATCGGACCAAATGGGAGCAATATTCCTAACTATTCTGACCTTTACATGTATTTCAACTCTTATCACCGCAAACTCTAAACTTGACTCTAAGCCCTAAACCCTAAACCCTACACCCAACCCTAAACCCCAAACGCCTAACCCCAATTTCAAATCTTATCACTCATCGGATTGAAGGGCCAGGGTTCTTGTTAAGGAACTTCATTTACTGGGCTTTTAAGTAACCAGCCAGGAAAAAGTATAAACTTTTATTTCATAATGGTTCCTTTAAGAAAAAAGTAAAAAAAAAAGTATGGTACTCCAAAGCCCAGTTTAAGTTACTCTATCAGGATCCATAGAATATAGAAAATAAAGGGGTTTCCTTCTCATGGTAACTTAAACTAAGTTTCTCCAGCCCCTAGACCCTAAAAACCCTGAAGCCCTGAAGCCCTGAAAAACCCGAACACCCCAAACCCCAAGTCCCTAAACCCTAACCCCCCCTAGACCCTAAATCTCTAGGGTTAGAGCCCAGCGGCGCGCTATCCGCCGACACCGAGTCCGAGGATGCAAGTGAAAGGCGCCTCACACGGTCCGGGCTCGAAGGCTGCACCTGCGAGGGCTGCGGACTTTGCTAAGGAACCCTTACAGGAATCCTTAAAGGTACCCTTAAAGGTACCCTTAAAGGAATCCTTAAAGGTACCCTTAAAGGAATCCTTAAAGGTACCCTTAAAGGAATCCTTGAAGGTACCCTTAAAGGAATCCTTAAAGGAACCCAAAAAGGAATCCTTAAAGGTACCCTTAAAGGAATCCTTAAAGGTACCCTTAAAGGAATCCTTAAAGGAACCCTTAAAGGAATCCTTGAAGGTACCCTTAAAGGAATCCTTAAAGGTACCCTTAAAGGTACCCCTAAGGGTACCCGTAAAGGTACCCCTAAGGGTTGAAGGATAGGTTCCGGATTTAAGCTTAGGATTTAGGGTTTAGCGCTTAGGGCGGAGGGCTTAGAGTTGAGGGTTCAGGAGCTTAGGTTTAGAGAGACGGCTTTAGCTAAAAGGGTACTTTATTTGGACCAAGGCTGAGGGGAAAGCATATCCAGCACGCAGTATACACCACCGCAGGGGCTATGACGGGTAGTTTGGGACAGCAGCGAAGTTCAGCGTCAAACCGCGACGGCACCCATGAGCATGCCTCAACAAAACATGGGGTACTGCAGGCTACTGCAGAAAAGTTTACAATGTTTGCCGCATACCTTTATCACAATCGGGTGTGCAAGCTCTAGTTTGGCATTGCGTCGTAGATTGGAGCAACTGAAATACATTGTTGTATAACGCTGTGTGCAACTGTAAACAAAACTTTTGGGTGTTATCGCACAACGGACAATGTGCGATGCCGTATGCAGACTTATGATGCAAATCCGGTGCAACGATTACCGGGTAGGCTGTCGCAGGTTGCCACAGCTGCTGCCGCATGCCACAACATGCCTGAGTCTATCTTAGGTTATCTTAAGTCGTAGGTTTTGGCGAGACACAGCCGTAGCTTGCTTTACTAGTACACTGCATTACACTCTAGAACACACTCTACATGGAGCTCATGTTCTGTTGCATATCCTGAAGTGCCTGACAGGAGAGTACAATGATCCCTCCTTCGGCTTACTTGACATGCCTTGAATCAATCAACTTTGGAGTCTTTAGACACCTTACAGAACTTCCACAAAGCAGAACTATATCCTACAGAGCCCCAAAGCAACCGGAAAAACACCCTGAACATAGCCCCAAAACCCTACCCTTAAGCAAGTCTCTGGGTTTGATATAGGGGACTGAATAACTATATTGGGGGTTCCTTCTTGTAGCTATAGTATAATATACCCAAAACCCTATTCCAATCACTAAGGCCCCTATACCATAGAACCCCACTATGGAACCCTTTGTGGACCCCTTTAAAGGAACCCTTTAAAGGAGCCCTATTCTAATTATTAAGGCCCCTATACCATAGACCCCTACTATAGATCCCTTTATAGACCCCTTTGCCTTTAAAGGAACCCTCTGAACGAGCCCTATTGTATTTATTAAGGCCCCTATACCATAGAACCCTACTATGGATCCCTTTATAGACCCCGTTAAAGGAACCCTTTGAAAGAGCCCTTTTCAAAATGTTTTAAGGCCCCTATAGTAGACCCTAAACCCCTAAACCTAAAACCCTGAACATCCCTAAACCCTATAGACCCTATAGATCCCTTAAGGGAAGCCTTAAAGGAACCCTTTAAAGGAACCCCTATTCTCATTATTAAGGCCCCTAAACCCTAAACCCTAAACTGCCCTAAACTCTACACTCTCAACCCTAAACCCCTCAACCTCTAAACCCTACTTAAAGGCTCATGGGACTTAGTCACGGAGTGTTTTCGGCTTCCTTCTCCTCTTCGCCGGGCCTGATCTTCCTCGGAGGCCGCCGGGGACCTGTGGCTGCCGGTGATTATGCGTGCTTGTGTGTGTGTGTGTGTAAATAAATACATATATATATACATATACATATACATATACATATACATATACATATACATATACATGTACATGTACATGTACATGTACATGTACATGTACATATACATATACATATACATATACATATACATATACATATACATATACATATACATATACATATACATATACATATACATACATATATATATACATACATATACACATATGTACATATGTGAATATAACATACATATATATATATGTGCATGCATACCGAGGCCGTAGAATCAACGCTGACTGAGAGACCTGCCGTGAATGACTGACTGACTGACCGACTGACCGAATGAATGAATGAATGCATGAATGAATGCATGAATGAATGAATGGATGAATGAATATATATATATATAACTTATATACATATATATATATATAAATGCATATATATATATATAAATACATATATATATAATTACATTAACCTATATTATGTTTTATATATATAGATTATATATATAGACATACACATGTATGTATATATATATATATACTTACCCATACATGCATAGATACATAGATGTATATATGTCCATATATATATGTGTGTGTGTACATATATGGGTACATGTGTGTGTATGAGTATGTATACAATATCTGTCTATTTTTTACAATTTTTGGTATTGATATTCAGATTTAGCCAACTGATCAACATCTAGTAACTGGTAGTTGTGATATTGTAAGCCCTGCTACGGCTTGGGTTTTGGAGTGTATGTAAACCCCACATAAAACATCCTTAAAAGCCCGCATAAACCCTCATGAAACCCTATGAAATCTAGATAAGCCCTTATGAAATCCCGTAAGAAACACCCACACATGAAAACAACCCTTGTGAAACCCACATAAAACCCCCTTTCTGCTGCGAAACCCAAACTACGGAATGCACAGCCTCCTGGTCTTGGGTCGGGAAGGCCCGGAAACCGCGTCAAAAAACTGCAGCTGGCGCTCTAGCTTCACCTCAGGGTTAAGGGTGTAGGCTTTCGGGGTTTAGGGTTTAGGGAGTATCCGACAACAGGTTCAGGGTGTAGGGTTTCAGGGTTTAGGGTTCGGGTCTACTGTTCAGGGTTGCTGGGTTTGGGGTTTAGGGTTCAACTGAGTTTGTCTCATTGCCGGCCTGGAGAACCAAAATCAGCATCTTCTTGCGTAGACAATAGTTTTCATACCCCTTGGAGGTTTTCAGTCTACTAAACATAAGAAATATCTTCTAAGAACTGTAGCTAAAGTAACAGCTGCCTCCCCAATCCCTAAACCTTAAACCCTGAACCCTAATCTAACACCCTGTAGCAGCTGCCTCCGAGAATCTGCCTCAAACCCTAAACCCTATACCCTAAACCCTGGACCCAAAACCCTAAACCCTATACCCTAAACCCTAAACGCCCTAAACCCTAAACCCTGAACCCAAAACCCGTACACCCGAAGATTCCACCGAGGCGCGGCCCGCTCCATAGGCCTCCGCGCCTCGACTTCGATCCGCATCAGCTCGGCCACGTAACTCGCCTGAAATAAGGGACCCCAAAAGCACATAAGCATAAGCATTTTATTGGGCTTCTTTATCAGGGGGTTTACATGGGATATCCCTATCCTAATTTTTGCTTATGTGCTTTTTTGGGGCCCTAGGAAAGTTTCCGGAGAGCCCAATACCTAAACCGAAAATCCTATAGTACCTTCATGGTATCCTTTAAATAACGGAGCCTTATACCTGATTCTTAATACAAAGTCCGAAGAGAGCCAAATACGCCTTAATTAAAGACAACTGCTTAAATCATAAGAGAGCGCTCCTTATGATTTCAGGTATGAGCCTCAAATATGGGGTATTGGGCTCTCTTGCCTACCTTAAACTGGAAAGGATTTTGCAGACCTGATAATTACACCTAAAAGCTGTTTACAGGGCTGTTTGCGATTCTTTTGGCTAGGTTTTTATAGGTTTTACGGAGTCTTATAGGGGTTTCTGGGTTCCTTGAGGGGAGTTACGGGTGTAGGCTTTGCGCGGTTGCTTTACGGGTTCCTTTGAGGGTTCTACCAAGACTTGTGTGAGGGCTTAGGGTGTGGACGTCTGCGGCGTTTCGGAGTCCCGGGCTTCGAGTTTGGCATTCGGACATCGGAGAGTGAGGGGAGGGACTTCAAGATTTAGGGTTTAGGGTTTAGGGCTTCGGGTTTAAGTTCCGGGCTAGAGGGCTGTAGGATTTTGGCATGAGGGAGATTTCAGAGGAAAGGGGTCCGATATCTTGGCTCTGAGCTGGGGTTTACGTTTAGAGTGTAGGTTTTGGTATTTAGGGTTCAGGGCCCAAAACCCTAAACTCCCCTTAAGCAAGCTTGAACCGCCCTAAACCCGGCCCTAAACCATGAAGCCCTAGAGTCGCCTCGAAGTCGGTCCATGCCTGGTCGAACCGGCTGAGCAAGGGCGACAGCTGATCAAGCCTCAGGCACTGAAAAGGATCAAGGGACTAACTAGGTTTAAGGTTGAGGGTTTGGCGTTCCGGGATCGCGATGCTGGGTCCTATCCCTAAGCCCAGTTTGGTAGGTTTTAACTGGTGCTTATAGTGCCCTAAGTTGGATTGTCCTAACTCACTGTCCCGGCGACTCCAGCATCCCTTACCAGTACTGGGTTTAGGATTAGGAATTGGCGGTGGCTTAATTAAGGGATGACTTAATGAACATCATCATCATCATCATCCTCATCATCATCATCATTGCTGGCCTCGCTGCTATCGGTATTGTACCTGCATGCATACACAAATACACGCATTTAGCGCGCAACTGACAGATCTGGCAAACACTACTGTCCACACCAAAACTGCAGAGCTGTCCTGATGCATGCCCGGAAGCAGCTGTTGACTGCCGGAGGGCCGCCAGTCTCCCTGAGTAGGACATCGATTTAGGGAAGCTTGTACCGGCTCCTGCACAAGCAAACACTCCAAACCTTAAGTCTTGAACCCAGGGTAGCTGGTTCATAGAGGAACGGAATCCTAGGGTCGAAGATTGAACTCTTCTGCGACACGTCAGATCGCCTAAACACATGTTGGAGTGTGTCCATGCAATGGCCGTGGCTTTGCAGACAGCCGACGGCTGCACAACAGAGCCGCGCAAAAGTCAGTAGCCGGAAGCGCTGATTCACTGATTCTGACTTGGCCCATTGCCATAAAGAAGCCGCGAACCTGTGAGACATATGACTTTCGGGTTTAGGGTTTCGGGTTTAGGGGTTTAGGGTTTATGAGTGAGGTTGAGTGAGGCTCCTATCTTCACTCAGGCAAGCGATCGGCCAGCTTCGTCAGCAAGCTCTGATGGCAGCGACGCACATGTGCGGCCTTCACCGGGGTCGTAGGTCATGCAGCTGTTTTGCCCATGGCTTTTTGAACTTGAACTGGTCAACCTACTATAATCGAAATAGTCTAGCTTCTTACAGCTGCCACTCAATTTTCTAGAGATTTGCTGCACCTTGCACAAGGTTTCGCACGCCAAACGATCGATCTTCAGCCTCCGGCTACTTAAAGGCCCATGGGACTTTGTAAGTAGGCTTATAATTTGGGTGATAAGTGTTCACACTGCGGCGACAGAAAATATCCGAAAGGCACTGGGGCCTTTTAGATTCAGGCTGCTTTTATCTGAGGTGACAATTCTCATCATGGTATCCTGTTGTGGAACCTAAACCCTTAACCCTAAATCCTAAACCCTAAATCCTAAACACTTAACCCTAAATCCTAAACCCTTAACCCGAAATCCGAAACCCTAAACGCGGGAGAGGGCATTTGAACAGCATCCCCCAACAGCCAAACTGTGCCTTGAGACGCGTGTTGCCATCGATAATGTAGATGCGACCTTCGTCTCGCCCCCAATGATTGCGATGTTTAGGGTTTAGGTTTCAGGGCATGGTGTAGAGCTTGAAGCTGTCGTGGTTGCGCTGGGTCGAGTTTTTGTTTGCTCTCTCGGCTCACGGTTCGTTCGGGGTATTCAGTCTATCTAAGGTAGGGGCCTTAAGAATTAGAATAGGTTTTGGGTGTATATTATGGCGAACCCCCCATAATAGTATAGGTAATTATCAAGACCCCTATAGCCCTATACTGAACCCCCATAATACCCCTTATAGTAATCCGTATAGACCCCTTTGAAAAGGAACCCTTAAAGAAACCATCGTAGTTGCTCCAAAGAGGCCGTTCACAGCCACGGACTCGAAGTTATCTTGACAGGCCTCCCACAGCTCCAGGCGGTAGAGATGCCTCGGAAGGGGGGGGGGGTAGGGTTTAGGGTTCCTCTTTAGGGTTCCTCGTATTCTAAGCGTTTAGGGTTTCAAGTTGGTTCAATTTAAAGGGTTCCTTTGAGTGTTGGGGTTCATTTTAAAGGGTTGCTTTGAGTGTTGGGCTTCACTTTAAATGGTTCTTTTGAGGCTTTGGGTTCACTTTAAAGGGCTCCTTTGGGCTTGGGGTTCACTGAAAAGGGTTGCCTGTCGGTTTAGGCTTGGGGTTCACTGCAAAGGCTTCCTTTACGGTTTAGGGTTTAGGGTTCCTCTGAGGGTTATGTAGGGGCTTATGGGGTTTTGTAGGATTTTGAAGCTTGAGAGCAATTTTTGGTATCAGTTGGGCAAGCCCCTCTTGCGGTAACAGCTACCACCAGGTTTGCCTTGTAAGGGGGAAGTCAATGCAATCTGTAGAAGGGATTGCCCTAAATCCGAAAACCAAGCTGCGTCTCCCAGGAAAATGCAATGATCTTTCAGCCGTCGCGCAATCAGTTGCAACACGTTGATAGCCCAGGTAGCCAGCCCAAGTTCTCGATCAATTATTGACCCTGATAAACATGCCGCATGCACAACACAGATCGCGACTCCGCAGCTGTAGTGGAACTCAAGGGGTCCTGAACAAGCCCTCAACCACCCCAAACCCCAAACCCGAAACCGTGAACGCTAAACCATCAAACCCTAAACCCTGAACCCCTCCCGTGAAGGTACCTGGACTTCTGGAAGAGGACCCGGTAGTTTTCGGTAAAGACCTGCCGGTAGCTCCGGTCCTGAGATGTTGAGGGCGCACACGTCCTACGTAGTGCGAAGTAATGGGTTGTAGCGGCAGCGGCAATCCAGCAGTTGCAGGAGTCCGGGAATGGAGGCATAAGAGGAGGAGCAGTCGTGGTTGTGGTGGTGTCTTGATGGTAGAAGTCCAGACAATGGCAGAGTCTGTGGTTGCGGTAGTGATTGTGGTGAGAGCAGGTGGACGACTCGACGTCCTCAGTGCTTTAGGTCTGTAAGGGTGTCCAAAAGAAGATACCCTGCATTATTGATATTAAGGTCCACGTTGTCCCATTATTTCCGCTATGGGTGCCTATCAAAAAAGAGCACGAAGTCGTCTCCCAAGCTGCCAGCAGATAAGTGAAGATGTTCCATGAGATTCCCCTTACGCAAGTAGGGCTTTCTGCAACTGGAACACAAGACATCCTTTAAACCACACGGACTCAGAACCGTTGTGCTTCGGGGTGCAGAGTGCCAACAACTCTGATCTGGTGGTGTCCGAAAATAGGGGGCCCTAATACCCCCAAACAGTAGGATCCTTATTATAAGCACCCCGAAATAAGATACCCCTCATTTTCGACCCTAAATAGTAGGATCCTTATTATAAGGACCCCGAAGTAAGGTACCCCCTCATTTTCGGACACTCCCATCTCTGAACCCTATCCTCGGTCCAAAAATCCTAAAGTTCTGCCAAAGGCACGGCAAAGTCCACTTGCTGGACCACGGACCTCCATTGCTCTGATGAGGGGTTTAGGGCTTAGGGTTTGGGGTTTAGGGCCGTTTAGGGTTCAGGGCTTAGGGCTTAGGGCTTGGGGTTTAGGATTTGGGGTTTAGGGTTTATGTGAGTCTATGCCACAGGGCGAAAGTCATTGCAACGTAATAACCCCATCAACCTTGAGCTACCGCCCCAAGAAAGAAAAAGGCTTCTCCGGCATACCCGAGCCAGGTTCCTTACTATTGTTACAGTATAATATGCTCAGACTCAGAACCCTTTTCGAATTATAAAGGCCCCTATACCATAGAACGCTACTATGGATCCCTTATCGTCCCCTTTAAAGAAACCCTTTAAAGGAATCCCCACTTCTAATTATAAAGGCACATATATTACCCAAGCCGCAGCAGCTCCAGCGCGTCCAAGAACTTCTGGGGGTTGGCCTCGTCGTGTGTGTCGGTGGGGTTCAAGACTCTCGGCTTAGGTTTTTTTTGTTTTTGAGGCGGCTTAGGGTTTAGGGTTTCGGGTTTGGAGTTCATAGGGTTTGGAGTTTAGGGTTTAGGGTTTAGGGTCGGAGTTTAGGGTCTTCGGTTTAGGGACCGCTGTGCAGCTAGAATGATCTTTTCTGGCTGTCGGAGCTACAGTGTAGGATCCAGCAAAACCCCTAAAAACATGAAGCGCACGTAGCCCTTGGGTTCACTGTTCGGGGATGATGCCAGGGGGCGACACCGTGCTCCGAAGCCACGTGGGGGGTTCTCTTAATTAGGGTACCTTTCAGGGTCCTTTTTTTACAATGGTGCCGTACTATGTTTCGGACCCGCAAGGGGCCCTAATTTAACTAACTACCCATGTTACTTTTGTCCAGCGTGGCGATTTACAATCCTCACCGGAAAGACTCCGAAGGGGAAGTTTCGAAATTGTATATGGTGAACCCCAGAAAGTTGAAACGTGGATTTAGGATGAATCATGCTGGAATTCCCTATACTTGTACATAGAAAGGATGAGAGAGGTTTCAATCACAAAATACAGAGAGAGAGAGAGAGAGAAAGAGAGAGAGAGAGAGTACCAAAAACGTGAAAGAGTAGGATTCCAGCTGTTGGGGCCTGACTATTAATTCCCCCCCAGACCAGCTTCTGCCCACCTCCTGGTGCAGGCTGGCTTCCTCAGGAGGAGGGTTGCTAGCAATAGGCTCTGAGGGATATGGGTAGTTGTCAAAATTATGGCCCCTTTTTGGGTACCCTAAATAGTAGGTGCCGTATTATAATAAGGACCCAAAAAGGGACCATGATTTTGACAACCGGCCATATACATACAGCTCTGCCCCCTGGAAACAAGCACACTGCGTTTGCGGGTTGTCTTACTTCTTATGTATGTAGGCAACCGCGGACTCCAATAAAAGTCCTTTCATTGGGGATCCCTGAGTAAGAACCTCCATCAGGCCCTGTTCTCAGGAATACTCCATAGTCAAGAGATGTCAAGAGAACAAAAGTTGAACAAAACCGACTTCCAAACCTAAAGACAACCCAAAGACTCAAAACTTCAAACCTCACAAAACTGCACCTGAACCGCGGTGCCTACCCAGAACCACCAAAGCTACGACCCTAAAGCCACGACCCTACACTCCGGAGAAAGCTCGAACATCAAACGCCTACACCCCAAACCCTGAACCGAAACCCTGGAGGAGGCCTTTTGTAAAACCATTTAGCAATGTCAAGCGTTTTGATGATCCATATAAGCTGTCACCCTCATAGTTGCTGACTGTTGGTTTTTGGAGCAATCGCTGAGTAACCGTTAACTGCTACACTAACCCGGCTAGCCTTCCGAAACCGTCATGTAAACACTGTAGGTCCCCACGACAACCAGGAGACCACCAAGAGACCACCAGGCCATATGCCTTCCCCAAAGGACTGCTGCGACTCAGGAGGTTTCGGGATCACGGCCGAAATGCTTCCCCCAAGCGCTGACGGATTCAGGAGCGCGGCGACAAGGCAATGCTCTCCCCCAAGTACTGGCGGGAGAATCTCGGCGCACCGCGAACATGCCGTCCCCCAAATACTGGCACGATTCAAGAGGATAACAACAATCCACCCCAATCCTTTACCCCAACTACTGCTGCGCTTCGAAGGTTTTCGAAGCATAGCGGTCAATGTTTTTTCAACTTACACTGGATCCGAACGCAAGCCTTCAAGCAGTCCTAGTGTGTGCCACACTGTCTGGTGAAAACTAACCAAAACCCTTAAACTCCTGCGTCCCTAAAGCCCCGAGGAACCCTCCACCGCTCTTATGAACCCGTTTGTACAGCCCTTATAATAAAAAAACCCTTAAAACCCTAAACAACCCTGGAACATTCCTGCAAAAAAAACTATAAACTCTCTCAAAAAACTTTCAAAAATACCCCCTACTAAACCCTAAACCCAAAACCCTTGCAAAGCCCAGATTCCAAGAGATGCTCCAACGCTCCCTCGGGGCTTCGACTGCTGCTAAGCGGGAGCCTCCAGAGGTTCTACAGGGGCTTAGGGGGGTTAAGGGGGTTTAGGGGTGTTTGGGGGTATTAGGGTTGGTTTGGGGGTTTAGGGGTTTAGGGGGGGGGGGTTAGGGGTATTAGGGTTTAGGCAGGGTTTAGGGGTTTAGGGGTTTAGGGGGGTTTTTAGGGTTTTGGTAGGGTTTATGGTTTAGGTAGGGTTTAGGGTTTAGGTAGGGTTTAGGGTTTAGGTAGGATTTAGGGGTTTAGGTTTCAGGGGTTTAGGGTTCAGGGTTGAGGGTTTGTCTTGAGCGGAAAAAGGGAGGTTTTAGGATTTTGCGCCTTCTTGACGTCTATGAAGGAGCTACAGGGGTTTTGGGGTTCAGGGCGTTTGGGGTTCGATGTTTTCGGTTTGGAGAGAGTGAGGGTTTGGGATTATTCTGTTCAGGGCTTGGGGGTTCCAATGTGAAGTTTAGGGTTTCGGGTTTTAAGGCGTCTTTGGGATTTGAGATTGTTGGGAATTTGGGTTCAGGGTATCTAAACCCTAAACACAAAATCCTAAACCCTAAAGACAAAATCCTAGACACCAAACCCCAAACAGAAAATGCTAGACCCTAAACCCTCAACACAAAATCCTAGACCCTACACCCGAAAACACATCCTTAGGCAAGAGGTTTGTAGGGCTTCAGCACCCAGCCTCCACAGGTCAGGGCACTAAACACGCTTACGGGCACAATGAGGGCTCCTTTAAGGGAGCCTTTTGAAAAATCGTTTTGGGATCCTTTAGGCGATCCTTTAAGAGATCCTTTAGATGATCCCTTAAGGGCTCCTAATAAGGGCACAGCGATAGGGTGCTAGTAAGGTACTACGAATTTACTGTGGTTTGGGTCTTAGAGGCGGTTTTCAGGGCTTAGGGTTTACGGTGTCATCGTGTCGTCATGATCTTAGAAAATCTGAGTTCAGGGCTTTTGGTGTTTTTTGCTACGATGTCCACCCCTGAGGATGATAGGCTTTGTTGTTTTCGTTGCTGGCACGGGGTTTGGGGTTTAGGGTTTAGGGTTTGGGGTTTAGGGTTTAGGGGTTTAGGGTTTAGGGTTTAGGGTTTGGGGTTTAGGGTTTAGGGTTTGGGGTTTAGGGTTGGGGTTTAGGGTTTAGGGTTTAGGGTGCTATGACCTCTACACCTTAATCTCTAAGCCCTGAACCCTAAACCGACTCTTGCGGCCGTGATGACGGTCCGGGATGATTTCCATGGTCAGGACGAACATCAGCATAAGTTTGGCATTTTGGGTTCAGGGGTTGAAGACTTCAGAAATCCGAACATGCTCATGGGCGTTTCTCTTGCGGTGGGAATCGACCCCAGCGAAACGGAAGAAGTGTGACATCCGACACCTTGAAGACAAAGCCCACTGAAATGCAACTCGAGCGGGAGAAGAGCAGATGCCTGCCGACTCGCAGCCGTCCGCATCCGTTGCATGAGCGATCGGTGTTGGAAGTCATGGCTTACGACAGGCACACGACGAGAAACTCACACAAATGAGAAACAAATTCAGCGTGCTTGACCCGCGGCAGGCAAGAACTTACCCCGTGCGGCAAGCCATGTACTGTCGGGGCTGTAATTACCTTTTTGAGGGTTTGGGGGATAGTATAGTACCATGGGAATACAAGGGAATATCATAAACAACTATTTGACCTCTATATACGAACCGGATCTGCAACTCTGCCTAAGCCCTAAAGCGCTGAAACTCTTCCTTCCGGAAGCCTTTTCCGCTGGAGAGCAAGTCAGCCGGTCAACAGACCGAGCCAAACAACTCGGAAATAGAGAGAGAGAGGGAGAGAGAGCCTGAACACACACCTGCTGAGCACTCTGCTTTTCTCGAAATGCATGTAAATCTCAGTACCATTGAGCCCATCCCTTTCAACATCAGCAGACTGTCACGAAATCAAGCTGCTGTCTCATCCGTCGCAGCTAGTAAAGTGAATGCCCCTCGGAACACGTATCTCTGCTTCCATCAACGACCCCAGCTTTTGGATTTAAGACTCTAATATAGGGGCCTGAATAATTGGAATTGGGTTTCGGCGCCCATTATACAACCCCTATATTAACGGCCCAGGCCCTTTACGCAAGTCAAGAAACTCTCAAACGTTGGGCTGCTGGGAAGCGCTGTAGGCTGGCGTGTGTTCGCACCCTCTCTTGGCAAGCAGAGCACGTGGCAGGCACTTGCGATTTCAACTCCAAAACTTGCAGGTTCGGAGAATTGCTGGAGCGGTGCAAAATCGCACAAGCTCACGCCCTACTTTAACAATGGATCTTCAGACCTTTTTAACAGTGGCCGGATTCCCCAAACCCCTTTGCTGGGCATGCAAATTAGAAAGCTGAATCTCCTCTGCCAGCTTCCCGGAACCCTTTCCGAGGATTTGATGCAGCGCTAGGGGGCTTGAACTATGAAGTGGCAAGTGGATGGCTCTGCCAAGACTCAGGCTACCTAGATCGTTTCGTTGCACTTCCGGGCTTTCCTATACATCCCGGAATTGAGCAACACCTAAACCCTAAACCCTCAAAACCCCAAACGTCTACCCTCCTGTGATGCTCTTCAGCGGTCCTTCATCGGACTGTTTCAACGCATCGGCCTCTTCTACGATGACCCTGGCATGAGCCGCAAGTTTGAACATCACCAGCACGCGAGGATGTCCTCGAAGACACTGACTTACACACACACACACACGCACACACACACACACGCAGCACAAAAGCACCTCATGCCTTCAACCCAGCCAGAACAAGAGCGGCAAGTGCGACTAAGAAGAAGCACTCAGCCGACATCTCCCACCCACTTCCTCCCCCCGGGGTTGCAGGTCAAGTGAAGCCAGAATGATGGGATTGCTGCTAGCAGAGAAAGACTCATCAAAATCAACAGCGAGCATTTCTGCCACATTCCGCTCGGGGGGGAGTGCAAACGCGAGCTTCAACCAGTTAGATAGACAGATAGATAGATAGACACGTAGACAGACAAATAGATAGGTATCTACCTATCTATCTATCTACTAGAAAGGATAGCTAGCTGGCCAAATAGCTAGATAGCTAGCTAGATAGGTCGGTAGGTTGGCAGATAGGTAGACAGATAGATAGGTAAATAGGTAGACGGGTACATAGGCAGAGGGGTTGATAGGTAGCTAGTCAGATAGTTAGATCGTCAGCTAACTAGTTAGATACTTAGCTAAATTAACAGATAGCTAGCCAGGTGGAATTCAACAGATGGCGTAGCCAGCTAGCCAGCTAGCTAGCTAGCTAGCTAGGTAGTGAGATGGATCATAGAAAAAACCTTCCCCTCCAGGCACACACGAATTTGACATTCGTTGGACGTCGGAAAAGGTGTCCTGCATTCGAAGTCCTGAACCCTAAACCCTCTGCGCTGGAAATTACACCCTAAACTCTAAATGATCCTAACCTTTACGAAAGCAAAGAGTGCATAGCTAGGGCTAGGATTGAGGTTGGAGCACTTCGACATTAGGGTCTCCTTGACCACATCATGGGAACCCTAGTTTAGGGTTTAGGGCCTTATTATGGTTCAGGGGTTTGGGGTTTAAGAATCTGGGTACTGTAGGCGTTCAGGGTTCAGGAAATTCTCTTCACCGGCCTCTGGCCAATTTCCATCTGCCCGGATGCTGCAAAATCTTCCGAGGCCACCCCCTCCTAACCGCAAATCTCCCTCAACGTCTTCTGAGGTGGAATGCCCTACAACGGGTTAAACCTCATCCGACACCCTTGACCAACTTGGTAGGTTGGGTTGACCATCGGGCAAGAACGACATTGAGAATCGCAGGGGCGATGAACACCTAAATTATGTCTGAACATCCAAAACTCGCAACATTCAACCCAGGTTTAGGGTTTAGGGTTTACAACCTACGCTCAACCTCCAAATGACACCGGCTTCACAGCATCACGGCTTCGATGCATTGCAGAAGCACCTTGGATCTCTGGCGTGGCCATGGTTCTAAATCGGCCTCGAAAGGGGTTTACGGTTTTGGATCTATAAGGGTTCTATAAAGGGGAGTTTAGGGTACTTAGACGATCATGGGACTTACTAAGTAAGTTATAACTGGGTTTACTAAGTCCCCTAAGTGGGGTTATCCTAATTATAACCTACTTATAACTTTATTTACTAGGTCCCATGAGCCTTCAAGTAAGTAGGGATTTGCCCGCTGCGTGGTTTTGGCTTTGGCATTCAGGGTTTTGGGTGTTTGATGTCTGGATAGGAGCTTCGACTCATGTAGGTCCAGCTCGATGGGAGTTTCGACTAATATAGCATATTTGCAGTGGGGAACCCTGTGGAACAGTATTAGTACCTATTTATGCCCCGACATTGGCTGAGGAGCTTCTGCACCCCTAAACCCTAAGCCCTGAACCCTAAACCTGCACTGCCGATGTAAAGGCCCGGCTCGTACCTCGTGCTCTTCTTCGGTCTGCCGCTCACTTAGGGTTTAGGTTTAGGGTTCAGGAATTAGGGTTTAGGGTTTAGGGCCTAGGGTTTAGGGTTGAGGGGTTGAGAGGACTTGCTATTCCTCGAACAGGAAGCCCAGAAATTAAGGTGAGTGCCTCAACAATAGTAAAAGTGGGGTTTGGAGACAGATTATAGTATCAAGGAAGCCCATAAATTTAGTATAAGTGCTTCAATAATAAGAATAGGGTTACGGCTTAGATTATCGCGCAGGTATATTCAGGACCTCTAGTAATTGAGCTTCTGTCATTAAAGTACCACTGGTGGTACTGTTGATGGACAAAATCCTGCATGACCCATAATAAGGAGTATACCATAATTCCCATAGTTTAGAGTCCTTAAGGTCATGCAGGATTTTGTCCATCAACAGTATCATCGTCATCTCCTCAACGACAAGCTGTCATCCCTCATTACAAGCTTCGCTACAAGCATCAGTATGATTATGACGATAACAAACAATCGGTACAAGCATCTTCCCCTCTCGCGCTCTTGTGAATTTTGTTTATGGCATTTTATGGCCATTTCGCCAGCAGTGGCAGCAGAAAAAGGAGGAGTAGTAGTAGTCAAGGCTCGAGGCAGCATTGATTCCAATCTGACGGCCGGTTTCGCTGAAGCTCCATGCCTCTGCGGTGCTTTAGTTTAGGGTTTAGGGTTTAGATTAGAGTTTAGGGTTTCGGGCCGCCGACATCGAGATTAAGGTGTTATGGTTGGCCTGGTATTTTCTGTTCTTTGATTACGGCCACTATGCTGGCGGGCCGAGCACCCAAACCCAAAAAAGCTGAACCTTTTCACCCTAAACCCTAAACCCCAAAACCCCAACCCCAAAATCTAAACCCCAAACCCTGTGGCAAGAATATAGTGAACCCCAAAAAGGTTGGAACATGGATTCAGGATGATTAGTGCTGGGATCCCCTATACACTACCTTATGGCATGAGGATACTGTATTTGTGTACCTAAAAGGGTCAAACGTGAGGATCTGGCAAGGGTGGCAGATCGACTTCTCGAGCTCCGTGGACTTTGGGTTTAGGGTTTAGCGTTTAGGGTTCAAGGTTGAGGGTTTAGGTTGAGGGCTTTTGGGGTTTAGGGTTGGGATTTTAGGCGGCTTGAGGGTTTGGGGTTGAGGGTTGAGGCGGTTTTTGGGATTTAGGGCTTTGGGTTGAGGGTTCAGGGTTCCTACACCCTAAAACCCTTAACCCTTAACCCGTCATCGTCTCCTTCCCTAATCCGAACCTGGAGGTTTAGGACTTGAGGTATGAAGGTAACGATGCCCACCGAAACCTAAAGCCTAAAGCTGCTCCAAACGTCCCCGAACCCTAAACACCCTCGCGTTTGAAGTTCGATCTTCGTCCGGGAGGCTGAACCGCTCGAGGCGTCTCAGGAAGCCTTGGATGAGGCTTTGGAGAAGCTTTGTTTTCAGGGTTTAGGGGTTTAGGGTTTAGGGTCTTGAGGTTTATATATATATATATATAAGGCTTAGGGTTTGGGGTTAGGGCCTAGGGGCTTCGGGTTTAGGGTTCCTCGTTTTGGGGGGGGGGGGTTAGTTTAGGGTTTTGGGTGTTCTGCGGCTCTGCGGTTTCGGAAGAGGGCTGCGAGACCAACTGGTGCTGGGTTTAGGGTTTAGGGTTTAGGGCATTTTGGGTTCAAAGGTTTGTCCTTGCCCACAAAGGAAGCCTCTCCAAAGGAAGCTGGCCCGGCCCGTCTGTACGGCAGACATCGGTCTTCGGCCTTTGAAACTTCGAAAGCCGTGAAGGCCATGGTTGCTGCGCAAGATACTTCGGAGTTGAGGGTCTACGGTATAGAAAGACTGTCAAGATTTCCCGTTTCGTTGAGGGACATGGCTCATCCTTATGTAGAACCACTATGCCATCGTCTTTTCCAATATTTCTCAAGGAAGTCGACATAATGACGAAGGCCGCAGTCACCGAGGACGCGAGAGCTCATCCCTGCTAGGTATCAAACCTACGGAGCTCGGAACGAAGTGGATTGAAAGTCGCGGTTTCGCTGGCATCGGAGTAATTATTGAAACCACAAGCCACTGCGGCCTGGACGCCGTCGAACTCGACCGCCGGGCCAAAGCCAAGAACGGCGTGGCGCACCAACGACGTCCTGATGCTTGAGGTACAGATCGCAGGTTCAGGGGTTTGCTGTGGCGCACAAGACCCTCTCGTCTACAGCAAATGATCATTCGGACACACAGCTCTGTCGGGCGATTTCTAAGCCCTAAAGGCTACTTAAAGGATCATGGGACTTAGTAAGTAGATTATAATTGGGGTTATAAGTCCCGTAAGTGGGGTTATCCTAATTCTAACCTTACTTACTAAGTCCCCTGAGCCTCTAAGTAAACCCAGAACCCCGCAGCCTAAAGTGCGAAGCCGACACGAATCATGCGGTGTTTCGGAGTTGCAGGGTGTTTCGCAGCCTTCAAACCCAATAGCGCTCGTCTCACTTAGCCGGCTCCGGCTGACATGCACATGGCTTCGGGCTCTGGGCTTTCAAGGTAGCCATCAAAGAAATATGCTGAATTCATACCTCTGCACATACCCGCATACAAACCACTCGGCCTGTTGGTGTGTGTGTGTATATACACAGAACATACCCAGACCTCGTTTACGCATCCATCTGTTTCCCTGGAGGCTTCCTAGATGCACTTACGTGCGTATCTAGCTATGTACCGTTAGATGGTGGAAATAACTAGTCACTGGAGTCTAGCCCAGGATTATGGACTGAGGGTAAGCCTCCACATTTCGCCAAGCAACCGGCTCAACGAATTCTCGGGGGAGTCTGCACAAATCTGGTCGAATTCCTCCTTCAATTCCTGACAGGGATACGGGATAAAGGTCTCCGCACTGTCTTTCGTCCTACGTCTCCAGACCCCATCCTACAGAACCCGAAACCGGAAGAAAAAAGCCCAAAACTATTCCGACGCCCGAAAACCCTCCTGAAGCCCCTGCACAAGGGCCTGAATCATTAGAACAAATTAACAATTAGAACAGTGTGTCTCTGGGAGTTAGGATTAGGGGGACCCTTGGGGATATAGACCCTCTCAATAAGGTCCCTTTTAAGAGAGCCAGAAGTAGGGTTCAGAAGGGGTACCCTTTACGGGGTCTCCCTAATACTCCCTAATACAATTAGAACAGTGTGTCTCTCTGTGTGTGTGTGTCGGAGTGTACTACATTGAGACGACGCATGTAAGGACTACAAGGAAATATTTTCAATATGTCTTCAGACCCCTAACGCATGGGCGTTCATAGTTAGAATAGGGTCTGGGGGTATAGTAGAGTATAAACAAAGCAAAGTAAATTGCCTTACACGTGAGGTTACTACGCATAATAGAACCCTACATTATTGGAACCACCACATATTCTACTATAAAGATATAAGGTACGATTCCGAATTTTTAAGACCAGTTTTCGGTTAAATCCTGAATGTTAAACCCTTGAATCCTAAAAGAACACTTATAAAATCTTCTAGGAACCTTGACAAGAGAACCCTGAAAGGAACCCTCAAGCGCCCGTTTGGGGGGGCTTCCGCACCTTGAGCTCGTTGCCAAGCTCGCCTGCGAAATGCTCGGGCAAATAGAACCGAAGCACCTGGGAGGATGGAGGTTGAAGGGTGTTAGGATTTTAGGGCTTAGGATTTACAGTAGAAGCCAGAAAGTTGGAACATCATTAGCCTCATGCCCTTAAAGTAAAGTATAGGCAATCCCAGCATGAATCATCCTAAATCTCTGTTCCAACTTTCTGGGGTTCACTATAAGGTGTGGTGTTTCAGGGCTTAGGGCTTTGGGGTGTTAGGATTTTAGGGCCTAAGGTTTAAGGGCGTTAGGTTTTTTAAATATGCCTTTTCCAGTGTTAGGATTTTAGGGTTTAGGGTTTAAGGGTGTGGGGTTTCAGGGCCTAGGGCTTTAGGGTTTAGGATTTGGGATTTAAGGTTTGGGCTTCAGGGTTCAGGTTCGAGGCTTGGCATGAAGGGTTTGGGGGCTCAGGGACCCGGGACTAGGGTCAGAGCTTAAGCTGTATCGTCTTGAGCTCGAAGATCTACAGGATCCGGCTTAGGGTTCGGGGTTCTGGGTGTGGGGTCGTGGCTTTAAGGCTTGGGGCTCAGGATTTAGCATTTAGGAAAACCCTGAAACGCTAGGCTCGCTTCGAGAACAGAGGCTCCCCAGAGACTCCAATATCCCTGAATTGAGGAATATACCTTAAATCATATTGGGGATCCTACTATAATTTAAGGAATATACCTTAAATCATATCAGGGTTCCTACTATAATTTAAGGTATATTCCTTAATTAAGGGATATTAGACTCCCCTAAACCCTAAACCCTATAGATCCCAGCCCAAACCCTAGGCCCTAAACCCTAAAGCCCAAACCCTAGAGCCTAAACCCTAAAGCCCAAACCCTAGAGCCTAAACCCTAAAGCCCAAACCCAAAGCCCAAACCGTAGGCCCTAAACCCTAAAGCCCAAACCCTAGAGCCTAAACCCTAAAGCCCAAACCCTAGAGCCCAAACCCTAGAGCCCAAACCCTAGGCCCTAAACCCTATCGCCCAAACCCTAGGCCCTAAACCCTAAAGCCCAAACCCTAGAGCCTAAATAAACCCTAAAGCCCAAACCCTAGAGCCCAAACCCTAGGCCCTAAACCCTAAAGCCCAAACCCTAGAGCCTAAACCCCAAACCGGGGGCCATACGAAAACATGCCTCAAGAACGGGGGGGCCATACGAAAACATGCCATAACATTGGGGGGTCTGTTCGAAAATCGGCTCGAGAACGGGGGGGCCATACGAAAACATGCCATAACATTGG
>BGNK01000131.1:107062-116211 GCA_003297005.1 Symbiodinium sp. clade A Y106 | reverse complement strand
AAAACATGCCATAACATTGGGGGGGTCTGTTCGAAAATCGGCTCGAGAACGGGGGGGCCATACGAAAACATGCCTCGAGAACGGGGGGGCCATACGAAAACATGCCATAACATTGGGGGGGTCTGTTCGAAAATCGGCTCGAGAAACGGGGGGGCCATACGAAAACATCGCATAGCATTGGGGGGGTCCGTTCGAAAATCGGCTTGTCCCATACGAAAACATCCCATAGGGTTTAAATATATAGTGAAAGAGAGGGTTTAGGGTCCCTAAACCCTAAACCCCAAACCCCCAAACCCGTCACCCCTAAACCCCTAATCCCCAAACCCAACTTTAAGGCTCAAGGGACTTTGAAAGTAGGGAATAATTGGTGTTATATGTCCCCCAGGTGGGATTATCCTAATTATAGCCTTACTAATAGGCTACTAAGTCCCATGATCCTTTTAAGTAGACCCTAAACCCTAAACCTTAAAGGGCACCCATAAAAGAACCCTACAGTACCGTAACCCCAACCTCACTTCTTAAGTAAGGGGGTATGGTGCAAGCTGCAAGCGCCTGGCAGTCGCCAGCAGCTCCGAAGTCGCTCAAGATCACCAGCCTCCCGGTGTTCTGGGCTTTTAGGTAACCAGGGAGAAAAAAGTGTAAACTTTTTTTTTCGTAATGGTTCCTTTAAGAAAAAAGTATTAAAGTATGGTACTCCAAAGCCCGGTGTTTCGCTTAAAGGATTTTGGGGTTTCCTTGCTTTAGGGTTTAGGGCTTTAGGGTTTAGGGTCTTAGGGCTTAGGGGTTTCAGGGTTTCCTTTAAAAAGGTGTCTACAAGGGTTACTATAATGGGTACTTTAGGAGTTTACCGGTGCGGGGTAAAGGTTTAGGGTTTCGGGGTTTCAGGGTTTTTCGGGGTTTCAGGGTCTTGAGGGTTTTCAGCGTTTCAAGGACTTCGGGGATTGAGGGTTTGGGGTTCCAGGTTTGAGAGTTTGAGTTTTGCACGGGATTCATGCGGTTTGTATAATCAGAGTTTGGCAAGGCTGTTGTATGTTTTCGCATGTTAAGGCTTCGGGATCCACGAGTTTCCGGGTCTCGGATGTTCGAGGCTTTAGGGTTTTGGGCATTCCCCACTTCAGTGTGTTTGTGCCACGGAAAGGTTGGGAGGCGGGAACGGGTCCCAAATCTCAAAAAACCTAAAGCCCAAGCCCTCAACCCTAAACCCTAAACCCTAAAGCCCTAAACCCTTAACCCTAAACCCTAAACCATCTACAGCCCAAGCCCTGAACCTGAAGCCTTCCATTCAGCGAGGGCTGCGATTCGACCGCCACCTGAAAACAAAAAAAATTAAACCCTAAACCCTAACCCACCAGAAAAAAAGAAACCTCTAAGCTCTAAAGGCCCTAAGCCCTAAAGCCCCAACGCCCTAAGCCCTAAGCCCCAAAGCCCTAAAGCCCTAAAGCCCTAAAGCCTAAACCCTAAGCCCCAAAGCCCAAAGCCCCTGCGAGTCTCCTCGGTAGGATCAGGAAGAGCTCTGCATCCTGGCATTCGGACATCGGAGAGTGAGGGGAGGGGGCTTCAAGGTTCAGGGTCTAGGGTTAGGCTTTAGGCTTTAGGCTTTAGGGTCTAGGGTTTAGGGGTTTAGGGTTTGGGGTTTAGGGGTTTAGAGTTTTTAAGGCTTGGGCTTTAGGGGTTTGGATTGGGTTCAAGGGTTCGAGGGCTTAGAGTTTAAAGCTTAGGCTTACGGTTTTGACCCCGTGCCCACTAAGAAAGCACAAGGTGAGACGCAGGACTAGGCTTCTTCACACTGAGCCCATTTCTCTAACCGGGCTTCCCATGACAAGCAGTGCCTTACGATCAAACTTCAGAACCAACCACTACGATTTAGGGTTTAGGTTCTACGGTGAAGGGCGGCTGTCTTGAAAAATTCACCACGCGCACAGCGCGCACCAACCATTTCCAGGCCCTTGGAAGAGTAAGCCTCTGCGCAAAGCCCTGCGCTGTCATTGTCTCCTCCAGCTGTAATGTAGGCGCCTTAAGAAGTAGAATAGGGGTACGGTGTATAGGGGACTATGATCGTAATCAGAAATCATAAGGAAAAGCATTCCCAATTATTCCGGTTTCTATAGTAGCCGCAACAGTGATCATAGTACTGGTGGTGGTAGTGATGGTGATTGCTGATTGCGTGGAGACGGCGGTAGCAGCTGCAGCGGCAGCGGCAGCGGCAGAAGAAGCAGCATACGATCATGAAAACGCAAAAACAATGATCGTGCAATGGAACAAACCTGAACCCTAAACCCTCTGGGAATTTATGGGTAGGGTTATAATTTGGGCTATAAGTCCCCTAAGTGGGGCTATCCTAACAATGTCCTTGGTTTATAACCGTACATACTAAGCCCCTTGGGCCTTTAAGTAAACCCACATGGGTAGTTGTCAAAATTGTGGCCCCTTTTTGGGTACCCTAAATATTAGGTGCCGCATTATAATAAGGACCCAAAAAAGGACCTTGACAACCACCCACATCACATCCCATCGGAGGCCTGATCCTTGACGTGCTCGCGGAGTTCAGGAATGACCTGCAAAGCCTCCGCGGCTGCTTCCGTTCAGCAGAGCTTTTTTCGGAATTGCGTTTTGAGGTTTAAACGGTTTAGGGTTTAGAGTTTAGGCTTGAAAGATGATGAAACCTGTTTCTTGGTTCACGATTTTCTGAATTTTTGTTTCCATGACGTTTCGCAGGATTTACTACATCGGACTCTTGATGCCAGCACGTGTTCAGGGTACATGGTCTAAGGCCATAGTGTTGATTCTGTCCTGGTTTGCGCCAGACCAATGCCTAAACACGTGTCCCCAAAAAAACTAACCCCTAGAAATCCCAAAATGAAACGAATACCCTCAACAAAACGTACGTACGTACCTACCTACCTACCCACCTACATGCCTGGAGCTAGGTAGGCAGGTAGGCATGTCGGTAAATGTGTGCTTCCTACTATATTTGTTTCTTGATTTTGTCATACCGTATAAAACACAAAACCCTAAACCCTAAGCCCTAAAACCCTAATAACTCTTTGTTTTGGGAGCCCTAAACCCTAAAATTTCAGAGACTCCAATATCCCGTAATTAGGGAATATTCCTTAAATTATAGTACGTAGGATCCCTAGTATGATTTACGGAATATTCCTTAACTAAGTAAGGGATATTGGAGTCTCTGCCCTAAATCCCAAACCCTAGCTGCCCTAACTCTTGTCTTGGCCAACTCTACCCCTGAAGCCTAGTTTCGGCTCCAGCCCCCGACTGCAAAGGCTCTTGAATGCCACCCTGCCTTAAACCCTGAAACCCAGAGACTCCAATATCCCTTAATTCAGTAAATTATAGTAGGATCCCTAATATGATTTAAGGAATATTCCTTAATCAAGGGGTATTGGAGCCTCTGGGAATACCTACACCCTCTCGAATAGCCCTATAGATCCCTTGCAGGAGCCCTTATATAGTAGCCCCTAAGGATCCTTTAACCCTAAACCTTAAGCCCTGAACCCATCGTAGAGCCTTGAAAAGAACCGAGGGGAGCGCTTAGGGGAACCGTATTCTGGTACCCCTTTCAAGAGCCCTTAAACCCTGAACCCTAAACACTCACCTCTGAGCCTTAAAGCCTAAAGGCTAAACCATAAATGCCTAAACCGTAAACCCGAAAGCACTCTAAACCCAAAGCCTCAGCGCAGAGCCCGGCGGTGCCACACAAGGCCTGGAGTTCAAGGTACAGGATTGTTGACCCGGTTCGGCCTCTTCGGGCATTTGGGAGTTCAGTCAGGGTGTTTAGGATGGTTGAAAGTAAACCCTAAACCCTAAACTCTGTATTTTTCGGTGTTTCCGATTTTTTGGCGGGTTTGGGAGTGTAGGGCTTTCGAGCACAAGAGTATCAGACACCCCTGAAGCTCCTCCACCCTGAACCCTCACTGCATGAAAGCCTAAGCTTTGAAACCCCGAACCTGCAAATCCTAGGACCTAGAGACTCCAATATCCTTGAATTAAGGAATATTCCTTAAATTATAGTAGGACCCCGAATATGATTTAAGGAATATTCCTTAAATTATAGTAGGACCCCTAATATGATTTAAGGAATATTCCTCAAACTATAGTAGGACCCCTAATATGATTTAAGGAATATTCCTCAAACTATAGTAGGACCCCTAATATGATTTAAGGAATATTCCTTAAACTATAGACTAGAGTAGGACCCCTAATATGATTTAAGGAATATTCCTAATTAAGGGGTATTGGAGTCTCTGGGTACCCGTAAACCCCGAACCCTGACAAAAGCCAAACAGCTTGGTGCACCTGGAGCATCTCCGGGCGCAGCAGGATGCGCTCACCCAGCTCCCATGCCTCCACGGCTTCCCAGAGAGCCCCATACCCCTGAATCAAGGAATATGGCCTAAATCATAATATGAAGCCCCTTGCAATTTACAGTACTTTCCGTAATTAAGGAGTACTGGGCCCGCTGGGAGTGTGGGGTTTAGGGTTTGGGTTTGGGGTTAAGGAAACTTGTTTGGGGTTTAGTTCTTCGGGCCGCTTTAGGGTTTGCAGACTAGGATTGGTTTAGGGTACGAACTCATGAAGTGCGTAAACCCCATGCCCCTAAACAGATCCCTCAAAGGAACCCTTATAGACCCCTTAACAGACAAACTAAAGGGCGCCCTAGAAACAGCCCTTAAGACGAAACCTCAAAAGAAACTTTTGGGAACCTTGACCATCTTCGAACAGAATTCTTAAGGAACCCTTAAGAGAACCTTTAGGAATTCTTAGGAACCTTAAACAAGAATTCTTAGAGACCACTGAAAGGAACTTTTGACAACCTTTAAGAAGAACTAGGGTTTAGGGTGTTATAGGGTTTAAGGCTTAAGAAGAACTCTCAGAGAGAATGCAAGGCGCCTCCTCCCAGGCGACCAGAGCTTTCACGAGGCGCGGGTTCTTGCTGAGCTGGGGATCCACCTGGCTTAAGGGTTCTCACTTCTTTCAGGGCTTGTTTCGACAGCCCAAGACCCCTCAATTAAGGAACGAACATGGTTTAAGCTACAACCCTAAACCCTAAACCCTAAACCTCAACAAAGGGGCACTGGGTTTCTCTGGCTCCTTTAGGCGTTCCTGTAATGGTGCTTTACGGGCTCGTTTTTCCAGGTTCTCTGGAGGGCTAAGGGTACCTCTAAGGGTTCCCCTAAGGGTTTGGGGTTTAGAGGGTTAGGGTTTAGGGGTTAGGGTTTAGGGTTTAGGGTTTAGGGCATCTAGCGTTCCTGTGCGGCTTTCTTTTAGGCCTGCCGGGCTGGTTCCCTTAACCCTAAACCCTTACGGGTTTCTTGCAAAGGCCTTCGACGCCTCCTTTACCGGCTCCTTTCAAGGAACCTTTAAACAACCCGTAGAATTCAAGGAACCTTAAAAGAGCCCATATAGATCCCTTAAACAAAACGCTTAAGAGAACCATTGTAGAAATCCATATGGGTTCAGGGGTGCAGCATTTAAGGCGTTGACGGTGTCTTTTGGATCTGGGATTTCGGGATGTCAGACGTTCAAGAGAGGTATGATAAATGTTTAGGAATAATAGGTTCAGAGCGGCGCACAGGATCTTGGAAGCTGTCGGGTTTAGGGCTTGGGCTTTAGAGTTTAAGGTCTTCCGACTTAGGGTTTAGAGTTTAGGTTTCGGACGGTGGGATTCAGGGGGACTCTGACTCCTACTGCACCTGGAAGGCTAATCCCAAAATCGTAGGCCCTAAACCCCGAAACTCCGAGAATCGGCAACCCTAAATAGCTTAGGGTTTAAGGTTCAAGGGTTTAGGTTTTCGGGTCTAGGGCCTTGTGAAACCCCATATAATACGGTTGATGGACAAAATCCTGCATGACCCATAATAAGGAATATACCATAATTCCCATAGTTTGGGGTCCTTAGGGTCATGCAGGATTTTGTCCATCAACCGTAGTATCTTTCTGCTCCCAGAGGGTGTTTACCGGCCTCCATCACATCGTTGCAGATGGAAGCAAAGTAGCTTCGAAGTCCCATGAAGCTGTCCAGAACCTGATCAATAGTACGAACTAACAATAGCAATGCTAACAACAATAATAATACAGAAAGCCGCGCACAAAAACACAGAAAGCGGCTCACTCTCCAGAGATAAGAATTGCAACAACAAACAAATGAGAAAAAAAAAAAGAAGGAATGGGTCCGCAACATCTCGTGTGATGCCCTGGACTTTGAAGTAACCGGGAGAAAAAGAAAAGACGCGTATTTCAGAATGGTTCCTTTAAGGAACAGGTCCAACAAAACAGCATTCGAGTATGCTGCTCCAGAACGTATCCTGAACCCTAAACCCTAAACCCTTATGGAACCCTTATAGATCTCTCAAAGGAACCCTTAAAGATCCCTTAAAGGAACCCTTACAGATCCCTTGAAGGAACCCTTCTAGATCCCTTCAAGGAACCCTTGAAGGAACCCCTGGAGCACACGTACGGAAGCCTTAAAGGAACCCCTATACTCCGGAGCCCAGGGCCTTGGCAGCCAGGGAGGGGGANGGGGGAGGGGGAGGGGGAGGGGAGGGGGTTTGTTGCTACAGGGGTCAACAGAAGGATCCTCCTATTCAGCTAGGGCCACTTTAAGGCTTAGATGGGAGTTGGCTGTTCTCCAAAACTTAGTTTTCGCCGAGGTTTGAGGTTGAGGGCTTTCGCCTTTGGCTTAGGGTTTAGGGCTTGGGGCTGAGGGCGTGGGGATTGGCATTTAGGATCGCAGTGCTTGATTTGCTGATTTCTAGGGCTTGCCTTCGGAATCCTCAGTCTCAAACTAGGTTCCTGAGTAGCCCCTTTATAATAAGGGCACCCTTTTTCCTAATATTCAGTTTTAAACAGAAGACCCTAGACCAAAAAGGGCAAAAGGGTACTACTCAGGAACCTAGCAAATGTTGCAGAAGCTGTGGTAAAACCGTCAACCACCCACAGGCCCGCCAAAACCTTTACACCCGAGATGCCCTCAACCCCAACAATGATAATAGCAGCGATAGTGCTAACAATAAACATGAACGCCAGCTTTAAAAACTAACAACGTATAAAACGCACAGAAAATAGCAATAACAAGTATAATGACACAAGAAAAGAGAGCTGTCATAAGAGTGATCGCAATAATTAGTATTGTCGAAAGTAATAGCAATAATGGTGCTAATAGAACTCTCACCTCGCCGCCCAGGAGTAGGTCCGCAGCCGCCTGAAGGACCTGCGGCAGGGCTTGCTTCTTGGATATCTTGATGTTTCTTAAACTTTTGGAGTGTTGGGAGGGGGGGGTAAAGGGGGTTTCACTAAGCGTTTATGCATGTATTCCACGTGTTCTACGGGGTTTTGCTCCACGGGCAATGTTGCGAGAGTAGGGGGTTCTTGCTATAGAAGCGTTTGGTTGCCGGGTCCGCGAGGTGCTTGTGGCCTGCGCCCACTGCAGTTGCCAGGGTCTACTTGAGCTGCTTCACACGCTGCAGACACCATACTGACTGCAAAAATTCTGTTTGCGCTCCCGAACTTGATGAATCGCGAGTTGACCACAGTGCCGTGCGCAGTTTGAGGTGCTGTTCAATTGCTCGACGGATGTTAACTTCCTGGCAGGACGATGCTATTTGGCTCCCTTGGTTCTGTCTCGACATCCCACCGGTGTGACATGTTCCGTCACAGTGCCATATGCACGTTGGAGTGTGCGTCGCCCTTCGTCTTCCCACGACAGTCCCGTGCGTGTCTCGCAATATCGTGCTCCCACCTATGGGTGCAACTCCCGTTGTGCCTATCCTGCTGCCGTCACAGCGCGGTGCGCATGTTGGACTCCTGCCCTGTAGGACCTGACTTGGGGTTGTTTTGGGCTACTTGATTAATGCTGGCTCGCTTGACGAAGTACGCTTGGGAATTTGCGAACATAACGGGCCCTTTATCACCACAAGAGAGATCCTTATTGAAAGGACACCAAGAAATCGGCACATACCCTACAGACCGCAAAACCTCACAATCCCCTCAACCCCAAACCTAAAAGCCTTCACCTTAACCCCGTAAGACTAGACCTAAACCCTAAACCCTGAACCTCAATCCAGAACCCGAGCCTCCATGTTGAGATCTCCCCGACCCTTGCCCTGGGTGTTCGCACGGGTGTTGAGCTCTGCCACCTCCAGGTTTGTTGGCGGACTTGGAAACATTCAGCAAAGCTCTGTTCTGGAGGTCTCTTTCAGAGAACTCCTGAGACATTAATCAGGGTTCTTTACGGAGGGGTCTTTGATGTACTGAAACTCTGACATCAGATTTCGGGGTTTGGTGCTTCGAGGATTTGGCTGAGAGCTAACATCAAGCTTGGGGCATCAAGCTTGGGGTATGGGAGACATGATGCAGCAGGTGGTAGCAGAGCCACTTGGGTATTTGGGGTTTGGGGTTTAAAGTTGATGGTTCAGGACTACTTCTGCCAAACACAAACGATCTGGTGTTGCTTGCGATGTGCTTTTGTAACACACCTCCCAGCCTGTTACCATTGTTGCAGTTATCAAGATTCTGGCATCTATCTGATTGCTACAACTGCGACTTGAGATTTACACTAGCAGCAGCATCATGGTCCTTTATAAAACTAGTGCAACTATCGACATGTTACTAGACTCAGTATGGCCAAAATCATGCCGAAAGTCATTCATAGCAGCATGAACCATGGTGCTATGCTCGTGCCCATGACAGTAGTGTTGATGGTAGCAATAACAGTGATGATAATCACAGCAACAGTTGCCATCTTCACAACGACAAGAACATTGATGGCAACGCAATCAACAGCAATGCCATTAGCAAGAGCAAGAGCAAGAGGGAGTGCTAACGGTAACAGTAATCAAAAATTGAAGCAACGAAGACGGTCATGCTGAAAGCTTGATGGGCTGTGCACCTTATCTCTGGTGTCCGTGTTTGCTGTCGTTCAATTCCCGGATCCCTTCATGGAAGTCGGATTCAAGGAGTTGGCACCAAAAAACTCCTGGCTTTCACTGGAAACAAAAGGCCCCCCAAATCAAAAGCCCCTCAATACACCCTAAACTCTAAACCCGAAACCCTAGCACCCCACCCACCCCGCCCGCGCTCGGAAACTTTAAACCCTAAACCATCCTGAACCCATAAACCTAATCCTCCCCCCCCTC
>BGNK01000131.1:49036-104516 GCA_003297005.1 Symbiodinium sp. clade A Y106 | reverse complement strand
GGGGGGGTGTGACGGTTTAGGGTTCGGGGTTCAAGGTGCGGGGTTTAGGGTTCAAGGTCGGAGGGTTTAGAGCAGTCAGCCCTTATCTACCCAAAGCTCGATAACCCTACTCCCTAAACCCCTGTCCGTAATTGCATAGGAACGGCTGCTGCGATGGTTCCGGGCACGGCGACTGTTCTTCAGAGCACCTTGGATCCAAGAGGGCCGAGTGTCGGGTTAGGAACCGAGTGTCTTTTAGCCGTTGCCACCAGACAACCAGTTTGGTTGAGGGAGTGGGGACAACGCTGAGGGCATTCTGCTGTTGGGGATTCACCACCTCTACACCACTAGTTTAGGGTTTAGGGAATATAGACCCGAAGTAGTGGCATTCTACAAGGGCCCCTAAATAAGATGTCTCCAACTTTTGAACACCCAAAAAAATCCAGAAATGTTGAATGCCACATGACCTGCAATCCATCTGTGTGTGCACGAATGAACAGCATCTTGAATTTAGTATAGTGTGCCTAATACTTACATGCTAAACCGAAAGTATTTTGGTGCAGCAGGGGGTTACTCTTCGTAATGATGACTTCCCTATTGAACACAGCTCATGGTAGATTCCTGGTGCGCTGCAGAGTTCCGTGATGTTTTCAGGGTTCAGGGTTTAGGTTTTCAGGTTTAGGGTTTGGGCTTTTTTTGGGCTCAAGGGTTTATGACATTCAACCTCGACCTGCATGACTTCGCACAGGCCTGAGCTACAATGAGAATACAGCCTCGAAAAGAAGCAAACAAGCAATGTAGCAAAACCCTGGATCCCCCCTCTATCAGCGCCCTTAACTCAGAAGGAGTTCAATGATTACTATAGGGGCCTCAATAATTAGAATAGGGTTTTGGGGCACCTTATACTATAAATATAACAAGGAAGGCTCAAAATAGTATAGGTAATTATTACGGCCCCTATAGTACTTTATAAAGCCTGCTTCACCTCGGCCTGCCGCCTGCCGAAGCAGCCAAGGCTCCAACTTGCAAGAATCCCAATCTTAACCTCACAAGCCCTACTTAGAGGCTCATGGGACATAGTAAGGAAGGTTATAAGTAGGTTATAATTAGGATAACCCCACTTACAGGACTTACAAGCGCAATTACAACCTATTTGCTAAGTCCCAAGATCCTTCAAGTAGGGCCCCACCCTGGATGCATGGAGACCTTGAAACCTCGAACACCCAAGATTTACGTTTCCACTTTCACTGTCCTCGCGCTCTCAGGAACCCGAAAAGCATGGACTTTGGTATCGAAACCTAAACGCTAAGCCCTTTCATACTCAACATATTCCGGGCGCTGGCTGAGGAGGCTCTCGTCCGAGCTGAGCGACGGCCGCTTCCTACTGGATGGGTAGTTCTCTAAATTAGAGTCCCTTTTGGGATGCCCTGTAAAAAAAATATAGAACCCAAAAGGGGGCCCTAACTTAGAGAACTACCCGGATGCTGTTGGCTTTGTGTTCAAGTGCTTGGTGTTCAAGCCTTTGGGGCTCGGGTTCCCCATTCTCCAATGGCTCCACCCATTGTCCATCCAAGTAATGGTGTCAATCACTGCCGGACGTCCTCTGAGTCCAGGCACCCTAGAAAAAGGGTGGGTACGGCCTAAGCAGGCCTGGGTGGGAATTTAGGGTTTNCTCCACCCATTGTCCATCCAAGTAATGGTGTCAATCACTGCCGGACGTCCTCTGAGTCCAGGCACCCTAGAAAAAGGGTGGGTACGGCCTAAGCAGGCCTGGGTGGGAATTTAGGGTTTGGGGGCTACCGTTTACAGGCTTTAAACCTTTCCGATCACCCATGTCCAGCGAAGCCTTCATGAAACTGCAGCATAGGTTATAAGTAGGTTATAATTAGGATAACCCCACTTAGGGGACTTGAACCCCAATAAGTCCCATGATCCTCTAAGTAATCATGATTGCCCTGTCTTGTTCCTACTGTGGCTAATGCTCGGCTACAACTATGCTTTTCTGCCCGGGCAGTCTTACCGCTACTGCTCCTACTATGCTGTGTATTATGCGTCCAGGGATGACTACGACCAAGACGACGGACTACCACTGTTCTTACTGCATGTTCTCATCCACGAACTACTCTGGTTGGTGTAGCTATTGCCGCGCACTGCACACTACGACTCATCAAGGGCCCCTTCTTATCGGGGGTGCCTGAGATGTTCCTGGTTTTGCACGTTACGGGCAGGCAAGGTACCGAAATCAAGTTGGGAACAGCTTGAAGACAGATCCCTTCAGCTCATGTAGGCCATAAGCCAGAGAGTTGATGGAAAATGGGACTTACTTAAAGGCTCATGGGCCTTAGTAATTAAGCTCATACGTAGGTTTTTCTATCAGGATAAGCGCACATACGGGACTTACAACCCCAATTACAACCTACTTACTAAGTCCCATGATCCTAAAAGTAGGGTTCGGGTTTAGGGCTTGGGTTGAGGAACCTCTCGGCACACTCCCCTGCTGGAGATCCCGAACCTGACTGTGCTTCTCACAATTTCCAACAACGGTTCAGCAGTGGCAAGGACAGTAAGAACAGCAAGGATAGTCAGGATACTGAGAATAGTATCTGTAACAGGAATAGTAGAAATAGTAGGATCCGTATTACAAGGACCCCAAAATAGGGTACCCCCCAAATTTTCAGAAAACTCCTAAGAGTTGTAAGAACCGTTGCAAAAAGAGTAAAACAAATATTGCAATAACACCAATACTCCCTTTGCCTCGGAGCCTCCTTTAAGGTTTAGGCTTTAGGGTTCCTTGAATCCTCAAACTGGCAAAGCCCTGCCAGCAAAGACCCCAAACCCTAAACCCCCAAAGCCCTAAACCCTAGTTAAAATAGGGTTTGGGGGTTCCCTCTAAAGGGGCTACTATAAGGGCTACTATATATAAGGATACTATGATATAGGGGCCTTAATAATTAGAATAGGGTTTACGGGCCCGTGATACTATAAATATGAATGTTAAGGAGCCCCCCAAAATAGTATAGGTAATCATTTAGGCCCCTATATTAAAACCCCCAAACCCCCAAAAGTCTCAAAGCCCTAAACCCTAAACCGTAACCCAGCAAAGACCTGCGACTGCTTCCGTCACGCCGCTCGGCTGCTTGCAGTCGCCTCCTCGTTGGGGTGTACTTAAAGGATCATGGGACTTAGTAACTAGGGTGCCTTAAAGGGCTCCTTTAGGTTTAGGGTTTAGGGATCTATAAGGGTTCTATAAAGGGGAGTTTAGGGTACTTAGAGGATCATGGGACTTAGTAAGTACGTCATGATTGGGGTTATAAGTCCCCTAAGTGGGGTTATCCTAATTAACCTAATTATAACCTACTTCTAACCATGAGCCTTTCAGTAGGGTTCACGGTTCAGGGTCTGCAGAACATGCCAGCATGCTAGACCATAGGAGGAACCCAGAGAGCCCAATAACCCTTAATCAAGCAATATACCTTTAATCGCAATATCAATCCCCTTGTAATCCAAGGTATACTCCTTAACTGAGCTGAGCGGATCGGTGAGGCTGTTTCTGGGTTGAGGGTATTTGTGGGTTTAGGATTTCGGGTGTAGGGTTTAGGGATGAGGGATTTGTGGGTTTAGGATTTACGGAAGACCGCAAAGATCAAACAAACACCCAAAAACCCCGAATCCTCCAACACAAGACCAAAAGCCCCAATCTCTAAGGCCTAAACCCCCAAACCCTACAAAGCAAGTCCACCTTCGCAGATGTCGCGCCAAGCCCTCCAGACCCGAGAGTTGCTGCTCCTGTCTTCCGGCTTGGGTCTTCAGGGCTCTGGCTTTGGGGACCTGGGTTTGGAGAGCTGAACTTAAACACAAAACCCAAAACTATTTTAAATAAAAGTCCTCAAACTTTTAGACCGTTAAAAACCCTAAAAACCGCTGAAGGCCGAAAAACCCAAAATCCTGACACCTTCTAGCCCGAGACCAAAATCCGAAGCCTCATCCTGGGTGTCTGGGTTTGGCTTGAAACGGTTGATGGACAAAATCCTGCACTACCCACAATAAGGAATATACCATAATTCCCATAGTTTAGGGTCCTTAAAGTAATGCAGGATTTTGTCCATCAACCGTATTGAATTCGGTTCCCGGACGGACGCGGCCGCGCGGAACTGCTATGCAGGATTTTGTCCATCAACAGAATCTCCACCCTCGAACCCGGAGCTTCCACTATCCCTCAATTAGGGAACCTTCCTTAAAATTAAATTAGGGATCCTACTATAATTTAGGGTATATTCCCTAATTAAGGGATATTGGAGTCTCTGGGAAACTGTCACCAGTTTCGGACCCATCATGGAAAAATGCATGTCTAGGCATGCCATGGGGTCTATCATATACCCCAAATATATCTAAAGTTAGTAAACAAATTCGTATGGAAACCCTACACCCCTAAAGCCTAAAGCCTAAACCTTTTTCCCCCGAACCCCAAACGTCCACTCCGACAACTTCTGGACACCTCTCACCCGAAAATCCTATACTACCCTTACAGTGTCATGTAAAGGAGCCCTCCTACCCTCTTCTTCTTCTTCTAAAACCTAAGCAAGAAACCCTTACACCCTCTCTTCTCATAAACCCTAAGTAAACCCTTATACCCTCTTCTTCCTATAGACCCTAAACCTATAGTATCCTTACAGTATCCTTTAAAGGAGCCCTTACACCCTATTCTTCTTATAAACCCTAAACCCTAAACGGCAAACCCTTATACCCTCTTCTTCTTATAGACCTGAAACCTATAGCATCCTTACAGTATCCTTTAAAGGAGCCCCGTAAGCCCTCATACCCTCTTCTTCTTATAGACCCTAAACCCAGCGCGAAGTACCCCTTACAGGATCCTATAGTACCCTGACAGTATCCTTTCAAGGAGCTTAGGCTCCTGAGTCCTTTTTCCTACTATTCGGTTTTAATAAGGGGACCCTAAAAGGGTACTACTGGGGAGCCTAGTAAACCCTAAACCCCTATAGATCCCTTACAGAGCCCTTTAAGGAGCCCTCTAAGGAGCCGTTTAAGGACCCTACATTAAAAAGTGTCCGCTAAAGGAGCCCTCGAAACCCCATTCTTCTTTTCGACCCTGAAACCCTAAACCCTAAACCCCTACATCCTAAACCCTAAACCCAAAACACCGTTTAGGGCTTAGGGTTTAAGGTTTAGGGTGAACCCTGCGGCGGTCCAGGGCGATCGCCAGCTCCACGGGCTTCCTGGCGTGGGCTTCGATGGCGATGAGCTCTGCGACGTAACCTCGGGGGTTTAGGGGTTAGGGGTTTAGGGCTTAGGGGGTTTAGGGTTTAGGGGGTTTAGGGTTTGGGGGTTTAGGTTTATGAAACAAGTCAACCCTCAACACGGCGCTGTCAAGTGAAAATCCCCCCGCACCCCGCCGGCAAACAGCTGCATCCAGCCCCTACTAATTCGCCTACAACCCAAGTCCAACGTAGAACCTCTCTGCAGGGCCTTACAGAACCCTTTGCAGCTTACGACCCCGTACAATCCCTTGCAGGCCCTTGCATCACATGAGAGCCTTATAGAACCCTTAGCTCTTATCCCCGAACCCCAAAAGCCTAAACATCCCAAAACCCCTAAACTCCCTAAACACACACTAGGAAATCCATTAGAACAAAAGGCAAACTCTAAACCCTAAACCCCTAAACCCCTAAAGGGCCCTAAACCTTTCAAAGCCGATCCGCCAACTTCGAAGTCGACCCAGCTTCGGTCAAACTCCCGAAGCGCATCGGCCACCCGCCTGAGGCCAGGGACTCTAACAGGGAGGGAGGGAGGGAGNAGGGCTGAAAGATGAGGGCTTAGGGCCTTGCAGTTTGGGGGCTTTGGGTTGACGGTTTTGGGCCTTAGGGCTTGTTGCTTAGGGTTTGGGGTTAGGGGGGGGGGGGGTTGGGAACTTTGGGTTTGGCGCTGGGCGCTTTCGGTTCAGGGTAACGGTTCAGGGTATAGGGTTTTAGCGTGTGTAGACAGTGTGCGCGGGGTGGGTGCGCCTTTTACTTTAGGAATAGGGGCGCACCCACTTATCGCGCGCTTGCGTCAGCATGTAGTCCCGGCCCAACCACCCCAACTATTCTCAATTAGGGTTCACCCCCCAAACCCCCCTCCAAGGGGTTTTTTTTGCTCTCTTCCTTTCGCCGGTACAGGGCAGGAGCCTGGAATTCGCCAGCCTGCCGCCCCAGACCCCTTGGGAGGTACCCCCCCAGACCCCCCAAAAAAGCACAGACCACCCCAATGGTCGTGGGTTTGGGATCCTTCTTTACTGCCTAACGGCAGAGAGGTCAATAGCGGAGCAGCGCCACTACGGTCCTCGTTTCTCGGAGGCTTTACCCTCCCTCACCGTTCTGACGGGACGCTCGGCCGGGGGCCTCTCGGTCGCAGCCTCGAGCGCCCATGCAAATGGTCAGCGGCGCTCTCGGCAGTTTTCAGGGTTTAGGGTTTAGGGTTCAGGGTTTAGGGTTTAGGGTAGGGTATAGAAGTACCTTGCTTCATGGGTTCTTACAGCAACGACCATGCCATGTTGAGATCTGTATTTGGATCCTGCCACATTCGGAACGAGTTCTAGGGACCCTTCTATAGGCTAAGACAAGGTTGTCTTCAAAAGCTCTATTTCCTGGATCTTGTGAACAGCCAGGCCGAGAGATCACGAACTGCCCTTCATTTTCGGGTTTAGGGCGTTAGTCTTACGGTAGGTTCCCTCTAAATCTGAAAGCCATGCTCCACTGTGAGGCGCCTGAGAACACTGTGGTTCGTGATCGGCAGCCACCTCTTCCATCCTTCAAGGCAACAGCCCACGCGCACGTCGCATTTTGTAAGTTTAGGGTTTCCCAGAGCCTCCAATATCCCTTAACTAGGGAATATTCCTTAAATCATATTAGGGATCCCTACTACAATTTAAGGTACATTCCTTAATTAAGGGTTTTGGAGGCTCTGGGTTCATGGTGCAAAGCCTAGGGCCTAGGGATTACTTGAATGGGATATCCCTATCCTTATTTTTGCTTATGTGCTTTTTTGGGGCCCTAATATGAGTTCAAGCTCTGCAACGTTCCTCAGCCGGAGCCGCGGTTCGGGAAGCGGCTTCCGCGGCGCACCGCGCGGCAAGCCTAATCAATTCTCTTTACACCCAACATTGGAATCCCACAGTGTGTACTGCACCACACTGCATATACACACATATCTATATATATGATCTGTATGTATATACAACTATAGCTAAATAGATATATATATATATATGTGTATATATATATATGTATATATATATGTTGAAATCTATAACCATATTTTATACCAATATTTTTGGGTGATTGAAGCCAAGAACCAAAACCCGACGCCAAAACCCCGCGAGTTTCGAAGCCGCATCTCCTGCGAGCCGGCTGGCTGTGACGGCTGTGTACCAATGCTTCCTCAGGGCAGGGTCCCCAGAGCCTCCAATGTCCCTTAACTCGGGAATATTCCTTAAATCATATTCGGGATCCCCTACTATAATTTAAGGTATATTCCTTAAATTAGGGACCCCCACTATAATTTAAGGAATATTCTATCCCAGAGCCTCCAGTATCCCTTAATTAAGGAATATTCCTTCAATCATATTAGGGATCCCCTACTACAAAATAAGGTATGTTTGCCACACAGTCTGCAGCTGATCCTACACCAAACTACTGCCAGGGCTGAAATCCTCGTCAACCCGCAGCTCCAACCCCAATAAGAGAAATAGGAACGTTCCACTTGAGGGCTATGCGTAGAGACTGAACCCAACAGCCTGAACCGCTGAGACTGTCGGGATCACCAGCACCCCCCAAGGCTCCTAGGGTATGACTAAGTACTACAAGCGTCCTACAGGGTTTGTGGCTTCAGATTTCAGGGCTTCAGGGGTTCCGGGTCAAGGGAGTTTCAGTTTCAAAGACATTTCTAGGATTTCAGGGCTTTAGGGTTCAGGGTCTAGGGAGTTAGGGAGTTAGAGTTTCAAAGACAACTTTAGGATTTCCGAAGGGTTCTATGAGCCCATGGGGTCTCGGAGGGCTCGGTGTTTCGCATCGATGAGATTCAATTTACTTTTTGGGGCGAGTGCATGGCCGAATAAGATTTGATTTGGGCACAAGACGACAATCATGTCCGGAATTTCGAGTCCTACTTTCTTCTCTCTGTCTGCCAACACTGCAAGATTCGGAGTTTGCTAGATTTCCAGGATTGCGCCTACACAGCTGGCAAGTCGAGACTTCATCTGGCAATTGGCGGTGTGGTTTCTCGTGTATGTCAATAGAACTAACTTCATGACACTTGTCACTACGATCGCCACTAGTCATTGTGGATCGAAAAGAGCAGTCATACCAATAATAATCAAACAGTTTTGCGGTGATTATCATCACTAGCATAATACCAATACTACTCGAAATAATGGCGCTGATCATCATCACTAACATTAGAATACGATCATGTCCACGACGACACGACACGGCGTGCGACCACTAGACTTAGATATCTTTTGGATCTGCCGAGTAGCACTGCGTTTGCCAACTCCTCGCGGCTGGCACGGAGCTGCCTGCAAAAGAGCTGAGGTTCCAGGCTCATTCGAAGTTAAGTGTTTTCAGTAATTCGGTGTTTAAGCCTTTAGGGCTTTTTTGATTTGGGTTTTGCACGGTGTTTTTTGCGTTTAAAATGTCTTAGGGCCGACGGTTTTGGGGTTTTCGGGTTTAAGTAAGATTTTGCCGCGACCAGCTCCGCAAACAAACCTTGCCTGAGTTGCATTAGTTTCCTGCAGAGTACTACGAGTGCGTTTGATCTGAGCATTCGGGCACTCGTTTAAGCAGAACTTCCTTCGACATGCGCCAAAACATGTCGAACTGTAGCGTGGGATTGAAAAAGCTGTTGTCGGCAATGAACAGTGACAGTAGCACCATGATGCAGACTATCATGACTATCGTGCAGGATCGAAATATCAAAACAACAAGTGACCATGAATGGCGAGGCGACAATCAGACTCCGCTAAACCCTTAACCGTAAACCCCACCACCCGAAGCAACAGACGATCGCCACAACAACGAGCAGGAGCAGCTCCAGCAGCATCGTGGTTGCTACTATAGGGGCCTTAATAATTAGAATTGGGTTTTGGGGTTGCCTGTAAAGGGGCTACTACAAGGGATACTATAGTTTTACTATGATATGGGGGCCTTAACAATTAGAATAGGGTTTTGGGGGTATATTATACTATAATTATAAGAAGGAGCCCCCCAACAAAAATAGTATAGCTAATTATGAAGGCCCCTGTATTAGTGTCTGGCGGTGGTGTGTCGTGTTGGCAGCGGCTGTTGCTCGAGAATGGCTGCAGCTGGCGATGTCGACCAAATGCATATTACGGTGGCCGTTCTGGGGCGACAAGAGATTTGGGTTAAGGGTTTAGGGTTTAGGGCAGTGATGGTGATTGTGATGATGCTACTAGCGAGTATGATGGGGATGGTGATGGTGGCGGTGACGGCGACAGTGATTGTTCTGGGGTGCGGTGATGCTGGTGTGATTGTGTGATGGTGCGATGTTGTGATAATGTGATGCTGTGCTGATGTGATGGTAAGGCTGCTGGTTATTGCCAATACTACTCCTACTATCTCGGCTGCTGCCACTACGACTGCGACTGCTGCTGCGACTGCGACTGGCTCAGGAGTAGCAGTAGCTGGCAAAAGCAGCAGCAGCAGCAGCAGCAGCAGCAGCAGTAGGCAGCAGCAGCAGCAGCAGTAGCAGCAGCTGCAGCAACCTTAGCAATAGCAGTAGCAGCAGCAGCAGCAGTAGCAGCTGCAGCAACATTAGCAATAGCAGTAGCAGTAGCAGCAGCAGCAGCAGCATTAGCCGTAGCCGTAGCCGTAGCCGTAGCCGTAGCCGTAGCCGTGGCCGTGGCCTTAGCCTAGCCGTAGCCGTAGCCGCGCAGTAGCAGTAGCAGTAGCAGGCCACTACTAATGCTGCCAATGCTACTGCTACCACTACTGCTGCTACGACATGTCTTTTTCTTGGGTTTTCCCTGCTCGACATTTATTCTGGTAAAACCCTCAACCCAAAGCCCTAAACCGAAGGATGTAAATCTTAAACCCTCAACCCAAAACCCGAAACCAATAGGATGCAGACCCTAAGCACTACAACCCCAAACCGTGAAACCTCAATCCAAAACCCTAAACCGTAGCATGTAAACCCTGAACCCTATCACCCTAAACCCTAAAACCCCTAAACCCCTGAACCCCAAACCCTAAATCCCAAACTCTTGGATGGGTTGGCTGAATGAAGCCGCGTGCCTGGCTTTCCCTCGCGTCGATGCGGAGAAAGTGTGAACCTGTGCGAGCCATGCGATGAGGAATACCCTCAAACCCATGTCGTCAAGGCCAAACCTGTTTCCAGCCCTCGACCACAGAAGTCCGAAACCCCGCGGCAAAACAGGCATGCGGACAAGCTTGAGGACGGACGAGGTGGTGGGTCAAGGTTGTGCCTGATGAAACAAGGTTCGATCTGCTGACAAAAGCTAGTTCACTAGTTCAAACAAATGAGAGCAGTGCAGAAAAAACAACGTTAGCAACCCCGGAAATAACGGCAAAGTGCAGCATGGTAATAGTTCTGGCAGCAGCAGCAGCAGCAGCAGCAGTAACACCGTTCATCTAGGCCGGCGGTGGTGGTAAACCTGTGATGCCCGCGTTGTCTGGCGAATTCGGTTGGCTTTTCGCACCACAAGTGTTACTGTGCACCTGCCTGCAGCATCAAGACGCAGAGTAAAAGACCAGAAGCAACGATCATTGAAACCGTGTAAACATGCCACACATACAAGAGGCAAGCACCGGCATAGATATTGCTTTTTTGCAGGTACTCAGGTTAGCATCAACCTGAAGACTGAAAACGCTCGCAAGGATAGCAACCAGTTCTACAGCAAGCATGGCAGAAGAAACCAAACCTGGATCATGCATGAAGTGTTCCTTTCAGCTTCTCATGGACAGAAAACAAAGGTGTCGAAGTTGACGTTCTGCCAGCATGCGGCCAACACACGGCTTTTCTGGGTAGAAGTATCGACTCGGGGTTTAAGGTTTTGCTTTAAAAAACTGTAAGGGTTCTAAAAGGGTTCTAACGGGTGTAAGGGTTTAGGGATTAGGGTTCAGGGTTAAGGTATAGGGTTTAGGGTTTAGGGTATAAGGTTTCGGTTGGGGATTGGGGCAAACATTTTGGGCCTTCTGATATGTGGAACCTGTGAATCAGTGAAATTACTGCTCAACACGGAACCCTAGGCCCAAAGGTCCGAAAACGGAACCTTAGCCTAGGACCTAGGGACCTGCTCGCAAGAACATGCAGGCAGACAGGTTCGGGCTCAAAAAAGGCTTCAACACCCTGAATCCCGGGTACCTTTCTCAGAATCCGTACCGATAGCTTAAGGACTAGAACAGCACGTGTCAGGGATCTGGGAAATTCCGCACGTATCCTGAGCACATGTACTGCTCGAGCCTCACCATTGACGGCAATGGACTCGAAGTCGTTGAGGCAGGCTCGCCTTGGCACTCTTCCCACAGGGGTAAGGGGTTCAGAGCTTTTGGCTTGGAGTTTGCTCTGGGAGTCGCTGGGTGGTCGGTTGCGGAGAGGCGAATGCAGGCGCAGAGCACAACTCTCGCTGTATGCCCTGCCTACAGGTTCGTCAGCCGATCTCGAACCCCACTGCTATCACCACCACCGAAACTGCTGCCCCAGGACACGACCGACGAATCGCTAAGAATCGCGGCGAATGCCATGTCAGCTGCTTGTATGTGCCGAACGTGATGGAGCTGATCTCGAACAGCACTGCTATCACCACCGTCGACAGAATCACCCCATGACACAACGGATCCATCGTGGAGGATGGCAGCAAATGCCACCTTGCTCGCTTGGACTTGTCGAACACTCTTCAGCATTATGCTGTCAGCGCTGCAGTGATTGTCTCCCCAAGTCACCATGGATCCATCATGCAGGATTGCCGCAAATGCTGCGTCGGTTGCCTGAATGAAATCAACGTCGTTTAAGCGGTCTTGCACTGCGCCGCTGTCTCCACCACAGCAAATATCCCCCCAGGTGACGACGGATCCATTGCTCAGAATCGCCGCAAATGCCCGGGTCGTTGCTTGGATCTGCTGCGCATCCTTCAGTTGATCTTGTACCGCGCTGCTGTCACCGCCTGAGGCAGCATCACCCCAGCAGACGATCGACCCATCGTGCAGGATCGCAGCAAACGCTCGCTGAGTCGACTGGATCCGCTGCACGTTCTGCAGCTGATCCGTGACGGAACTGCTGTCGCCGCCACTGGCAACAGCACCCCAAGTCACGACAGATCCACAGCTCAGGATCGCCGCAAATGCTGCCTCACTTGCCTGAATTCTCTGGACATTCTTCAGCTGATCTCGCACTGCACTGCTGTCTCCTCCCGAGCCCATGTGTCCCCAGGTGACGACTGATCCATCGTTCAGAATCGCTGCAAATGCAGTCTCAGTTGCTTGGATCTGTTGGACGTGTTTCAGCCGATCCTGAACCGCCCTGCTGTCACCACCATAACGGGCGTCGCCCCAAGACACGACGGTCCCGTTGCTCAGGACCGCAGCAAAAGCTGCTTCAGTTGCTTGAATGTAGAGAACATCCTTGAGCTGTTTTCGCACTGCACTGCTGTCCCCACCAGAGCTAGCATCGCCCCAGGTAACGACGGATCCGTTGTTCAGGATCGCAGCAAATGCCGATGCCGTTGCTTGAATCTGCTGTGCATTCTTCAGTTGTTGTTGTATAGTGCTGTCTGCATCGCAACCCTCAACGCCCCAGCACGCGACAGATCCATCACCCAGGATTGCAGCCATGGACAGTCTGTTGCTGCAAACCTGAACGCCCGAAATCTGCACCGTGAGCACATCTTCATTCTTGAGTCCGGCCTCTTTGACAAGATTTCCTCCATCAAGAACGGCTCCAGCAGAGTTCAACAGTCGCGCCTTGCCAACTCCTAGCGCGCTCTGCGCACGCAAGCGAAGTGCCTCCACGGATTCATCTGGGTGTACCTCCAGCAACACTGTCTTGCCACTTATGAGGCTCACCTCAAGCGTCAGTGACATGATTCCCTTAAACCCTAAAACCCTGAATTCCAAACCTTGATCCGTAAACCCCCCAAAACCGTAAGCTCTAAGTATATCGAAACCGAACCTCTGCCCTCTTGAGCCCTAGATCTGGACGGCCGCAGACAAGTGTTTGGGGCTTCGGGTCTACTCTCCTATTATGGTGTCCGAAAAGGAATTCCTTAAGAAGGTAAGTTATGTGGGTTCCGGGTAGGGTTGTATATAGCTTGGAGCAGACTGCTCCCGACCTTCCACAGCCCTGTTCCTGAAAGCAGAACTCTACACGGCTAGTACTGGGGCCTTACGCATGAGAAAGGATTTTGGGATGCACTAAAGTTACTAAGGCCGGATTAGGTGATCGTACCGATAAATGTTCAAACCTCTATTTTACCTTTTATTGTCAAAGCACCTCATGACACATTACAGTAGAAGCTGGCCAAGGAACGGGGAAGCCCCGTCGTCAACCCGTACAAGGCATTGTGGTATAAATTGTCTGGAAACCTTCTTGTTCTATTCCCTTGCCCATTCTTATGTAGCTACACCAAATGCCAAACCCTTAGATCCTAAAACTTCAACACCACAGGAGCCTTCAGGACCTTGTAGCTGCAAAGCCCAGAGTCTTTGAACCACAAAAACATAGAAATACCTGAAACCCTGGCCCAACCCTACAACATGAAAATCCTAGAACAGGAGTCCGAGAACATTGGCAACTGCCAAACCTCAGCACCAGAATACAGAACGGTCCACGGCAATGTATAACCCAGCAATAGGACTGGACTGCCGGGCTCGATCTTTGCACTTTGGGTTCTCTAGGTTCTGGTGTGTGAGGCTTAATTGGGGCTTGAGTTTGTACAGAGTCTTATAAGGTTTATTTACGCGTCGGAATACTTCACAGGCTTTCGACGTGTTTCAGAGGGCTTCATGATTTCTCAGTCTGGTTTAGGGGTCCTCGCCAGGTTTACGGTGCGTTAGAAGGCTCTGTCAGGCTTTACAGGCTGAAGTTTGCGGACGATCCCCGCAGATCTACCGGGCAATACCCATAGCTGAGGCTTAAGATTTAGGGTGGCATGTGGCCTCGGAAACTCTTAAAAATGCTCCCGAACCTTAAACTCGAAACCCGAAACCTTAAACCCTAAACCCTCTTGATCCCATAAAGAACCCTTACTTATGGATCCCTGTAAAAGAACCCCTATAGACCCAGAGAACCCAATACCTCTTAATTATGATTATTCCGTTAATCATATTAAGGATCCTACTATAATTTCAGGAATATTCCCTGATTAAGGGATATTATATATGATATTGGGCTCTCTGAGCTGGGCGGCCAGAACTCCAGGCGATAAAGGCGCGCCGACTGCTGGAAGAGCACCTACCACAGACAAACGCGTAATATAGGGTTGCGGTTTAGGGTTTGGGGTTTAGGGTTTCGCGCTTTTTCACGGAAGTTGTTAGGTTTCCCGGGACGGTTAATGCGTCAGTGTTTGTGTCAATCTTTGCGGTGGACGGCGTGCTCGCAGCAAAGGATGTCCTTCGGCCTGCTTATGGCGGCCCGATTTCTTTTCTCTCGCCCCGCGCCGTTCATGAGGCGGCGCACCACCCAGACCTACTCCTTCTAGGGTTTAGAACCTAAACTCTTTTTAATGTCACAACCCAGAATAATTCTTATTAACCGAAACGGGGGGAACCCCACAAAAGCCCAAAATTTGTCAATTTTGTAGAGTCCGCTCCTTTTGCGGAAGCCATTTCCAAGGCCCCTTTGGGATTTCCTGGATTTCCGGCATCTGGGGGCCGCCGAAATGGAGGGGACCCCACAAAAGCCCAAAACTTGTCGATTTTGTAGAATCGGCTCCTTTTCCGGAAGCCATTTCTTTTGGTCTGTTTGGATTTGCAGGGGTCTCTGGCTTCTGGGATGGCCGAAAGCCCAAAAGTTGTCGATTTCCGGAAGGGGAACCCACAAAAGCCCAAAAGTGGTCGATTTTGTCGAGTCTGCTCTTTTTTGCAGGAGCCATTTCCAAGGACTCTTCAAAATTTCCTGGATTTCCCGCATCTGGGGGCAGCCGAAATGCAGGGGGGACCCCACAAAAGCCCAAAACTTGTCGATTTTGTGGGGAACCCGTTCCTTTTCCGGAAGCCATTTCTAAGGTCTGTTTGCGTTTCCTGCATTTCCGGCATTTGGGGCCGCCGAAATGGGGGGACCCCACAAAAGCCCAAAACTTGTCGATTTTGTGGGGAACCCGCTCCTTTTCCGGAAGCCATTTCTAAGGTCTGTTTGCGTTTCCTGGATTTCCGGCCTTTGCGGCAGCCGAAATGGGGGGAGCCCAACAAAAGCCAACATATTGTCGATTTTGTAGAGTCCGCTCCTTTTGCGGAAGCCATTTCCAAGGCCTCTTTGAGTTTGCTAGGGGTTTCTGGCTTCTGGGATGGCCGAAATGGGGGAAAGGAACACCACAAAAGCCCAAAAGTTGTCGATCCTGTTGCGGAAGCCATTTCCAAGGCCTCTTTGGATTCCGGAAGGGGAACCCACAAAAGCCCAAAAGTGGTTGATTTTGTCGAGTCTGCTCCTTTTTGCAGGAGCCATTTCCAAGGACTCTTCAAAATTTCCTGGATTTCCGGCATCTGGGGGCAGCCGAAATGCAGGGGGGACCCCACAAAAGCCCAAAACTTGTCGATTTTGTGGGGAACCCGCTCCTTTTCCGGAAGCCATTTCTAAGGTCTGTTTGCGTTTCCTGCATTTCCGGCATTTGGGGCCGCCGAAATGGGGGGAGCCCCACAAAAGCCCAAAAGTTGTCGATTTTGTAAAGTCCGCTCCCTCTGCAGCCATTTCCAAGGCCTGCTTGGATTTCCTAAGGGTTTCTGGCTTCTGGGATGGCCGAAATGGGGGGAAGGAACCCCACACAAAAGCCCAAAAGTTGTCGATTTTGTAGAGCCCGCTCCTTCTGCGGAAGCCGTCGGATTTCCTGCATTTCCCCATTGAAATGGAAGGATATTCCGTCCGGGAAAAGCCAGGAATTGCCCAGAATCTGTCCGGGAGGACCCACAAAACAGGGGCGGGCGCCAGAAGCATGGGCTTAGAGTTTAAGGTAATATCTTTTTAAGAATTGTTGGCATACGCCCGGGACAGGCCTGTCCCAAAAGAGAACAAGTTCACGCTTGTGGTGCCACGTACGTGCTAGTTCTCCAGTTCCGTGGTAGGCGTTCTTCCAATCTGGGCATCAAGTCACAAAAGTAGCGAGGAGCGCTTAGGCCGCCGCCGCTTACAGGGCGGCGGCGCTTCGGCCGAGTTTAGGGTTTAGGGGTTTAGGGTTTAGGGTTTAGTAGGGTGTGGGGCCCTTTATATTATAATATAATACGTAAGGAACCCGAAAAACAGTGTTGGTAATTATTTAAGACCCTTTTGTATCCAGATCACGGAACACCCGCCTCGTCTTATTCGGCTTCTGTTATCCGCATCTGTCGTCCTCATCACCACCACCACCACCACAACCATCGCCATCATCATCATCATCATCGCTATCATCATCATCATCCATCATCCTGAACATCACCACTACCATAATTGCAGTCGAAACAGTCCAACGCAATACCCGCATCTTCACCATCACTGTCATCACCACCACAAATATCAGCAACAGCGGTAAAACTGGCGACACCATGAGCACTCTTACGATATGAATTGGTTATAGCTATAATGATGAGGAACACGAGGATGAGGATGATGATGGCCATGACCTTGATTATGACTATGATGGCTATATTCGCACTTACCATCAATGTTCTCACGGTTGCTATTGGCAGTGCTGCGACCACCACCACCGTCACCTTCACCACCACCAACACCACCACCAACGCCGCCACCATCACCACGACTACGACGAAGACGAAACGACCGCGAATTTTTTCAGCACCACCACTGCCACCACCATTTCCACACACTATCAGATCACCACCACACCACCACCCCACCACAACCCCACCGCCACCCCAACGACTTCGACGTGCACAAGGGTATTACTGGGCCTCAGCCCGTAACTCTATAACCCTAAACCCTACAACCCGTAAACCCTGAACCCTAAACCCTGCTACCCTACTACCCTACTACCCTAAACCCTCATAAACCCTGAACCCTCTGTTCTCGGCTTTGGAGTTATCCGGGACCGAGACTGAAAGCAAAATCAGGACTTAGGGTTAGGGTTTAGGGTGTAGGGTTTGGGATTTAAGGTTTAGGGTTTAGGGTTTAGGGTAAGGGCTTAGGATGTCAAGTCGCGCGATAGTTCTCGGTGAAGCTCGCTCCTTCGATTGCGCTTCGCTCTTTGCTTTGGGACGGGGCGTCTGTCACATGAGGGCTTGGGGTTCGAAGTTTAGGGCACAGGCAGTTTGGGTCCACTGCTGTCGGTCACTCGAAGTAAGGCTCCGATACTTTGAACAGCCTGAGAAGGGATTAGGGTTTAGGAATTACGGCTTAGCGGTTAAGGTTTAGGGTTTTCAAGCCTGTGGAAAGATTCGACAGTCGATCGGCGCAACTCCCAGAGCGCGCAAAGGAGAAGCATGTACCGATGACGTGGGTTTGCGCTTCGAGATGTGTGCTAAAAACCCGGATTGCGTGAAACCCTAAAGCCTAAACCCATACGCCCTAAACCGAAGCAAGGGACGCCTGATATGTTGATATGGGAGTTTCAGAAAAGGGCAGACCCTAACCTGTGTCCAAGTAGGAGGATGCTCGCTCAAGCAAGGAATCCTAGTTTTCTGAAAACCCCCCCCTTGCGGACATCTGTGGGAAGCCGTCATCCATCCGTACTATAGGGGTTCTATAAGTCTCCTACAAAGGTTCGAACAGGATCCTTTAATCCTAAACCCTGAATCCTAAACCCTGAACCCTAAACCCCTAAGTCATCCATCCGAGGATCGGTAGTTCCGGCTGGCCGTCTTGATGTCCGATGCGAAGATAGCCGCCTTGCATTTATCTTACGCAAACCTCTAATGTAGGAACCTGATTAAGAAACCTTGGGTCTTTATTAGGGTTCCTTATATGAACCTTACTGTTTGGGGGTTATAGGGCCAGGGTTTCTTAATCAGGTTCCATTAAACCATCAACTGTAGTTATTTTACCCTTCGACTACAATATCCCTCAATCAAGGATTATCCCTTAAATTACAGTAGGATCCCCCCATGTGATTGAAGGAATATTCCTTAATTAAGGGATATTGGAGTCTCCGGTAAGCAAACCTCTAAACCATCAACTGTAGTTTAGGGGTCAAGGTTTAGGTTTCTAGGGCTGCCATTAAAGAGTTAGCGCAGCATGCACAATGAATGAGCGGCGTTAGGCGCTACCGTGGCCAACACCGAGAAGTAGTGCTTGCCATAGCGACCATTTCCAATGGTAACCATGGGCAAGAAGAAGATGATGGTGAGAATAACAGTAACAACAATCACAACACCGGCAGCAGCAGCAACAGCCACAATCACAACCAGAATAATGAGAATAAGAAGAAAAACGACAATAATAATACTAACAACAATTATGGCAGCAACAACGATGATGATGATGGTGGTTGCGGTGGTGGCGGTGGTGGTGGTGGTGACGGTGACGGTGACGGTGGCTGCCCGTCTTATGAAACACTTCGGGGTTTTAGGCTTCGTTTTTGCTGCTCATCACGGTAGCATCGAAGGGAGCCCGAACCCAAATTTCCGATATACGGTAAGATGCTCTAACCTCCAAGGCTTTACCGACACTTTAGAAGGTTTGACACGGGTTCATAAGGGCCTATGGTTTCAGTTTAAAGGGTTTGCAGTTTAGTATTCGGGGCTTCGCGTTTAGGTGTTAAAAGCTTCAGGTTTCGAATTCTGAAACAATGCCTAAACCCTAAACCCTAAATGCGTCTGGCTCCCAAGAGCCTCAATGGCATCGAGGAACTGCTGCGGCTCTTCCTGTCAGTGCAACCAAAATGGGAGTTTCCGAAAATTAGGGGTACCTTATTTTGGTGTCCTTAGAAAAAGGATCCTACTATTTAGGGTACTATATTAGGGTCCCCTATTTTCGGAAACTCCCAAATAGCTGTCGTTGGTCGTTGTCGTTGTCGTTGTGGCTGTTGTTGTTGCTGCTGCTGGTGTTGGTGGTGGCGGTTGTTGGTTGTTGTTGGTATTGACCGCTTAAGAATAAGAACAAGCCTTAAAGCAAAAAGGGTAAAGATATGAGTAAGACTTAAAACCTGAAAAGGCTAAGACTAAGGATGATGATAATGATGATGCCCTCACCCTTTACGTAAAACCTGACGGCACATGAGCACACTTTGAAGCCCTCCAAACAAACATCCTTAAAGCTCTCACCGGAAGATTCACAAAAACCCGTCAAAAACACAGCAACAAACATCCAACAAAAAAGCAGAATGCCTGAAGCCCAAATGTTCGCGGCCCTGTTTGTGGCGCCTCCCAAGACTGACACATGTCTCGCAGAGAGTGAAGTGCGCATTCCTGTTGCAGAGGTTGCAAGGGGGGTTTTTGGTTCCGGCTTCTTATGATAGCGATTGCAGTAGTAGTCTGGCGTTTCATGCCATTTCAACTAAAGGGTTGCATCAGGAATCTTCCGAGGATTGCCAAAACGGCCCGACAGCTTATTTGCACGATGTTTAACTGCTGCTTGTAGTTAGCACTTAAAAAGCTGTCACAGCCACTTAGGCTGTCTATTTGGGCTCAAGGATAACCCTAAACCCTAAACCCCTAAACGCTAAACCCCTAAACCCTGAACCCTAAACCCCTAAACCCTAAACCCTAAACCCTAAACCCCTAAACCACAACCCAAAACTTTAAACCCTAAACCCTAAACCACAACCCAACACTTTAAAGAGGGTTTGCAGTGCTTTGCGGCGATTTTGCAGCTGCGGATCAGGTTCTGGGGAGCCCCTGGGGTCTGAAACGTAAGGTGTCAAGGTGCTTATAGGGTTTAGGGTTTAGGGCTTAGGGTTTAGGGTTTAAAGTTTAGGGTTTAGGGTTTAGGGGTTTAGGGTTTAGGGTTTAGGGTTTAGGGCTTAGGGTTTAGGGTTTAAAGTTTAGGGTTTAGGGTTTAGGGTTTAGGGGATGGGGGTAATGTAGGAACCTGATTAAGAAACCCTGGGCCTATAACCCCCAAAATAGTAGGATTCATATAAGGAACCCTAATAAAGGGCCAAGGTTTCTGAATCAGGCTCCTACATTATGGGGTTCAGGGCTCAGGGTTCAGAGTGTGCCAAGCCTGACGCGCGGCTGCCGCTCCCACCTAATGCTCGCTGTATATTCAATTGTCGTCTTTCCTATTCTTGTCTCTACTTTCTTAGCAAACAAGAGGCTGCTTGCATTTGCCGTTGATGTTGAAGGTTCGCGTGGAAGTTAAATTGGATCCAACTTCCACGCAGAAAATTTGTACGAAGCGTTTGGATGGCATCGTGTCGGGCTGGATCTTCGAGAATGAGGTCCAGCGGACTTAATAACTTAAGTTTTCTAAAAACTCGCCTCGGTTCTCAAACCCAAAGTGTTGAAAGCTAAGTGCTTCAAAAGACACCAAAGATTCTCGAAATGTACTCCCGATCGCCCCCAGGCCGAGAAGAAAAGTCACGCGGATGTGTGCCTGGTGGCTGCAAGAGAGCAGCCTGGGAAGGAGGCATCGGTTGGGATGAACGCGGCCTTCACTACTCAAGAAGGAGGTGGTGAGTCGTGGTGTTACCGTCCAGCTCGGCTGCTAGCAATGCGATTTCCATCTTCGTCATGAACACCACCGTGAACATTCAGCACTTATACCGGGTACCAACCTTCAGAGATATACTGACATTAACTAATGCCATCTCAACGGTTTGTAGCCTTGACTTGCTTGATGCCTTGTGTAGCTGCGCAACGAGAAGCCTGGTGCGTAGCTGGCATAGTGAACCCTTAACCTAAATCCTCAAGCCGACATCCAGACAGCTGTAACAATTATAGGGGGATGGAGGTTTCAAAGCCAGGGTTTCCATCCCCACGTTGAAGAGCCCATGAGATAGACAAAACAATCGGAGACCCTAATATTGACCCTAAGTCGTCGGATCCTTACTGCAATGACCCCCAGCCCAACAAGGTGCCCTTGATTAGGACCCCATGTATCTCTCGAGCTTCATAGAAAACCCTGCAGCCCCAAGCTTTAACCCTAAACGGTAGACTCTACGGTAGACCCTTAAACCCTAAATTCTAAACTCTAAACCCCTAAACCCTAAACCCCTAAACCCTAACCCCCGAACCCTAAACCCGTAAACCCAGCCTGCCGAGGCGGGCCGACACACCACGGCTGCTCGAGCGATTCGCCATCAAAGTAGTCTCTGGTTCTCTAAGCTGGAGCTCGCTATCAGGCCTGAAAGCCCAATAACAGGGGCCGGAATAATTGGGGTAGGGCTTTGTGGTGCGTGTCACAAGAGTCTGAGTCGAATAGAAATCAGATGAGACACTGTTTTGGGGCAGATTACAGTAGAGCTATACAGGCACTATAAGCTATGAGGGGAACCTATTTGTACATGGACTACCTTAAAAGTCCGAAGTGTGCTGAATCGGGACAAAGCCGCAGAAATACCATGCTCTACGACCAGACTATACTTTGTAGTGAGCCACGGTTTAGGGCTTAGGATTTAGGGTTTAGGATTTAGGGTTTAGGATTTAGGGTTTAGGGATTAGGATTTAGGGTTTAGGGGTTTCAGGATTTAGTGTAGCTTCTTCAAGCCGGACCCAGGCCTGTTCAAGCCAGAGACGCAAGAGGAGGGCGACTGAATTCACGGAGCACTGAAATGGCAGCGTGGACGTGGCGTCGGGGTTGGGGCTTGAACTCAACATCTTGGCTGCTTTCCTAAGATAGCATTGCAAAGTCATGCCAGTAACAACACTTGCAACCATACTGGGTAATATAGGAAATTACTGAGGCCCCTATATGATCAGAATTCAGGAATTCGGGGCTTCAACTTGAGTTTGCAGAGACGTGCTGGCAGTTGTGCTGCTACTTCTACTGCAGCTGATACCGCTACTGCCAATGGCATTGGTACTGCTACTGCTACTGCTACTCCTACTGCTACTGCTGCTGCTACTTCGGCTCCTACTCATACTTCTGCTCCTTCTCTTACTCCAACTGCAACTGCCACCACCACCACCACCACCACGACAACAGCAACAACCTCTACTGCTATTATTGCTACCACTAGCACTCCTGCATACGTCTACCACCGCCACCACTGCCGCCAGCACCACCACCACCACCACCACCACCACCATGATGGTGATGATGATGAGAATGAGAACCCCGACCAGCAGACATCCTGAGACATAAAAACTGAACCCAAGCATTTTAGGGTTTAGGGATTGGGGTACCGCACCACAACTACCTCGAACCCGTCAGTTCCTGCTGAAACCAGGAACTACTGCGCTTGCAAAACCCCCAAGCTGCCACATTCATGAAAGGCCAAGAAAAATACGAGCCCTTCCATTCTGCGCATTGTCCCGGAAGAGCCCGACAAGCCTAACGTTTTGCGTGAGTAACAATACTGGTCGTGTGGGGGTGGTTCGAAAAAGCCTGCAATGTAGGAACCTGATAAGAAACCCTGGGCCTATAACCCCCAAAATAGTATTCATATAAGGAACCCTAATAAAGGCCCAAGGTGTCTTAATCAGGTTCCCACACTATTATAGTAATTTTATAGATCCTTCAATAGTAACCCTTATATTCCTACATTATCCTTAAACTCGAAACCCTTCTCTGATGGTTTTTGCTTTCTGAGCTGGAGGCTTGGCATATAAGGCTTCGGATAACAAGAAACCTTACACCCCAAACCCCTTGAGAAGCCTTAGAGGAAACCCTAAACCCTCAACCTTAAAACCCTAAACCCTACACCCCTAAAACCCCTAAACTCCTAGACCCTAAACCCCAGAACCCAAACCTAGGAGCCGAAGCAGAGCCGGCGCGCCTCAAACCTTCAAAGGTGGCCATGGTGGCCAGCATATCCAAGCGTGAGCTGTTCCGAATTGTGGCGTCTTTGGGGATTCCTTGTTCTGAAGCGCTAGGGTCGGTCGCATTTTAAGCGAATCCTGCACGAGAATGATGGCTTGAATTTGCGGGTGGGGAGCGGTGGTCTTGTGAAGTCATGTGCTCAATGCTTGAAAAATGTAAGCTTTCGGCTGAAATGGATCGTGCCAAAAGTGTCTATAGTTGCTATGACTTTAAGGGCTCCTTTGAGGGTACTCTGTATGTATCACGATTAGTTGCCTTGCTTCGGCAAAAAGGCCGCTATTCGGCAGAACTCCATGTGATAGCATCCCCAATGCCAAGCTCTTTCCTATGCGAGCTTCGATGGACTTATGCGAAACTTCTATTCCGGCACGGGTGAACTTGTTTTTTAGTCTACAACCGACGCGAATCACTGTCTTAGGGCACTCCTTGAGCCCTCGCGCGCGGACATGCTTGAGACCCGACTCCCAAAACCCAGTACCCTGGAATCACACTCCCGGCACCCCGAACCCGTGCCGATGCCGTAAGGGCACTGGGTTTGGTACACCATGAGATCTACACCGAGCCCAAAACCCTAAACCCTGAAACCTAAACCAAGATGTGCATGGCCGAGCGCAAGGTGAAGTCAAAGGCCTGGAAAGTGGGGCCTAGAGTTTACGCTTAGGGTTGAGGGTGCGGGGCTTAGGGCTTTGACTATTACAGCTACAGCTACTGTTCTCGTTGCCAGCATCTTTGATCTTGCGCAAATCATCATCGCCAGGACCTATGCACACACTCACTGTTGCCCAACCCTAGACTTAAGACCTCAACCCTCAACCCGTGAACTCGAAGACCCGTAGACGTCTAAACAAGGGCCTGAATGAGTAGTAGTAAGCTTCCCTTGAAGTCCCTCTTGAATCATCGTATTACACCCTGAAATCCTATGTCGATCATTGAGGACCCGATACCAAGACCCTCAACCATGATTTCCGAGGTCGGAGAAGAAATTCCACGTGAGGGCATGTTATTCCACGGCTTAGGCAGCTTGGGATTTAGGGTGTTGCTCGTAAGCTGACGACATCCGGAAAGAATACGAGCTGAACTTGCGCTCTCGAGCTCGCGAGGTAATCTAGGGGCCTTAACAACTGAATAGGGCTTTGGGGGGTATAGTCTACTTTACAGTGATAAAAAATAAAAAAAGAACCCTTAGAAATAATGTTGGTAATCATTAAGGCTTCTATATTAGGGTTTGTCAGAAAAGAAGGGACCCTAATTCATATACAGTAGGCCCTAGATAGTAGGATTCTTTTCTACGGACTCCTAAAGCAAGCGTCACACGGATAGGGAAACTGTGTTTACATACATCTAAGTTAAAGCAATGCACTGCAACCTGAACCACGACAAGTAAATCCCAAAACGGCGATCTGGACTTCAGACCCTGGAACCTCACTTCTAAGTGTCAACAGCACCAAAAAACTTGTAGGCAGGGTCCCACATTAAACCAATAAGGAAAATTGAAATCATGCCAAATCCATACCTAGATTTTCGTGACCTCTTTCTCTGCTCAGCGGGTGACCATGGATGCTGTGTCCTCCCACCTACACTGCAACCTTTCAAGCTCAGGTGCTTGACGGCTCTTTCCATACACCCCTCTGCGATCCCGGATGGCGGCAATCGGCATGGAAGGATCTACAAACAGCAGAACGGTTTTGGTGGCGGAGGGAGCTGAAAAGCCCTCATGCAGCAACCGTCTAAAAACCCCCTGCATCTTCTTTGTGTGCTTCCTATGGATGCTAGCACTTTCGGTAGTTTGAAACATGGGATTCTCCATCAGGTGCCTATGTGAGGCCCATCACGTCTGGAGCGATTTCGGCATGTCCACTCTCGTCCTGCCTCCTGGGCCAGATCAAGCCCTAAGACGCTAAGATGGAAGCCTACTAATTGTCGATACTATCCCTGCGGGTTCCCAAGTATGATTGTACTTCTCGTATAACATGCCCCACAACGCCATTCCAATTACTTAGGCCCCTATACTAGCCCCGCGAGGTCCCCTAGACCGCAAGACCCTTGAAAACCCTTAAAACCCTTCAAACCCTTGACACCCTTATCACAACTCTACGAATACTGCCATCCAGGGGTTCGGTGACATCGGCCTTCGTAAAGCTTCCAGAGGTGCGCATGATACTTGGCATTTGGAAGTCCGCTTTTGACAAAAAATCTAAAGCCCGGGGTTTGAAGTTTGGAAGATGAGGATCCGAGCTGCATGTTTTGAGTTTGTGGGAGGTACCGCAGGATGTTGAGAGGCTCTGGAGGTGTGCTGCTCGATAGGTATAAAGGAATAGAAAAAGAGCATGTTTTTGATGAGTGAGGCTCTTGCATCAGCACGCAAGCTCAATTGGGCAGCACAGCAATTGCAGCAAACTGCAGATGGCAGCCATGTTGCTGTATGAACCTTGCAACCCCCAAGCCCCGAACCCACAAACCTACAACGATAAAGCCCGCCAATCGGAAGTTCAGGGCTTATATGAAGTTTAGCACCCGGTTGGCAGGTTAAGGGTCAAAGGGTAGAGGGTATGAGTAATAAAGGGCCTTGTGGTATCTTATTCCGATCCTCAGCCTTAGAGTCTTAGAGTAAGCCCCCAAACTCCAAAAAACATCCTCAACACTGCACCAGACTCCTCCAGGCCCAAAGCAGACCCCAACACGGCTCTCAACAGTAGAATCCTGATGCAAGATCCCTGAATAGGTATCCCCTAATTTTCGTAAACCCGCCGTGGCAGGGAAGAATATGTACAATGTGAAACCTGCGCGTTGGGATTACTGATTCTCACGACATCGGCTTCATGCATGGACTATACTACAGCAGAAAATTGCAACAGCATCTTACTTGTCTTGCTATTGCAAGACCTGCAGGCGCATGCCATCACTGGCCGCATTATGGTAGCGGCATCCAATACATTGTCCATGACACAGCCCAACTGTTGATGTCGCTTTATCCATCTAGAAGGAACGTCGCTTGACGTCCAAAGCCTATGTGAAAGCTGGTCACAGGATTGCTCTGCACAATGTTCAGCCGCTCTTTCTGTAGCTTTATTGGGTGTGATTCCCGACTGAATGCTGCCATTTCAGCCAAAGATGAGACAAAACGCTCCCCCTCATGTAGTGGCGGGATTCCAGGATATGTGGGAAAATGCTTACCCCCATGCACTGCTGCGACTCAGGGTTTCCGAAGCCGAAAAGTGGTCCATGTACTGTAATTCATACGGCTGATGGACAAAATTCTGCATGACCCATAATAAGGAATATACCATAATTCCCAGAGTTTAGGGTACTTAAAGTAATGCAGGATTTTGTCCATCAACAGTATTGAATTCGGTTCCCGGACGGACGCGGCCGCGCGGAACTGCTTGGATCTGACGTGTTGGCGCTCCGCTGGAAAGTCACCGCCGTTGTCTTCGACCTACGCAGTCTTGTTCATTTGACAAATTTATTATCAAATAGATCTGGGCTTGAGCCTCGCACCGGGATTTTAATAACTTAATATATTTAACCTGTGGTCCGTTTACAAATATTGAATGCATTTAACTTTAAAGGCCCGAATCAAAGAACTAGCAGAAATATTCAACTATTAAATGCCACCCGTTCCGAGTCACATGGTACGTATGCTTTCCTCTTAACCCCCCCTACCCCGGCCCCCTCAAAAAAAACAAAACACTAAACCCTGCCACCCCCTAAAAACAAAAGCAAGAAACACACACACACACACAAAACCCTTAGACCCCTAAAACCCTAAAACCCTAAACCCCTAAAACCCTAAAACCCAAAAGCCCTAAACCCCTGAAGTCCTAAAGCCGTAAAACCCTGAAACCCTAAAACCCTAAAACCCAAAAACCCTAAAACCCTGAACCCCCCAAAATCCCAAACCCTAAACCCCCCAAAACCCCAAAACCCTAAAACCTAAACCCTATAGATCCCTTAAAGGAACCCTTAAAGGAACCCTAAAATGCCGACCTCGCCGAGGCTCTCCCCAGGCGTTTCCACAGGCCGATGCCGCTGCTCGGTCCCCTGAGGCCTCGTCTGAAGGAGAGGGGTTACTTAAAGACTCATGGGCCTTACTAGGTTCCTGAGTAGCCCCTTTATAATAAGGGTATCCTTTTTCTTATTATTCGGTTTTATTAAGGGGACCCTAAAACAAAAAGGGCAAAAGGTTACTACTCAGGAACCTAGCTTAGAAAGTAAGGCTATAAATGGGTTATAATAAGAGGTTAAGGGGTTTTTAGGGTTTCGGGGTTTAGGGTTTTAGACGTGCTTTAGGGCTTTAAGGGCTTTAGGGGTTTATATAGGGGCCTTAATAACCAAAATCTTTTTTTTTCAACGGGCTGGCTCGAGCTGAACCAAAATCTTAATAACTAGAATCGGGCTCCTCTTTAAGGGATACTATAAGGGTACTACAAGGGATTTAGGAGTCGGAAGGAGGTTTTTACCTAGTAGGTCCTTGAAGGGTTCCTATAAGGGATCTATAAGGGGGGGGGGTTAGGTTAGAGTGGTTTTAGAAGTGCTTTGGGGGATTTGAGGGTTTTAGAAGGGGTCGTTTCGGGTTTTAGGGTTTAGGGTTTCAGGTTTTGGGGGGTTTAAAGCCCCTAAACCCTAAACCCTAAACCAATTCTCTAGGGCTAGGACATTTGCTCGGGCACGTGAACCTACAAGTTCCCACTTGAAGCCATGCAAGATCTACCCTAAACCAAAACCGCTAAACCCCCTACAACCCTAAAACTCTAAACCCTAAGCCCCTTAACCGCTAGTCCCCAACCCCTAACACTCTAAAACCTAAACCCCTCAACCGTAATTCCCCAATGCCTAGAAACCAAAGCCCTAAATCCCTAAAAACCCTGAAGTCCTAAAAACCCTGAAGTCCTAAAAACCCTGAAGTCCTGAACCCTAATCCCTAAAACCCGAAAACCCATACTCTAACCCCTCACCTCAACCCTGGACTCTGTCCCTAGACCTTCCAAAAATCCCTTAATTAACGAATATACCTTACATTCTGTAGGATCCCTAATATGATTTAAGGTACAGCCATCAGGTAAAGGAGTTTGGAAGGTCTGGGTAGTCAGCAAAATCCGAAAACCCTGCACGCTAACCCCCCAACCCTAGACTCTGTTAAAGCCTGAGGCTCGAAGCATGGAGCGCGCGCGCTCGCGGCGCGCGCTCTCACCCTTTTATCGCCTGGGATGCTGGCCCTTCCGGCCTTGAAAAGCAGAACACGAGGCCGGCACGCAAGGCACTCGTCGGGTATAGGGTGGGAAAGAGTATGGGTTTAGGGCGAACCCCAAAGGCCCCAAACCCTGAACCCTAATGTAGGGGCCTTAATAGTTAGAATAGGGTTTCAAGCCCATTATATTATAATTGTAACAAGGAATCCCCAAAAAAATAGTATTAATACTTATTTAGGCCCCTTTATGACGGTGAACCCCAACCCTAAACCCTATACTGTGGAGGAACTCGAGCTCGCGCCAGCCTCGATTTCGAGGGCCTCGCAAGGTTCGAGTTACTGAACGTTTTGAACCACAGAAGCGCACCAGCCTCAAGGTGGTGGGCTGTTTCTTAAAGTTGGGTTTAGCGATCCTATTCCGGTCCCACGGAGAGCCCGATACCCCTTGATTAAGGAATATAGCCTAAATCATAATATTAAGGCCGCCTTCTTTAAGGTATATTCCGGAATTCGGGGTATTGGGCTTTCTGGGTTCTTCTCAGGCTTGATGTGCTCTGTGTCTTCTGTCTTGTGCATGACCCGGACACCGGGCACCCCTCAGCGGGAATGCTGAAGCTAAACCGGAGCCCAGACATCCGGTCGTAATTTTCAAAGCCTCCTGCGCAGCCAGCAGGAGAAGAGGAGAGAAGCTTGCACTGACCGAAGGGTCTTACAAGAGTCTCATTATAGGGTGTTATCGGGTTTTGTAGGTTTTCTCAGTTTTGACGGTCTTATAGGGTTTTATGGTGCTTAAAGGGTTTAATGAGCAATTTTTGCAGGGTATTCAGGATTTCATAGAGCTTTATAAGGATTTTATAAGGGTTCTACACGGGTTTGGGTTCCACAAGCGGAGCTTTCACCAATCTGAAGCGAAACCCTAAAACTGACCCTAAACTCCAGACCCAAGCTTGTTAGGAGTGCCTAAGTGGATTCTATAGATCCTCTACGCTGCTATGACTTATTTCATGCTTTATCAGGATTTTTCTAGTGCTGTGTACGGGTGCTTGTATCAGAGGCCGTAAGATTGTTTTGAAGGGCGTTGGGGCCCTCTAGTTCTGGAGCTTAGTTTAAGTTACAAAATGTGCTGCGCTTTCTGCCACCCCCCTCGCCCACCCCCGCCCCAATGCGGGGGGAGGGGAGGTGTAGTTCAGTTAGTCACACTGGGTCAAAAGTAGGTTGCAGTAGTTTGGAAGATCCGGGTGGATCTCTAACCCTAGACCCGAAGTTCTACTCCAATACAGTTTTGGACCCTCGGGTCACCGCGTCACCGCACGACTCTTGAGGATTTCTCGGCGACATTTATGCAAAGAACTCTCGAACCTGCATCTGCGCCCCAAGCTCACGAGCCCTCACACCTAAATCTTCAACAACCTATGATAAGGGCTTAAACAGTTAGAATTGGGGTTCGTGGGTGGATTACAATATCAGCATAGTCCTAACAAGGATCCCTGGATAGTACTACAAATTATTTCGACGGTTCCGACGCCAACAAAGTGGAAAACCCTATCAAACCCTGCAGAAACCTTAAACCCTAATACAATCATGCTCAGGTTCCGCCCCATCTCCAGAAATCCTCCTCTGGAAAACGGCCCTCTCAGGACTTCTTGCGACAGGCCGAATACAGGGGGACTCTTTTGAAGATGGTTTAAGGTTCCTGTAAGGCTTCCTTGAGGGGTTGTTATAAGGGTTACCAAAGCGTTTAAGGTTTAGGGCCTGAATAATTAACAATACTATTTTGGCGGGTCCTTATTATGAATATAGTATAATGGGCCCGCAAACCCCATTCTAATTATCAAGGCCCCTATATTATAGAACCCTACTATAGATCCCTTTAAAGGATTTAGGGTTTGGAGTTTGTGGAGTGGGGACCTTGAGGGACTTCGGGGTTTACAGGTTTAGGGTGTAGGGCTTTAGGGGTTTAGGGCCGATGCCAAGATGTTGAACAGCCGCCCTTGGTCTGTAGCCGAACACCATAAGGGCCTTAATGGCGATTGGAATAAGTGTGTGTTGTTTGTTCTTTTTTTTTTTTGGGGGGGGGGGGGGGGGGNGGGGGGGTGTAAAGAGTAATACAGATTCATGGGGCTATATGAGCACCTTTATACCGCCCCATCCGTAAAAATCGCACTAAACACCTCGCAAGCCGGCTCGGACCCCCTTTTCGCGCCCGAACAAGAGGGCCCAAGCCAGGTTGAGCTATTCCCCCTGGAAGGCAAGGCTTCCAGCACTTAGAGGATCATGGGGCATAGAAATAGGTTATAATTAGGATAATCCCACTTAGGGGACTTATAACCCCAATTCTGACCTAATTACCAAGTCCCATGATCCTTCCAGCAGTGAACCAGACGGCCAACTCAGCTTTCCAGCTTGCAATGCTGTAAATTCTGGCTTCCCTGCAGGTGTGTCGCTGTTTCAAATACAGTAGCAGACTACAACATATTAATGGCAACGTAGGCTACGGGAGATGCTAGCCTATATGATGGATGAGACCTGTATGAATTTTAATGCAGACATGCAAAGCGCCTAAGTATTGGGAGCGCTGCCTGTCCACGTTTACCAGGAGCATCACATATGTAAATGCTGAGACTTGGGTTCTACTTGTAGTGATTCTATACAACATGCTAGACCACACCTTTACATGCAACAAGGTCATGTAATATACTGACACGCATCAGAATCATGGAAACATACTGTTTCTTGCGGCAGTAACAAACGATAGCTTCAAATGGCACACTGCATAATGGACTAACACGTGCAGTAGTCTTCTACCATGGCGTTCTGCTTGAGCGGAGCAACTGGAAGAACATGCTCCCTTGCTATCACCTGCTGACAGCCAACCACATGCCCTCATCTGGTTTTATACTCGTAAGAATGCAGCATGCCATTCTGATCATCTGTTGATACTGAGACTACCCTAAACGGTCACAGAACCGCGACTTCCATAAGAACCGCTTATGATTTCACAGTAGTAGGGTGAAGATTGAGTTCGAATGAAATCATGCTTCAGGGCTCGGGGGACTTCGGGAAGTAGGTTGTAAAAAGTAGGGTTGTAAGTCCCCAAAGTGGGGTTGTCCGAAGTATAACCTTACTTACAAGTTACTTACTAAGCTCCATGACCCTTTTAAACAGTCCTTGGGTGCCTTTAGGGGTTCCTTTAAGGGTTTAGTGTAGGGTTCTTTTAAGGGTTAGTTAGGGTTCCTTGAAGTGACCCCTGATTGCAAGTGGGCACTGACTAGCCAGAACCAACCGCTCTCCGAGCAGATCGGATGGGCACGATGGGCAATCACCACGCCTACGTAAAGACTCATCAGACTTAGTAAGGGCTTAGGGTCCCTTTTAAAGTACTATGGGGTTCTATAATAGGGTTCCCTTTAAGGGTTCAGGGTTTGGGGTCTACTTAAAGGCTCATGGGACTCAGTAAGTATGGTTATAAGCAGGTTGTAATTAAGATAACCCCACTTAGGGGACTTATAACCCCAATTAGAACCTACTAAGTCCCATGATCCTTTAAGTACCTGAACCCCAAAATACCAACCTTTTGAAGGACTTGTATAAAGAAATCGTGAACCCCAAAAGACCCCATGTTTTTGCAGGGAGCTGTGTCAGAAACACATCACAATAACCCAACCCTAAACCCGAAACCCTAAACCCTAAACCCCTAAACCCGAAACCCTAAACCCTAAACCCTAAACCCGAAACCCCAAACCCTAAACCCCTGGAATCTGAACCTCAACCCCAAACCATGCTAAGAATCCGTCTAGCGCCCTTGCTATCCTCACATGACAGGTCGAGGTGCGCCGGCTTTTGTTAAATCCTAAACGCTAAACCTAAACCCCAGAAGCCCTCGCCTAGCCCGCATAGGACCCTTTTATAGGAACACTATAGTACCTCAATAGTACCCATTGAAAAAACCTGAACCCTAAACCCTAGACTAAACTCTAAACCCAAAAGCCGAAACCCTAAACTAAACCCTCAACCCTAAACCCATATAGGACCCTTTCATAGGAAATCTATAGTACACCTACAGTATCCCTCGTCGCACCCTTAAGGAACCCTGAATCCTAAACTAAACCCAAAAAGCAACCCCTTAAATATCTCCAAGACCTTTAAAGGAACCCTGAACGGAACCCTAAACTAAACCCTTGGAGGAACCCTAAACTAAACCCTTACAGGAACCCCTGAAGGAACCCTTGGGACCTTTAAAGGCACCCTAAACCCTAAACCCTAAACCCTTAAACCCCTAAACCCTAAACCCTAAACCCTTAAACCCTAAACCCTAAACCCTAAACCCCACAAGCCCTAAAGGAACCCTAGGACCTTCAAAGGCTGATGATCCACCGCCGGCCCTTTGGGTGCAGCTTCTTGCGGTCCAAGGCTTCGCTGCGAGGCGCCTTGGGTGTTGACAAGGCCTTTCTAGAGTTTGGGGCTTAGGGTTTAGGGTTTAGGGCTTGGGGTTTGGGGTTTAGGGTTTGGGGTTTGGGGTTTAGGGCGTCTCGCCGTGCAGCGGCAGTATTTTCTTTGTAGGATGGCGCCCCTACACTCCCAGGGGTGTGAGGGGGCGGCATATCCACGTCTAGAGACAAGGTTGCAATCTCTTGAGAAAACATCTATTCCTTTTCCCCCGCGCTGTGGGCTTACACAGGCTAGTTGAGGGCGGGCGCCCTCAATTCCCCCTTCTGCGCCAGGGGCCGCGGGGGGCCAGGGGGGGGGGCAGGGGGGGCTAGGGGGCGCCCAAAGGAAATGCCCANCATTGTCCATCCAAGTAATGGTGTCAATCACTGCCGGACGTCCTCTGGGTCCAGGCACCCTAGAAAAAGGGTGGGTACGGCCTAAGCAGGCCTGGGTGGGAATTTAGGGTTTGGGGTTTGGGGTTTGGGTTTAGGTTTTAGGGTTTGGGGTTTGGAGTTTGGGGTTTAGGGTTTGGGGTTTAGTGTTTAGGGTTTGGGGTTTGGGGTTTGGGGTTTAGGTACTTTCAGGGTTTCTCCATGGGTTCTACAAGGGTGTGGTCGGTGTAGTATTGGGGCCTGAATAATTAGAATAGGGTTCCTCAAAGGCAGGTTGTTCACAGGGCTTTTGTTGGTTTGCTTTCTCGTTGTTGGCCATCGGGCGTTTGTTTACCAATGCTCTATACCCAGAGACTCCAATATCCCTTAATTAAGGAATATACCTTAAATTATAGTAGGATCCCTAATATGATTTAAGGAATATTCCGTAATTTAGGGATTTTGGAGTCTCTGGGATAGTGGCCTTTATTAGGGTTCCTTATATGAACCCTACTATTTTAGGGGTTATAGGCCCAAAGTTTCTTCATCAGGTTCGTATTTGTAAGGTTTCGATTAGGGTTTAGGGCTTTTAAGAGGGTTCTGCAAGATATTGGGGCTTTTGAGGCTTTAGCGTCCCTTGCGGTTAGCCAGATGATGGATGAAGTTTCGGTCATGGTAACGAGAAGCTCGCGTACTGAACACGTCCCAAGTCTTATAAAGCAACATAGATTTTGCTCGAATGCAAACGTTACTCTACTCATGATTCTCTGGCATGTATTGTAAACTTGAACCGGGAACCCATGCCGTGGTGACTCCTTGTTTCTGGGTTCCCAACTTTGTAACACTTGAACCAGATAAAGCCCTGCAAAGACTCTTATGCAATTGTATATAAATCCTTGCAAAGTAAACCCTACACTCGAAGCCCCAGACCGAACACCCTAAACCCTAAACAGCGTTGCTTTGCAGCTCAGTAGGCTGGCACATAGACCAGCGGACGCTGCTCCTCTGTCCGGTCGCTCTCGAAGTCTGACAGCCTTGAGAGTATAGACTTAGTCGTCGTTGGGATTTTAGGGTTTAGGATTTAGGGCTTAAGTTTGGGGCCTAGGGCTTCCGTTTTAGGCTGGGGTTTCGAGTTTGGGGTTTAGCCCTCTAGGTTGCAGTAACAAGTGGGTTACCCAGGGAGCCCAATACCCCTTAATTAAGGAATATAGCTTAAATCATAATACAAGGCCCCTTATAGTTTAAGGCATATTCCTTAATTAAGGGTTTTGGGCTCTCTGGATATAAGAGTTTCATAAGGGCTGCGCGAAATGCAGATACGTCAGAGTTTGGGTTCCCGGAGACTCTGAAATCCCTCAGGGCAGGAACATGCAAACGGTTTAGGGCTTAGGGTTTAGGGTTTAGGGTTTTGGGTTTAGGGTTTCGGGTTTCGGGTTTAGGGTTTAGGGTTCAGGTTTGAAACTACAGCAGGGATCCTTACACACGGGCCGTCGAGCAAATGATGTAGGAGTCTGTCAGAAAAGACAGCGATGAGAGTGGCTTCACGGCCCGGCAAAGTACCTCTGGTGATTCTGCTACGCTCTTGTATGAGTAGGGTTTACTGGTTTAGGAGTTTAGGGGTCCAGGTTAAAGGGGCTTATGACGTAATGGTTCAGGGGGTTAGGAGTTTAGGGGCTTAGGGGTTTGGGGTTCAGGGCTTAGGGGTTGGGCTTTGGCAGATGGACGCTTCAAACTCTTGAGGTTCGTGTCTTCGGATTTGTGTTCTAGCTTAGTAAACTGCCTTCCAGCTTAATACACTGTGTCTTCGGAGTTGCGTTCTAGCTTACTAATGCACTGTAGGTTAACGGTTTCAGCACTCCCCAGAGATTCCAATATCCCTTGATTCAGGAATGTACCTTAAATTCTGTTAGGGATCCTACTATAATTTAAGGTATATTCCTTAATTAAGGGATATTTGGAGCCTCTGGGTCCCTAACATGGCATGCCGTGCCGGCTCGACCTTCCAGTCCAGAGCTACATGCACCGCAAGCACGAGGTGCGCTTCAACTACCACGAAATGCATAGTTCTCTAAATTGGCGTCCCTTCTTGGGTCCCCAAAATAGAAAAGGCACCCTTATGCAAGGGACCCTAAAAGGGACTCTAATTTAGAGAACTACCCAAATGCAGGATTAGTCCGATTCGCTGCTTCTTCGGAGCACGAGGGTCAACAAACAGCTCGCGGAGACTCTCTGCCCCCATTCAGAACATGCTGGGGCAAAAGAAGCAGGTTCGTAGGAACCCGGCAACGAACCTGAAGGCACGACAAACCAAAGTCCAGTGCGGGCAGAGGGGCATGTGAAATCCAGTTTCTTTGGTGGAGGAGCGGCCACCTTGCAGGCGCGATGCGTCCACTGCCGACTGCTCCGCTAAGGATGCTTAGCGTCCAGGCTCTAGAGTTTGCAAGGCTCGGCACAGCTCGGGGAAGATGTGGTCTTGCTGGCACTTAGTTTTAGTGATCGTAATAGGGATCTAACGGGGTTCTTTTGAGGGATCTGTAAGGGTTCTATAAGGGTTTAGGGGTAACTTCATGTGCACATCCTAAACCTTCATAGAGCCCTTATAGATTCCTTAGAGGAAAGCAAATAGATCACCATTATAGCAACTTAACCCCTGAACCCTAAACCCTCACAGAACCCTTGTAGATCCCTTACAGGAACCCTGTTATGGCAACCTAGACCCTAAACCCTTATAGAACCTTTATAGACCCCCCCAAAAAAGCCCATCTAAATCCCTGTTATAATAACTTAAACTACAAAACCCTAAACCCCGAACCCCTAACCCCTAAACCCTAAACCCTAAACCCCAAACCCCCAAACCCCTAGATCCTAAACCCCAACCGCTGCCCTTCGTGGAAGGGCCTGGGCTCCTGTCATCAGGGACGGTGGACATGTAGGTCTGAACACCTGGGCTCGTGCTGGGGGCCTAAGGTTTAGGGTTTAGGGTTTAGGGGTTTGGGGTTTAGGGTTTAGGGTTCAGGGTTTAGGGTTTGGGGTTTAGGGTTCAGGGTTTAGGGTTTCAGAACATCACGCCCTGGTGTTTACACTGTGTGCGCGCGGTGGGCGCACCTTTCTGAGGAACGGGGCGCAACCGCTAAATCGCGCGCTTGCGTCAGCATGTAGTCCCGCCCAACTATTCTCAACAAGGGTTTGGGGTTCACTGTTTGGGCCGGCCTTGCAACATGGAGGTTAGACGGTTAGAGCAGGTACACACAAAGAAAATGGGGCACCCCGGCATCACGCGGCCCAAACATTTCCCGGAATCTTGGCTTGCTGACAACCCAGAGAGCCCAATACCCCTTAATTAAGGAATACTCCTTAAATCATATTCGGGATCCTACTATAATTTAAGGTATATTCCTTAATTAAGAGGTATTGGGCTCTCTAGGAAAATTGGAACATTTGCTTGTGGCTGTCACGTCTGGCACCCTGTGGGAGTTTCCGAAAATAGGGGACCCTAATATAGTACCCTAAATACTAGGATCCTTAGTACAAGGACCCCAAAGTAAGGTACCCCTAATTTTCGGAAACCCTAAACCCTTATAGAGCCCTTTTAAAGGACCCTTATAGTATCCTTATTATAGTAACCCCTTTAAAGGAACCCCAAATAAGGTACCCCTAATTTTCGGAAACTCCCTTGTACCTTGGCTCTCTGACGACCTCCGAGAAGCCTCGCAGCCCGGGAAAGGTCCTGCAAGCCTGGAAAGGCCATTTCGGTCGCGGCCCTGTGCCCAGAGAGCCCAATACCCCTGAATTAAGGAATATACCCTAAATTATAGTAGGATCCCAAATATGATTTAAGGAATAGTCCTTAAATTAAGGGGTATTGGGCTCTCTGCGTGACAGGCAATGGACCCCCCCCCCCACCTTTTCCCGGACCCCCTNGACCCCCTCCCCTCGAGGCCCCCAGGTCAGACACAGGCCTCGGTCTGAGCCTCGCGCCAGCGGAGCTCTCGGCAGTTCAGGGTTCAGACTTCGGGGCTTAGGCCCTTAATTAAGGAATATAAGGGTTCCTTAAAGGGCTCCTTAAAGGGATCTATAAGGGTTCTATAAGGGTTCTATAAGGGTTTAGGGTGCATCCGTTGCCCGTCTGCACCTTCAGAATCAATTCGGCCGTCAACCTTTGCATTAACCCTGGCCCAGAGACTTCACTATTTTACAAGGAAATGCCGCTGAAATGCCCCTTAAGTTGCGTAATTGTAGCAGAGATCCTTAGCAAGGGGACCCTTAACGGAGGGGCGATACTGCGGAGTATATGTGGTGTTTGCAATGGGCTGATTGCAGATTGCAGGAATTTTTGGGGTGTATACCAGGGTCTTAAAACGTGGGCATAGGGGGTTTTGGTGTATATTCCATGATAGCAGCATCTTACAAAAGAACTACAAGCGGCTGATGATTTTTGCTCACTGTACATGCCTCTACTTTGAGAGTTTAGGGTTTCAGGTAACAGGGCGTTCAATGGTTTCTACGTGGCTTCATCAAGTAGTGGGGTGGAGGAAGTCGTGCAGGGCTTCAAGGCGAAACTTGAGAAATTGCACGGTGTTGAAAGGATGCTCTACAGTATGGAAACTTTAAACCCTAAACCGTATGGTTGCCCGACCTGTTGTGGTGGTGAAAAGATTGGGGATGGTTGGGCTCCGGATGGCTTTGTGGGGATGGTTGGGCTCCCAAGGCTTAGACGGGGCTTCAGGATAAGGAAGTTTCGGGGCTACCAGGGAAGACGATTCAACAATACACAAACGCTAGATAACTTGAACTGTTTCGTCTGCTACTCGTAGCGGCTGTTCAGCCGATCTCGCACAGCACTGCTGTCAGCTCCGAACTCACCATCGCCCCAGGTCACGACGGAGCCATCCCCCCGGATCGCAGCAAAGGCGTGCGAAGTTGCTTCAATATTCTGCACATTCTTCAGCTGAGCTCGGACGGCACTGCTGTCACCACCAAAGCCACCATGGCCCCAGGTCACGACGGAGCCGTCACCAAGGATCGAAGCAAAGGCGTGCTCGGTTGCTTGAATCTGCTGCACGTTCTTCAGCTGATCTCGCGCAACAATGCTGTCACCACCAGAGCGAGCATCGCCCCAGGTCATGACGGAGCCGTCTTGCAGGATAGCAGCAAAGGCGTGATGAGTTGCTTGAATCTGCTGCACATTCTTCAGCTGGTCTCGCACAGCACTGCTATCACCTCCGAAGCTTGCATCGCCCCAGGTCACGACGGAGCCATCCTCAAGGATGGCAGCAAACGCAAACTTCGTCGATTGAATCTGCTGCACAGTCTTCAGCTGAACTCGGACGGCACTGCTGTCACCACCTTTGCCACCACCTCCCCAGGTCACGACGGAGCCGTCCCCCAGGATCGCAGCAAACGCCTTATCAGTTGCTTGGATCCGACGCAAATGTTTCAGCTGGTCGCGCACGCCAGTGCTGTCACCACCCAACCTAACATCACCCCAGGTTACGACAGAGCCATCACCAAGGATGGCAGCAAAGGCATGCCTGGTTGCTTGAATCTGCTGCACATTCTTTAGCTGATCTTGCACCTGACGGCTTTCACCACCGAACCCAACATGACCCCAGGTGACGACGGAGCCATCACCAAGGATCGCAGCAAAGGCCCCATCAGTTGCTTGGATCTGACGTACGTTCTTCAGCTGATCTCGCACAGCCCTGATTTTAACACCGCCCCAATCAGCACCCCAGGTCACGACGGAGCCATCACCGAGGATGGCTCCAAAGGCATACCTTGTCGCCTGAACCTGCTGCACATTCTGCAGCTTTCGCACAAAAAAACTGCTGTCACCACCATGGCCAGCATCGCCCCAGGTCATGACGGAGCCGTCCCCCAGGATCACAGCAAATTCCCTATCAGTTGCTTGAATCTGCTGCACATTCTTCAGCTGATCTCGCACAGCACTGCTGTGACCACCTTTGCTAGCACCGCCCCAGGTCACGACGGAGCCATCCCCTAGGATCGCAGCTAAGGCCGCCCTGCTGCCAAGTATATCGACTCTTCGAACCTACAACGTAAGTGGCTCCTGAAATTGCAGCCTGGCCTTCTTTAGCGACGCTCCTCCATCAAGAACGCTTCCAGTGGAGTCCACGAGTCGACCTTTGCCAGCTCCCAAGGCTCTCTGTGCACGCACCCTCAGCGATTCTACGGATTCGACTTCGTGCGTCTGCAGCGACACAGTTCTGCCACTTATGAGGCTTACCTCAACCGTCAGTGACATGATGAAGACTTCAACCTCGGATTATTCCATGGTCGAAATAGCGTGTTCCGGGGCTGCATCTTTTCCATAACACTACTGAAAGCGACTTGTGCGAACTGGCAGGCGGGATGATACACGGGCCTGATTGTTTGGAATAGGACTTCGGGGGGTGTGTATTCTACTGTAATTATTATGTATAATTACAGCATAATACTCCCGCAGACTACGTGATAATCCATATGATAAGAGTTCTAAGGGAATGGCAGCACTGAAAAAGACCTCGTACAGCAAAATTTCACAATCGAACTGATTGCAAAATGGCATGGGCCCTTCTTTCGGGTTTAGGGTCCAGGGTCGGACCCTTTTCTGAATTTCTGAGGTTTATTGTCTAGGGATCTTTGTGGCTTTAGGGGTTGATAGAGGGGCCTAAATAATTACCAATACTGCTATAGTCTTGGGGCTCTTCATTCTCATTGTAATATAATTTTCACCCAAACCCTATTCTAATCATTAAGGACCCTCTTCTAAAAAAATATATTATAGCAACCCTTACAAAGGAGGCTTTCAAAGGCACTTCTAATCATTGCTCGGACGGTCGGGGATTTAGTGAGCGGTTCTTGTAGACTTATAGGTATCATTGCCCGAATTAGTATGCTTTTTGAGGTACTTATAATTAATACCTACTGACCAAGTCCTCCGAGCCTCGAAGTAGTTTGGGTTGCAGGGGTCACACTCCTAACCCTGATCCCACACCCCAGAGACTCCAAAATACAATTTCCTCAAAATGGACTTAGGGTTGAGGATTTCGGGTTTTACTATTACGGTCTGTTAGGGTTTAGGGTTTCGCGTTAGGGTTTGGGGTTTTGGGTGAACCCTAAACCCAAAAGCCTAAGGAATATACCTTACTTGGAGGGTCGGTGGACTTAGTAAGTAGATAGTAAGTAGACTTATAAGCACCCTAAAAGGGATCCTAAGTGGGGTTATGATACTTATAAGTCTACTTACTATGTACTTACTAAGTCCCCCGACCCTCCAAGTAAGCCAGGGATGCAGGAGTCGGTGGGACCCGGGACCCCCCCCAAACCCGATAGACCAGGATCCTGCTTGGGTGTGTAAAGGTTTCCTGTTTAGGGCCCAGGGTTTATGGGTTCCTTTGAAGGGGTGTATAAGGAGTACTATAAGGGGTATTTTGGGGGTCAAGTATAGGGGCCTGAATAATTTTAATAGGGTTTGGGGCCCATTATGCTATAATCAGAACAAGGAACCCCCAAAACAGTATTGGTAATTATCTAGGCCCCTATATTAGGGTTTAGGGGACTTATAATTAACCCCAATTATAACCTGCTTACTAAGTCCCATGATGCTCGAAGTAACCTAACCCCCCCCCCCTGTAGAACCCTTACAGATCCCTAAACCCTCAACCCTGATCCCTTAAAGAAACCCTTTAATTAAGGAACCCTAACCCTAAACCCTAACCCCTAAACCCTAAAACCCTAAAACCCTAAACCCCTAAACCCTAAACCCTAAAACCCTAAACCCCTAAACCCTAAACCCTAAACCCTAACTTAGGGTTTAGGGCCTGGGGCTCCATGGTTCTTCTGCCATGGCGCGCGTCATGGGAAGCTCGTCCTGGCTGGTAGCTGTTGGGGCCTTAATAATTACCTATATTATTTTGGGGGGTTCCTTTTTCTAAGTGTAGCATAATGGTTCCTTATTATTGTAAGTAGAGTATTATAGTGGGCCCCCAAAACCGTATTCTAATTATTAGGCCCCTATTGTAGCTGTTGGGCTTGTTGGGTCAGTTGTGCCCGGGGGGCGGGTCACGGGCCTCGGTTCGCTCATGGATTTCAGGGTTTAGGGTTTAGGGCTTTAGGGTTTAGGGTTTAGGGCGATCTAAAGATCGAACAGTCAAGGTGGGTTGGTATGATTGCGATGATTCACGCCCCCCATTCCCTATGATTGGGTGCAGGGGCAAGTGGGTCTGGGGATCGCTACGGGGTGCCTGAATAAGTAGAGTAGGGCTTTGGGGCATGATATACTACAAAATACGAGAGGAAACCCTAAGTAATTGGGACTTGAATGCTACGGTATAGGACTTAGGGTTTGGATGGTCCGTTAGCTTTCAGGGCTTAGGGTTCTGATGGCATTTTACGGTTAAGGGCTTCGGGTTTCGACGGTACTTTGGGGTTAAGGGTTTCGGATTTAGGCTTCAGTGTTCAGATGGTGAATCCTTTCTGTGAACCAAGATACACTGGCCGCCTTATACTGTACATCTAAAGAAAAAAGCGTCGGAACTTCTGCTACATAGGAAGTAGGCTGCATCACCAGGCCTGAACCAAAGCTTCAGGAAAACACCTTAACCTTTTGCATCTGATTCCTAAACCCTAAACCCTAAACCCTAAACCCGAAACAGCTCTCAAGATGACAACTGTAGGACTCCTCCTCCTCTACCACCAGCTCTGCAGGGGGAGGTCTCGGAGACGTAGGTGCCGAAGCCTCCAGGAAGAGAACTGCACTAGGGGACGGGGCGAGACACATTAAGCGTTTGTAAGGTTCTATGACGTCTTGCAATGGTTCAGAAGGTTCTATAGCGTACGTGAACTAGGGTTTGAGGCTGTGATTTTAAAAGCTATCAATATAATCAGAACAACATACTCTGGGTATCTCTGGGTGGGGTAGGTTTAGGGTTCAGGGTAAAGTTTAGGGTTTAGGGTTTATATAGGGTTTAGGGTTCAGGGTTTAGGGGTGCATAAACATGGCACGTCCTCTTACAGGCGCCCTTCCCTTGCAAATATTGCTCAGGAATACAAGTGAAAGCCACTTTGTATTGTACATAATTAACGTTGTGCGTACCTTGGAAGTGTTTGCAGTATTCGAAAGTTGCTCTCTAAAAAACTGGCAGTTCTCTAAATTCGGGTCCTGTTTTAGGAACCCACAAAGAGGCAGTGCATTACAACAAAGACCCTACAAAGGGCCACTCCTCCCTGTAGATTTGTGTAGTTTCCTTGAGAAACCCACGGTTGGCCTTCCGACGTCATAAGAGGACTATGCTGCTCCAAACGAACAACGTAAGAGGTTTTCGGGTTCAGGGCTTAGGTTTAGGGTTTAGGATGCCGGGTTTAGGTTCAGGGTTTAGGTCGGCTGCTACCCCAAAGACCTCCGTCGCAACTTGACAAACAAGCATACTCACATGCAAACATAATATATATATATATATGAATGTATATCTGTATATATACATATATAATATGTGTGTATATATATATATATATATATATATATATGTATGAGGGTGTACACAGCTGCCTTCGATATGTCTGCATAAAAAAGAAGACACCCTCATAGAACCTAAACCTTACACCCCCCAATCCCTCCACAAGAAAAAGCACATAGAACCCATGATATTACCACCTTTAAGAACCTCTTTATAGAGCCTTACATATGTTCTGATGCATCATGGTAGCCATAACAATGATCAGAATACTGCTAAACCCAGAGCAGCAGCCTTCAAAACAGCTTTACACATCAAAACCTGCTTCAAAAAGCTGTTAGAACAAAAGAAGGAGGCGAAAAGTCATAAAGCCTTGAAAAGAACCGGGCCCTAAAAGGAGCCCTTAAAGGGGCCTTATTATAGAGCCCTATAGTACCCTAAACCCTAAACCCCCAAGCCCCTAAACCCTAAACCCTAAACCCTAAAACCCCAAACCCTAAAGCCTCTAGCACGAAACCTTAAAGGGACCTTATTATAGAACCTTAAGCCCAAAAAGGAGCCCTTAAAGGAAGGACAGCCGGGCAGCCGCCTTGGCCCCGGTCTTGGAGCTGGCTCCTGGGCTTTCGGGATCCCGGAATATCTTTCCAGCATTGAGAGTAGTGTGGCTGTTGCTGTTGCTGTTGCTATTGCTGTTATTGTTGCTGTTGCTGCTGCTGTTGCTGTTGCTGGTTCAGAGTTTATGGTTTGGCGGTTGTTTTGGGCTTACGGTCTTCATGGCGAGGGTTTCTGGGGTTTAGGATTCAGGGTTCAGGGTTTAGCTCTCTCATTGGAGCGCAATGATGCGGATCAGAGCACCCTGCTGGTTCTGCACGGCTTGAGGTGTCATTCGGAATTGGGTTCAAGTGACCATTTACTCATTGGTTTCTTCATGGTGGTGGGGGTGTGTTGTTGTTGGACCAATCGACATTGCACCTTGCACCACATCTGCCGTGAGCTCGATGGCGGCACAAGCTCGTGCACTTTCACTGGACGTGCGGACGCAGTCTCTCAGACACCTCTGAATGACGATCGGTCTCAATAGCACCGGAATGATGCTTCTTAAAGTTTCTATACTGAACTTAGACCCCTAGCAAAAATTATAATTTTAGCTGTCTCTTAGGGATTATGATAACCAAAGGTTAAAAACAGTTTGAAACTACACCTAAGCTTTCCCCATAAGCTACATCCCAAGAAACCCACTTGCCGACTCGACTTGCAACAAGGCGCCGCCCGTCGTTGGAGGATCCTTCTTGGGCTCTGCCTGACATGCTGGCAGATTCATGAATTCAGCACGAGTGGCTCTTAAAGGCTCATGGGACTTTGTCATAGGTTGTAGTTGGGGTTATAAGTCCCCTAAGCGGGGTTGTCCTAATCCCAACCTACTTATAAACCTTACATACTAAGTCCCATGAGCCTTTAAGTAGAAAGCATGGGTTCTAGCTACTTCTGGGTGGTTGTCAAAATTATGGTCCCTTTTTGGGTCCCTAATATAGTACGGCACCTAATATTTAGGGTACCCAAAACGGGACCTTAATTTTGACAACCACCCTTCTATTTTCGAAACTCTAATATAGTACCCTAAATAGTAGGATCCTTATTATAAGGACCCCAAATCAGGAGCCCCTAATTCTTTGGAAACCCCCATTTTCGAAACTCCCCCACACATCCCAGCATGAACGTGCGCCCAACACCTGAAGCCCCGGCCCTTGGCCCTGAACCCGCGCCTGGGTATCCCAAGCGCAATGAGAAGGATCCCCGAACCCGGAGACTCCGGTCTATTCCTGAATTAAGGAATATTCCTTAAATCATATAAGGGATCCTACTATAATTTAAGGTGGATTCCTTAACTAAGGGATATTAGAATCTCTGGGAAATCCAACATCCTGACTCACTCTATGCACCCAACCGAAAAATGGAGCTTCCTAAAGCCAGGGATTCCTTTCCAGGAGTCTTGATCGGATTTATAAGGTTGTAGAGTGTCCCTACCCTAAACCCCTGAACCCTACCTAATCTGGGCACGGGCCTTCGGTGCAGATTTGGGCTTCGTCTTGGGTTTCGGCTTCCTCGGAAGCAGCCAGCAATTCGAATTTGGGCTTCGGGAGTTTAGTGGCTGACGGTTTGATCAGGGATTGGGATTTCGGCGTTTACCTGGGGCTCAAATTTTTGTGGGATGGGGTTGAAGTGCGCTTTAAGGGTTAGGGTTTAGGGTTTGAAGGTTTAGATTGTTCTAGTCAAGTCTGCGATCGTGGAGGAGAGAGAACAACAGCAGGGCGGAATGGTAAGAGACGGAACTTGCAACAGCTGTAAGAACTAGAGCAGAACAGAACAGCGATTCCCTACATCAAGAAACGACTTAGGCACAAATAGAAGGCTCGAAGATTTGAAACGTTGTACCTGAGGATGCCGTAAGAACCTTTCGCACCACTATGTTATTACGCCCGGAGATCAAACAATACCTTCTACGGTTTTTGCCTGTCCACGGTCTGCAGTTTCGGCTTAAGCGTTCTTCACCGTTCACTGCCGAAGATTTCCCAATACACCTTTTTATGCTAAAGTTGGCTTTGGCAACATATTATAGTAGCACCAGTGAAGGGACTATACGGGGATACTACAATTAATTGCACCGACCCCTAGATGAAACCCTAAACCCCACGCCCTTCTAAAATCCAGAAAACAAAGCTGCTAGACCTCGCGTCGGGTATGCAAAGATTTAGGGTTAGGGTTTAGAGTTTAAGGTTTAGGGGTTAGGGTTTAAAGTTCAGGGATTTAGGGTTTAAGTTTTAGGGTCAGGGTTAGGGTTTTGGGCTTGGGGTTCACTCTTGGGGCTCAGGGTTAAGATCCTGAGCCCCCTGAATCCACTCCGCTTCCAAAGCCCATAACCGCAGAACTCACGACTGAACAAACCACCAATGGAAACACTGACTATAAGCACTCAAAGGAATACGAATAGTCGTACGAGTTCTCCTTGCTCCTTACAAAATACATGGTACAATATACCCCAAAAGCCTTAAACCCTAAACCCTAAACCCTAAGCCCTAAACCCTAAACCCTAAACCCAAACCCCAAAAGCCCTAAACCCCAAACCTTAAGGCCCCTACAGTACGAAGCCTCTTGAAGCTCCACGAGCAACTCGGCAACAGCTTTACGGGTTACGGGTTTAGGGTTTAGGGTTTGGGGTTTGGGGTTTGGGGTTTGGGTTTAGGGGTTTGGGTTTAGGGTTTGGGACTTGGGGTTTGGGGTTAGAGTTTAGGGTTTAAGTACACCCTGAACCTTACACCCTGAAACCTAAGTCGTCCGTGAAATCACAGGCCACGAAGCTCTTTGGGCGCGGCAGCTGGTTTTGCGGCGGCAGCCCTTGAAAGCTCGACAGTCTAATGTAGAGAGAAAGAATACTGGGCTTGGAAGTAACTAGGGAGAAAAAAGTATACATGTTCATTTCAGAATGGAAGTAACAGGTCTCACAAAAGTATTAAAGTATGGTACTCCAAAGCCCAGAATAATTAGGGTGGTACAGGGTGTGGGGTTTATATTGCACCTATACTGAGGCATATCAGGCTTCAAAACCGAGCTCCTTATTTTGAGGAGGTCGACCCCCTTGTCAAAGGATCCCCGGTGGGTAGGGAGGAAGGGTGTTTTGGTTCAGTGCGAGGGTATGGTATCCGTTTCCGTGGAAGGGGCCAGCATTTGGAAGTCTTCGTGGGGTTTGCGTTTAAATTGAGGCCACATTTTCAGGTTCAGCGAGAGGGTTTTTGGATTTAGGGTTCGCGGGTTTTGTTTTGAGGTTGAGGTCCGGGATGGATCCGTCTGCTCTTGCTTCTGAGGCCTTAGTTGTGCGGGAACGGTGAGGCTTGCATTATGACATGTGAGCAGCTGGTGGGGGGGGGTTGTAAGATAGCGTTTCCTATGGGTTTAGGGTTTAGGGTTTCGGCTGATCGGTGCTTCGTACTGAAGTACCAGCAAAGGAATCATAATCGCCCACGAGACGTGTTCAGGTTCCTTTGCAGTCCGAAGGAAGATTGCCGTCTCAGACTCAACGTCCAGAACCCATACGCTGTCGCAAGACTACCTATTTGAGGAGATTCTCAACATTTGGGGGGACCTTACATGGCGGCCCATATAGTAAGGTTAGGTGAGGCTCCTACTATTCGCGCTCTATGTTGAGTCATGCAAGATTAGAAACAAAACGCCACGGCTATCGCACCTCGTGCCAATGTCCTGAAGAGGTCCTCTGCAAAATCGTAGGAACAGAACTGGTAAGATTCGCAACGTTGGATGAAGGGTACTCACCACTGCTCACTGTTGTCTGGAGCTCGAAATGATGTAAAAACCTACATGCGAAACTCCAAATCCATATCAAACCCTGTACTGCCCCTACTGAAACCCTGTAGAACCCTGCAAAACCACAATCTCGTAGGTCGTAGGCCCAATCTGATAAACAGCACTCCGCCAATATTCCTTCGTCCTGTCTTTTGGCCTAAAGATCCCGAAGCTGCAAAGGAAAGACACGGTTTTAGGGTTTAGGTTTTTCAAGAAGAATGGGTGGAGTGTGTGGGCCTCAGGGTTTAGGGTGTACGAGTGTGGGATATGGGAGAAGGAGTCAGAGCATGATGCCATTCCTAGATCCTAAACCCTAAATGTAAACCGATTCCTAGACTCAGACTGGGCTGCGACCTCGAAACTAAAAACCATGAGAACCGAAACCCCCGAACATGAAAAACCCAAAACAAAGAAAAGAAACTAGACTCAACCGGTTCGGGACCATCTACACAGTGTCTGCCGTCCAAACGGCGTAGGAGGGTCCTTTGGAGGATCCTTTCCACTCTGCTCGCTATCTTTTCCAGGCTTCTCCTCCTCCTCCGGGTTTTGGGTGTTGGGGCATCTTGGGTTGGGAAGGAGGGGGGGTGTAGAGTTTACGGTGTATTTAGCGTGTAGAGTTTAAAAGCATGTTGATTCACGGCTTCGTTTTGGGGATTGTAGGGTCTACAGTAGAAGCCAGAAAGTTGGAACATCAATATCCTCATGCCCTTAAGGTAAAGTATAAGGGATCCTAGCACGAATCCTCCTAAAGCCATGTTCCAACTTTCTGGGGTTCACTGTATGGCCTAGGGCTGAGGGGTTTTAGGATTTCGGCTGTAGGGAGGTCTGGGGCCCCTTTGCTGTGCGGGTATCAGAAGGAGCCCCTCTCAGAAAGACGGTCAAGATTGGGTTCATATAGGGCCTTAATAGTTGGAATAGGGTTGTGGGGCCCAATATAACGCAATTATAAAAAGGAACCCCCAACATAGCATTGGTAATTATTTCGGCCCCTATCGTACTCGTGCACAGAGTCTAGACTGCAGTTTCGACCGTTTGACCTGCCAGCTCCTCTGTATCGTCACTCTTCAAACTGCCGACAGGCTGACATGTGAGTCGGAAGAATAAGAAACCACTCGTCTGTTGTAGATCGGCTCAGACTAATGAAGTCCTAACAACAGAAGGTAGTAGCTCGAACCACCCTCTGAGTTTGGGAGTTTGGTGTGGATGCTACACACCAGTTCCTCAGATCCAAGTGTTTGAAGCATCGTACCTGTTGGAGAGATGCTCCAGAAATTTTGCTACCCAGAGGAAGGTGACCGCAAAAACAACAATGAAAATCGAAGGCTACACACAATAGAGGAGCCTTATAAGATGCTTGGAGGTCCGTGGGCTAGGGTTTAGGGTTTAAGATTTGGGGATCAAGGTTTGGGGTTTAGGGTTTGTGGGTTTAGTGTGTAGGGGTTTGGGGTTTAGGGGTTTAGGGTTCTGAGTGGGGTTGTAATTGGGATGGCCCTGCTTTGGGCACATATCACCCGACTACAACCCTACTTTGTCCCACCAGTCTTACCCTAAATCCTAAACCCTATTATAGATCCCTTTCCAGGAACCCTTATAGACCCATTTAAAGGAACCCTATTACAGATCCCTTTAAAGGAACCCTATTGTAGATTCCTTTCCTAAGCCTTATCGAACCCTACGACCGAGACGACCTTCTCGGCCTGCTTCGGCGGATTCCTCTCGGCCTCCTGCAGCCGGGAGCAAAGGTACCCCGTAATTAAGGAATATGGCCTAAATTGGGGTTCCTTCAAGGGCCCCTTTAAGTTTTATAAAACTTTAGAGAAGGAACATAGCTTAAATCTTAATATAGAGCCACTTACAATTTGAGGTATATTCCTCAATTAAGGCGTACAGGGCTCTTTAGGGGCATAAGGGCTTAGAGTTCGGGGCTCTCTAGGAGAATTTAGGTGTACTGTGGGATGTTTTAGAGTTCAGTGTTATCTGGGATATTGGGGTAATTGGGTATTTGGGAAGGTTTAGCGGCTAGCGTCTACCTTAACCTACCCAAACCTACCTTGCTGTAGGCTCTCATTACAAGCCCTAATATGGAACTTATAGGGACCCTACAAAAAAGCAGGTTCTGGTAGGCTAAGGTACTCTACGCCTCGGGGCGCGACATTCCTTGAGTTTGTCAGGTCTGGGGCTTTGCTTCGTGAGGCTCCACCCAGAGAGCCCAATACCCCTTCATTAAGGAATATGCCTGAAATTCATGGGCACCCGCAACCCCAAAACCTAATGGAAGGCCTTGACAATCAGAACAGGATGGTTTTTTGTGAGGGGAGGTATATATTATAGCACGAATATCATAAACATACCTCAAGTCATAGCAATGGTAAATGTTCAGGCTTGTACGTAAAAAACCCTAAACCCTGAACCCTAAATCCCACCGGCCCTTGATGTAAGTCCAAGTCTCTTTCATAAGGGCGCGCCGATCTTCCTCGGCTTCCGTCAGCTTCCCCCGAACAGACTGAATCATCCCTTCGGAGACTCCACAACCCCTCAACTAAGGAATATACGTTGAATCATATTAAGGATCCCCCTGTAATTTAGGGTCTATGCCATGGCGGAATTGACCTTCCCAAGGCATTTCCAGAGTTCGATATAGCCCTTACTTTAAGCTCTCTTCTGATGGGTGCGTACTAGACGTTGAGCAAGATTCCGAAAGAAAGGGGTATAGAACAACCCAGTCTTGAGTCCCGCAAGTACGAAAGACTCGATAGTTCGGATTCTCAACGCCTGTGAGAGAGAGCCAACGCGGTCTTGAGGGTTTAGGGTTCCCTAATACAGGGGCCTTAATAATTAGAATAGGGTTGTGGGGCCCATTATACCATAATTATAACAAGGAACCCCCAAAATAGTATAGGTAACTGTTTGAGCCCCTAAAGTAAACCCTTCACCCCAAACCCAACGGCTTAAGGATCAGCCCTTTCTGGGGTGTAGGGTCTAGCGTTTAAGCTTAGGAGTTACGGGCTTCGGGGGTTGGGGGGGCTATTGCTATAGGGGCCTAAATAATTACCTATGCTACTTTGGGGGGTTCCTTATTCTATTTTTAGTATAATATCTACCAAAACCCTATTCTAATTGTTACAGTAATGCCCCTATATTAGGCTTTAGGGTTTTGGGGGTCAAGGCCTGAGGGCTCCCAACCCAAGCCAAGTGACGGTAGTCGTCAGCTGGCATTTTGGATTCAGGGAGCGAACAAAGCAATCTTGCACTAGGATTCTGAGTGGCCCCTTTATAATGAGGGTACCCTTTTTCCTACTATTCGGTTTTACTAAGGGGATCCGAAAATAAGAAGGGCAAAAGGGTACTACTCAGGAACCTAGTGCAGCAAGGAAACATCATGCATACGCAAAACAAATCCTGGGCTTGTCAAAACCTGGCTACAGCGCTGTGGAAACCCGAAGTCGTAAACCTTAATGTAGGAACCTGATTAAGAAACCCTGGTCCTATAACCCCAAAAAGTTAGGATCCATATTATAACGAGCCCTCATAAAGACCCAAGGTTTCTTAATCAGGTTCCTACATCAAACCACCTCTCTTTCAGCTTCATCATAAGTGACTCTTAGGCCTATTATAGGTATTAAGGCCCCCTACCCCCCTCCCCCCTACCCCCCTTAGGGACCCTATGACTTCAGCACTGAATCGCGGCATCCTCCGGAAACCTTTGCTCCACACTGCGGCCCAAGGCGCGGCTGCTGGAGTGCCGAAAGGGGCCTTCATGAAGGTTCTGACAGTAGTAGTAGTAGTCGTCGTCGTCGTAGTAGTAGTAGCAGTAGTAGTAGTAGTAGTCGTACTAGTACTAGTACTAGTACTAGTACTAGTACTAGTACTACTAGTACTAGTACTAGTACTAGTACTAGTAGTCGTCTTCGTCGTAGTGGTAGTAGTAGTAGTAGTAGTAGCAGGAGTAGTAGCAGTAGTAGTAGTAGTAGTAGCACGAGGGTCTTAAAAGGGCTTAGGGTTTAGGGTTGTGCGGTTGAGGGTTTGCAAACCCCGCCTAAATGCAGGCTCTAAGCCCAAAGCAAAACATACATTGCAAATCCTCCCTAAGCTCTTGTCGACTCGAAGCCTTACACCTTTTAACCGTAAACCCAAAACTCAAAAGCAAGCTAAACCCTAAACCCCAAAACCTCACAACCACCCCACAGGGGGAAGAGAGACCCCACACCCCACACCACAGGGAGGGGGGGCCCCACCCTATATCCGGACCATAGACTTTTGGGGGGGAGCGGGGGGGGGGGAGCGCGTGACCATATATGCATGTATGCATGTTGCATGTACTCATGTATACACGAACGCATGTGCATATACAGTGTGCATAATACATGTACACATATGATTAGATACAGCTCTGCCAGCAGCTGGCAAGCCCCACATCTTCCCGCCCAATGCGATACTTGACGGGAGTGGCTTAAGGGTTGGGGGCTCTAGGGTCTGAGGTAATTCCCTTAAGCAAAACGGTAGGGTTTACTTAAAGGTGCTTTTGATACCGGTATCCTTTCAATAAAGATCCTTCGGTGATACCGTTTTATGCAACTCCCGCAGGAGGGTTGGCCCTGCGATGACGGCTGGTGGAGGGTCCGGTCTTCTGATTGGGACTACAGTATATGACCTGACGATCTGGATTGACATTGTGCGAAAAGGAAGTTCTAAAACAGAGCGTGAAGGCCTGCTATGCTTGAACTATATTTGGCATACATAGACCCTACTGCTGATCGTGCATCATGTGGCTCGCCGCATGCCAACGAAAAGAGCAAATCATACAGGCTTCAAAGCTGCACAACCGAGTCTAGGTGGGGCTTTTGAAGCTTTTGAAAAATATTAGTAAATAAGATCCTCTTAAGCCCAATAAGGGAAAATATAAATGTCCCAAAGCCCTACCTAGGAGTCATCCTTGAATGCAAACGTCCATTAACACAAAACGCAACAATCGAAGCAACTCTCGAACCTGAGACCCTCGATCCTAAGCCGTGACAGCCAAATGCGCTGCTCTGTGACATGGATATAAAATTCACCCAAACCCTTCCGAGAAGTTAAACATGTCGGAAACTCTTCAAAAAGACAAGGCAGACATGATTCTTGAAACTTGAACAGAAAAGCATCAACTCTACTGAGCCCTTGTGCCGTATAAGACAACCTTTCCTAAAACTCCCAAGGTCCTAACCCTGAACTCTGAAGCATTAAACCCAACCTGCACCCTAAGCCCTATAACCCTAAGCTGCGACCCTTGGAGGAGTNACTACTACTACTACTACTACTCCTCCTACTCCTACTCCTACTCCTACTACTACTACTACTACTACTCCTACTACTACTACTACTCCGACTCCTACTCCTACTCCTACTGCTACTGCTACTGCTACTGCTACTGCTATTGTTATTGCTACTACTACTACTGCTGCTGCTACTGCTGCTGCACTTTCTGCCAAGCCGCATCCTCGAGACGGAGCATCTCCTGCCTGGCTTCATCCGCCTTGCCGAGCCTCAGAACTTCTTCGTTTCAGGTTTAGGGTTACGGTTAGGATTTAAGGTTTAGGGTTTAGAGTTTTCAGCTTTGTCTTTGTATTTTTGTGAAAATTCATGTGTGTGTGTGTGGGTGAGAGTGAGTGCTTGCTTGCCTGTTTTTTGCTACATGTTAATCGTTGCTATTAATGATTATTAATGTCGTTATTGTCAAGTTCTGTTCTGGAGGGTACGGCTTCAAGTTCGGGCTGTGGGTATTGCATGCTGTGTGGGTTTGGGGCTTCAGGCTTGTGGGGTTTCAGGGTGTTGGGACATAGGACTCTCTGAAGCAATCGCTCCAGGCTTGTAGCATGGGGAATAGGACTATCGGAAAGAAAGGAAATTCTCAAGGACACTGAGGAAGTGCACGACCATTCGTGAGACTGCTTCGTTGTTTGCTACTCGTGACTGTTCAGATGAGCTGGTGTCGCACAGCACTACTGTCCCCGCCGAAGTCAGCATCGCTCCACGTCACGACGGAGCCATCTCCCAGGATCGCAGCAAAGGCCCTATGAGTTGCTTCAATCTGCTGCACATTCTGCAACTGATCGCGAACGGCACTGCTGTCACCGCCCGCGTCAGCATTGCCCCGGGTCACGACAGAGCCATCCCCACGAATTGCAGCAAAGGCTCTGTAATTTGACTGAATCTGCTGCACAGTCTTCAGCTGATCTTGGACAGCACTGCTGTCGCCACCAAAGCCATGAAAGCCCCAGGTCGCGACGGAGCCATCACCAAGGATCGCAGCAAAGGCCTCACCAGTCGCTCGAATCTGACGCACATTCTGCAGCCGATCTCGGACTGCACTGCTGTCACTACCGATGCCAGCTTGGCCCCAGGTCGCAATGGAGCCATCACCACGTATCGCGGCAAAGGCCCCATCATTTGCTCGAATCTGCTGCACATTCTGCCATCCCCACGAATTGCAGCAAAGGCTCCGTAATTTGACTGAATCTGCTGCACAATCTTCAGCTGATCTTGGACAGCGCTGCTGTCGCCACCAAAGCAACGAAAGCCCCAGGTCACGACGGAGCCGCTTGAATCTGCTGAACGTTCTTCAGCTGATCTCGCACGGCACTGCTGTCACCACCAAAGTCAGCAGCGCCCCAGGTCACGACGGAGCCATCCCCAAGAATAGCAGCGAAAGCTGCACATTCTTAAGCTGATCTCGTACAGCACTGCTATCACCACCAGCTTCAGCTTTGCCCCAGGTCACGACGGAGCCATCTCCCAGGATCGCAGCAAAGGCATCCTCTTGTGCTTGAATCTGCTGCACATTCTTCAACTGATCTCGGACGGCACTGCTGTCACCACCTGATTCTTTATGGCCCCAGGTCACGACAGAGCCATCACCAAGAATCGCTGCGAAGGCCTGCCTTCCGCCACATATATCGACCCTGCGAACTTGCAACATTAACGACTCCTCACATTGCACCCCGACCTCCTTCAGCGGCACTCCTCCATCAAGAACGTTTCCAGTGGAGTCCACGAGTCGACCTTTGTCGACTCCTAGGGCTTGCTGTGCACGCACCCTTAGTGATTGCACGGATTCGTCCCCGTGGGTCTGCAGTGACACGGTCTTTCCACTTATGAGGCTTACCTCAACCGTCAGTGACATAATGAAGACTCCAACTTCGGATCAATCCATGATCAAAATGCCGAATTCCAGGGCTGCGTTGCCTGAGGCCTTTGTGAATGCTGGTCGTGCCATGCGCAAATAAAATAAAACTGAAAGCGGCTCGTGCGAAGCGGCCACCCGAACCGTAAAACCCTAAACTTGGAATCCTAAAACAGACTTGCCGAGCCGACAGGAATAGCGTGCAAAAGGTGTCTTGCAAGTGGTTCTGACGGAGTTTTGGTGGCTCTTTCATTGACAGGCCTCAAGAGCTTTAGCCAGGCAGCCGGGTATTCATACTTGCTTTGAGGCTGAAGGGCTTGGGCTTACGTTCTGCTTTTGGGTTGCAGATTTGTTGAGTTTTTGGACAAACCCTAAACCCCAAACCGAAAATACAAAGGGTAAAGCTTCGCTCCCGAGCATTTCCGCTCCAAGACAATAAATCTAAAGCCCAGCACTGGCTGGACGGGCCCTCGAACCTTAAACCCTAAACCCTTTTGGACCCTAAACTCTGAAACATATTCGTCGACGGTGCATCTGCAAAGTACACGGCGAAACTCCGAACTCCTAAACATGAAATTCGTAAACTCTCAATGTAGGGGCCTTAATGATTAGAATGGGGTTTTGGAGTACAGCAACAACCCCTCTGGTGAAATCCCCAAAATCCAAAAGCCTGCCAACTCTCAACCTTAACCCTAATGCAGACCACAGATCAAAATACCCTGTTCCCGGTTTAGGGTTTAGGGTAAAGTTTAGGGTTGATCACAATACCCTGTTCCCTTAGTGAGATTATGCTTGGAATGCTCTGCTTATCAAGGTCTTGGAGGGTGGGTGAGTTTCATTGAGTAGTTGTCCCCTTCAACCATATGCCGGAAGCCCGTAAGCACCCTAAACCCTACACCCGGCACTGAAGTTCCTTTAGATCCCCGACCTGAAGAGGGCCATCGCCGAAGCAACGTACGCTGGGGCGAAGCCTGCCAGAGCATTTGAGTTGAATGGTGAGTATTGTGGGAAAATCGTCATGCAGAGGAAGGAGAAAGGGTGAATCGGTAAAGCAGGAGCAACTCTTGCATCACTTCACTTAGTTACTGACTTGTGACATCATGCATCAGCGTGGTGGCGGTGGGGGCGGCGGCGGTGGTGGTAGCTGTAGCGACAAAAGTAACCACGAAGCAGTAGCAAGGGCAGCGGCAACAGCAGGAGCAGGATCGCATCACTGCTGCTGCCGTTGAAACCACTACCACTACCACTGCAACTGACACTGCCACCGCCACGGCCACGGCCACCCCCACTACTGCTACCGCCACCGCTACCGCCACCACTGCCACTGCCAGTATTTCATTCCAATCGCAGCCGGTCGCTCAGCTTGGCGTCAGGTACGTGGCAGTGCATTGCACCGGTGCTTCAAGAGCACTAGAACCACATGGGCAAGTCCCGCTACGAATAGCTGCAA
>BGNK01000131.1:26977-37782 GCA_003297005.1 Symbiodinium sp. clade A Y106 | reverse complement strand
TGTGCTTTCCACAACGACGCAGCTGACGAAGCAGCCAAAAAGGCACGTTCTAAGTGGCCTGTAGAAGGTAGCGAACTCATTGCAAGCGCCAGGGCTGCAGCCGATGCGCAGCTTCTTCTCGCGTCTCAAGTGTTCCAGTTGCACCAGCAAGTGCTTACAGGCAAAAAAACTTCGCATCATGAGCACTCTGCTGGAGAGGTGACTGCTCCGGCGCGTGAGCCGCAATCCTCGCAGCCTCTCGATTTGGCAGCAGCACTTTCCTTTGATGTAGTGTGGCCGTCATTGGATATGTCCAACGCTCTGATGAACCCTCGGTTCATGACGGTGTTGTATGAGTTCTTGCAGCATGAAGATCTCGTCAGGGCTCCTGTTTGGATCCCTTTGCTTGAGGTCTACTTGTTTTTCGTCTTGAAAACCGGATGGGTCACTCCGGTCAATGTGGCTACTTTTCAATCTGGACTCTTGCCTGCTGCGTTGAGAGACTGCCGCACCCCGTCGGCTTGGGCACATGAGGTTGATTATGAGGCCCTCCGCCTGTGTCGACCCACTTTGGGATCGCAGATGAGAACGTTTCTTCATGCACTAAAGGAAGTGAGCCNCCGCACCCCGTCGGCTTGGGCACATGAGGTTGATTATGAGGCCCTCCGCCTGTGTCGACCCACTTTGGGATCGCAGATGAGAACGTTTCTTCATGCACTAAAGGAAGTGAGCCGCCGGGCGTCGCTGGACTTGACTATTCAGCGTGAAAGTTCCTTGAAATCTTTGAACATCTCGGAACTGGTCCCATCAGTACGAATTGTTCCGAAGGAAATTCGTCGGGTGAGACAACAGCNGTCGCTGGACTTGACTATTCAGCGTGAAAGTTCCTTGAAATCTTTGAACATCTCGGAACTGGTCCCATCAGTACGAATTGTTCCGAAGGAAATTCGTCGGGTGAGACAACAGCTGTGTAGAATACTAGATGGCCACACCTATGCACGAGCCATGCGGTGTCCTTTTGGCCCATCTAGTCCAGCGGTACCGTGTCATGTGCCTGTTGTACATCCTACTGTTGTTTGGAATGCTTACATGNTTTTGGCCCATCTAGTCCAGCGGTACCGTGTCATGTGCCTGTTGTACATCCTACTGTTGTTTGGAATGCTTACATGCGCTCCAAGCGCGCACAGCGTATTAATTAGGAATTGATTTTACCGATAGTCCGTTGTAGAGATCCTTGCGTGCATCTCGCCCGGATCGTCCGCAGTGACTGCTTGCATAAAACCCTAAACCCCTAAACCCCTAGAACCCTAAACTCCTAAACCCCTAAACCCCAAAACCCTAAACCCTAAACCCCTAAACCCTAAAACCCCTAAAACCCTAAACCCCTAAACCCTTACTAAACCCCCTAAACTTCTGAATTTCTGAACCCCTGAAACCCTTCGATGCCCTGCCCTGCCCTGCCTTGCCCTGCCCTGCCCTGCCCTGCCCTGCCATTCCTTTTCTGGCCAAATCAAAACACAAATTCCCCCCACGGAAGCAAAAAAGCTTCCCAGCCTTTTGAGCCAGCTTTCCCATCCCTTCAAAGCTTCTGCGAAGGGCGAAGTTGGAAACCCTTTCTTCTCGTCGAGCGGCCGGCACAGGCCGCGAGGACCCACAACCCGACACCAATCCATCTCAGCAGTGCTTTGTTGTGCAATGTGGTTGTTGCNTCTCGTCGAGCGGCCGGCACAGGCCGCGAGGACCCACAACCCGACACCAATCCATCTCAGCAGTGCTTTGTTGTGCAATGTGGTTGTTGCGAAAGGAAGCAGAGAGCAAGAAAGCCCCCCTTGAGGGGGGTTTGGGGGGTGAACCCTAAACCCTATTTGAGGATAGTTGGGGTGGTTGGGGCGGGACTACATGCTGATGCAAGCGCGCGATAAGTGGGTGCGCCACTATTCCTAAAGTAAAAAGCGCACCCACCGCGCACACTGTATACACACCCTAAGCCCTAAACCCTAAACCCCCTAAACCCCTAAACCCTAAACCCTAAACCCCTAAAGCCTAAACCCCTAAACCCCTAAAACCCTAAACCCTAAACCCCTAAAGCCCTAAAGCCCTAAACCCCTAAAACCCTAAACCCTAAACCCCTAAAGCCCTAAACCCTTCTGCGGCTCAGGTGCCCTCGCCACGCGTCTACTCAGCCTACGAGCCGAGCCCGGCCATTCGTCCTTTAAAGGGTTCCTTTAAAGGGATCTTTAAAAGGGTTCCTTAAAGGGCTCTGGGTTTAGGGTTTAGGGTTCCTTAAAGGGCCTGTGGGTTTAGGGTTTGGGGGTTTAGGGTTTTGGGGTTTAGGGGTTTAGGGTTTAGGGGTTTAGGGTTTCGGGTTTAGGGGTTTAGGGTTTAGGGGTTTAGGGTTCCTTAAATGGCTCTGTAAGGGATCTATAAGGGCTATAGGGCTTTCCTAGATCCCCAATACCCAGCCTTCAAACTTTTTGGGTTCTTGTAGTTTAGTAGGAAGCGGAAAGTTTAACCTTTTATTTCTGTGGCTTATTGGGGTAGTAAGTAACTCATCGATTGAGAACATACTGAGGGTTTGGGAATCTAGCAGCAGGAGCAGGAACAGGAGTAGTACGAGTAGTAGGAGTAGGAGTAGGAGTAGGAGTAGGAGTAGGAGGAGGAGGAGGAGGAGGAGTAGGAGTAGGAGTAGGAGTAGGAGTGGGAGTGGAGCAGGAGCAGGAGCAGGAGCAGGAGGAGGAGTAGGAGTAGGAGTAGGAGTAGGAGTAGGCGTAGGAGTAGGAGTAGGAGTAGGAGTAGGAGCAGGAGCAGGAGCAGGAGCAGGAGCAGCAGGAGCAGCAGGAGCAGCAGGAGCAGCAGGAGCAGCAGGAGCAGCAGGAGCAGNATTGGAAAGGCAAAGCACTGCATTGGGCAACTCTGACGAAGTTGATCCGATGCAAATAGATCTGACGAAGTTGATCCGTTGCAGGCTAGTAGTAGTAGTAATAGCAGCAGCAGCAGCAGGAGTAGTAGTAGTAGTAGTAGTAGTAGTAGTAGTCGTAGTAGTAGTAGTAGTAGTAGTAGTAGTAGTAGTAGTAGTGGTAGTAGGATGCATGGAAGCACAAGTTTCTTCTCAGATTCGCGCAGTGCCAGGGTTTAGGGTTTATGAAATCGAGCCCAGAGCCCAATACTTATTAATTACTCATAGGGACCCTTAGGCGGGTAGGGGGGAGGGGGGTTAGGGGACTATACTTCCGTAAATAGGCCTTATTAATCCCAGACAGACATTCATGTACAGTGCATCGCCAACCAGTCTTGCAGCAAAAGCAGGCCGCCCAGGTGGAAGCACGCCCTGTCCTTTGCAGCAGCCGTGCGCAGAGCGCTCAGGTGTGTGCTTGGAGAGCCCGGAGGCCCCAATCAAGGAGACGGAGGACCCGGGCAAACACCGCCCCGCCGGGCTTAGGACGGGCCTCTCCGGACAAATTCAAGGCCCCGCCCGTTCTGCCGCCTGACCAGCCGGCCCAGCAGCCCGACCCGGAAGAGGACACGGTCTACACCCGCTGGGGTCCCGAGCTCAAGACGGACTTGCCCCCGGACCCGGACGTCGGTTGAGGATTTAGCAAGGACTTCCGAGAAAAGTGCTCCCAATGGCTCCCCTAAATGCGTCTGCATTTTAGGGTTTCTAGGGGTTTGCGATTTATCGTTGGGGGTTTGGGAGTTCAGGGGTTTAGCGGTTGACAACGGTTTCGAGTTTAGGGTTTGGCGTTTAGGATTACTATACAGGTTACTACGCTGTAATGGTACTGTTGCTATGAAGGTTACTCTGCAGCTTGCTAGAAGGGTTTTGGCGGCTGCTTTAAGGGTTACGACAGGCTTGGCATGGGGGTTTGAGGTTTCCAGGAAAAGCGTTCCAGGGTTTAGGATTCAGGGTAATTAGCTGACAACTCGAAATTGTGAGAGGCTGGAGGAGTTAGGGGTTTCAGAGATTTAGGGCTTAGGGGGTTTAGGGTTTTAGGGCGTCAAGGGGAGTCGTTGCGATATTCGCAACCAGCGACATTACGAATTAGGGCTGGAGGAGCCTGGGGGTAAGTAAGGGTTTTTAGAGTCCTGCGGGGTTGTATGAGGGTTTTTACAGGGTTTATGAGGGTTTAGGGGATTTCGAGTTAAGCGTCTTGGTTTCAATGCTTTAGGGGTTTAGGATTTAGGGTTTGAGGGGTTTAGGTAGGGCTTTAGGGGTTAGGGTTTAGGGTGTTCGGAATCCTTTCAGCGTTCCTGTTGACGGTTTGCGGCCTCTGGTTTACTGTTTCGGGTTTAGGAACGGGTGCTGCGTTTTGCGAGGTCAACTTGGCAAAAGAGTATCACCGCTACGATCCTGATATCGCACCTCGGAGTGAAGCTGCTGTAGCAACCCGAATTCTTGCTAGCTCGGGTGCTTAGACGTTTTATGGGTCTCATATGCTTTCTGTGTGCCGGTGTGCAGGAAGCAAGCTCAGTACTAAGCAAGATCACCCCACGAAGAAAGATACACTAAACCCGAAACCCAAAACCCTTAAACTCTAAACCAAAAACCCTGAAACCTAAACCCAAAACCCAAACCTACTCCAGTCATTTCGGTGCAACATGCCAACCAATGCCTCTCGTCAGTTCTAACACTATACTGTTCCCAGAGATCCCCATACCCCTTAGTTAAGGAATATGCCTCAAATAGTAAGGGCTTCATATTATGATTTAAGATATATTCCTTACAGGTAAGCTCGGAAGACCTCAAAACCCACACAACTTGGGACTGAAATTTTAACAGTGTTGAGGGGTAGGGCAGGTTCTAGGGTGTTGAGTTTAGGGAGTTTAGGGTTTAGGGTTTGGGGTTGGGCAAGGGTTTGCCTTGCGAATGGGCTACATGCGACTAGTGCGCATATGGTAAACTCTTGAGGGGCAGTGCTGCAACACTCTCTTAAAAGGGCCTAACCGCGAAACCAACGACACTAAGCCCTAAGCCAGTCCCTAAAGCCTTTTAAGGAACTCCAGGCCCTAATGCCTTTCTCTTGAAAAAAACTTGTCTGCTATTTTGTAGGGTCCCTATACACTCCATATTGGGCCTTACAGTCAGAGCTTACAGAAAAGTGTAGTTTATGGTCATGGTAGTTTATGGTTTCTCTAAAAACAAGCCTGAAATCCCAATAGCCCTCAACCCTAAACCCTAAGTATGTCAGCACAGCAGAAGGTTCCCATGCCTTTTAAGGGGAACGAGAGCCTGACCGTCCCTCTGCTCGGCCGAGAGGGTGATTTCGAGCGAAACGTCCTGAAGCGCGACAAGCGCATCCAAGAGCACGCAAATGATGTGGCAGGTGAACGCCGGGTGCAAGAGCGGCAGTACACGGCGTGAAGCCTCAGAAGCTTGTCGTGCCACCCGAGGAACATCCGAGCAGCATGTTCGATGCTGGCACCTGGGCTATGGCGTACCCGGATCTGTTTCCGTACGCAGACGGCTTGCCTTTTTTGGTTCGAGAGACGAAGGCGTCTGCCCTCGAGATTTTTCAGTACCTCTTATGCCGTGATAAGCTGAGTTGCACTCTGCCAGGGGACGCGATTTACGAGGCGCCCAAATGTGCGAGGTGGAGCGCGTCTGCATCCTTGCGTGACATGGCAACTCTTGTCTGATGAGCATTCAGTGGTTCTAAGCAGTTGCGGCACTGAGACGTTCCCTGTCGACATGCTTGCCCCCCCCCCAGGCAAGAACTGTTAAAGTTGTATAACTCCATATATGTCCAATGAACCTTATCATTACCTCCCTAAACCCTATAAACCTTAAGAAAGCCAGAGAATCCAGATTTCTCGGGTCTCCGCATTAAGCCTACCCAGAGACTCCAATACCCCTTAAATAAGGAATATACCTTAAATTATAGTAGGATCCCTGATATGAAATAAGGAACATTCCTTATTTAAGGGATATTGGAGTCTCTGGGTAGTTTAGCGGTTCCCCATCTCCGAGCTTGGCGGTTTCCCGGAGGGTGACTTCCGGCTAATATAGAGGCTTTTCCCTTTAAAGGGGTCTATAAGGATTACTATAAGGGGTATTATGTGGGTTTAGTATACAGGCTTATATTACCAACACTATTTTGGGAGATCCTTACTATGATTATAGTATAATGGGCCCCAAAGCCTTGTTCTAATTATTAAGGCCACTATAGTGTGGGGTCTGGGAGTTCAAGAATTTTAGGAACGGTTTGGAGATAGAGGGATGTCCTTTTCCTGACTGTTTGCAGGGGTGCTCATTCCAGAATACACCGATTCGATCTCCCAGAGACTCCAATATGCCTTAATTAAGGAATATTCCTTAAATCATATAAGGGATCCTACTATAATTTAAGACATATTCCTTAATTAAGCTTATAAGGGCTATTGGAGTCTCTGGGTTGCCGGAGAGCATGTGATGCTGGTTAGAACGCCCATCCCAATCGATTCACTTGGGTCTCTCATTATCATATTTGTTGCGTTTCTGCCTCTGTGTGTAAGTGTGAAAACCTTACATATAAATATCCTTATACTACGTCCCTTGCACCTTAATCCTAAACCTGAAAATCTAAACCCTAAACCCCTAAACCCTAAGGCCCTAAACCCATTAAGTACGATAAGTACCCAGAGACTCCAATATTCCTTAATTAAGGAATAGTCCTTAAATTATAGTAGGATCCCTAATGTGATTTAAGGAATATTCCGTAATTAAGGGGTATTGGGCTCTCTGGGTAAGTCAAGCGCTGAGGAGCTGTCGAACCCGTCGGAGTTTGGAGGCAGCCGGCGAGAGGGAGTGCCCTTCACGTCTTTCGGCTGGCACTACTTTAACCTACCAAAACCTACTTTTTTGTAGGGTCCCTATAAAATCCATATTAGGGTTTATAATTTATAATAAGAACCTACAAAAAAGTAGGGTTTGGTAGGTTAAGGTAGATCAGGGCCCCAGACAGGATCCTCATTTAGAGAACTACCCAGATTTGACTCACCCTCAGGGTTTAGGTTTTAGGGTTTAGGGGCACTAGATGGGTAGATATCTAGGTTAGGCTCCATTTATACTGTGGCACCCGTGAAAAAAGGACCCAACAAAGGATCCTCTACTTAGGAGAGTTTTGATTGCTTTATGGGTTGTGATCTCCCGGTTGAACTTGTTGCGATTCGGGTTTATACATGTGAGTAGGTCTGTCAATAGGTGTTCGTTTTGAGGTCCCCAAAGTAGTGCGGCACCCTCATAGAAAGTATCCTACAACGGGCAATAATTAAGAGAACTACTCATGTAGCATGTAGTTTCAGGACTTGGCGTTGAGGGTTTGGGAGTGGATGTCAGAATCCTAGAGAAATGGGAGAGATTGCTTTATAGACCCGTGAAAAGGAACCCTGGTCTAATTATTAAGGCCCCTAAATAATCATTAAAGTACCCTTATAGATCCCTTTTTGTATCCCACTATGCTTGTCCCTAAACTCTCAACCCTAAGCCCGATCCCAAATATCACTTACCAAAGGCCCTAGGATTCGGGTTCAGGTTAAGGTTTAGGGTTCAGGGTCCTGGGTTTAGTGTTTAGGGTTTTTGGGCAGGGCTTGGGGTTTAATGTTTAGGGCTCAGGAACCCTAAACCCTAAACAGTTTTAATGTTCAAAGTTATTTTTGGGTTCCGTTTACACTGTTGGTTCCATATGGGGAGCGCTAGATCCTCGAGGGTGTTAGGAGGGTGGTCGAAACCCTAAACGGTACGGCTTAGAGTTTTGGGTTTAGAGCTCCAAACCCTAAACCCTGATATTGCAAAGAGAAGTGCGGAGATGCCATCAAAACCCTACCTTGGCCTACGGGATTCCACATTTTTTGATACGGGGCGGGACAAATCCTGATATAAGCTGAAAGGGACCCTACAAAACAGTAGGTTGTGGCAGGCAACCAATCGTTGTTGAACATGATCTGTAAATTGCTGCATGGTGCATTTTTACGAAAGCATCTCAATTACATGTCTTGCTGAAAGGACCTCAGGTCACTTCGTCCCGGGGGTGCCGAAAGAGAAAACCTTGAACCCTAAGATCGTGGTGGTGGCGACAGGTGAGGTTGGAGCAAGTCATATGAGGATGCCCCAGCAGGGTAGAAGAATTGATGGTGTGGAGTTTCGGGTATAGGCCCGGGCTTTTTAGTCTGTTCTTCTTGTGTGTGAATGAGTGTGAGACCCGACATGAAATCACAAAGTCCACGACCATGAAAGCCGTAAGCCCTAAACCCTAAGCCTCACATGATCTTAGGTGCACGGAGCAGCGAGCACCTTGGTTGCAGATGCTTGTTTCAAGCATGCGTTCGAACAGCCTAAACCCTGAACCATACAACCCCTGAGCCTTGAGCCTGGGCCTAAGCCCTAAGAAAGCATGGTCTACTGAAAGGATCATGGGGCTTACTGGCGGGGATATCCTACTTGTAACCTACTTATAACCCATGAGCCTTTAAGTAGAGGCCCGAATAATTAGTGATAGCATTGTCGTACAAATCCCGGTATATCTATCATACAAGAAATCCCCAACTCTGTTCTGATTGTGACGGCCCCCAAATTAAAACCCAACTTAAAGGCTCATGGGACTTAGTAAGTAAGGTCATAAGTACGTGATAAATGGGATAGCCCTACTTAGAGGACTTATAACCCCAATTATAAACTACTTGCGAAGTCTCGTGATCCTCAAAGTATAAAGCTTTTTACTGAGTCTCCTTTCTTATGTGAAATTCCGAACCCCGTCGGTTTGACGTGGCCCTTGCAGGCCAACAGACAATCGCCATACACGGTTTAGGTGGGGTTTAGGGCTCAGGGTTTAGGTTTAGGGTTTACCTAAACCTGCGTTTCCCATAATAAGGAATATACCATAATTCCCATAGTCTCGGGCCATTAAGCGAATGATTAAGCTAATGCAGGACTTCAGGTCTACTCCTGAGTTAAGGGACACGTGGCTCTCTGGGCAATCTACCCCAAAACCACCTGAATGCTTGACAAACAACCCTTGCCAGTGGAGGGTCCAGGGATTAGGGTTCAAGGTATATGCTGCTGCAGATTCCCATGTGGTCCGTAACCCTAAACCCCGAGCGCTAAACCCATAGGGTTTAGGGTTTTGGGTAAGCCCTAAACCTAAACACGAAACCGCAACTCCTCAAGCTGCGGAAGAAGCTTTTCCCGATAGCCAGATATAGGGTCCTCGGGCTTCAAGTGGTTGGGGTTCAAAAAGGGTTCCTTTCGGGGAGCAAAAGGGTGCAAGTTGTAGGAGGATTTAAAATTGGGTACCGGATTTAGGTTTTAGATCTTTGGGTTCAGGGATTTAGGGTTTAGGGTTTGGGGTTTAGGGTTTAGGGTTTAGGGTTGTGCCTTAACCCCAAACATCCGGGATGCTCGCATTTATCTTCACGGCGGTGCTAATATGAGGGCCTTGATAATTTCAATAGGGTTTGGGGTACATTATCGTAGAAACAAAATAAAGAGCCCTCGGGCCCTAGGAATAATGTTGGTAATGTTGGTAATTTTTTAGGCTTCTACATTACATCGTGCTACCGTGGCGTGGCTTCGAGCACATGCTTCCACAGGTGACGAGCCTTCCCCCGCCGAGAGTCCATTGTTAGGGTTTAGGGTTTAGGGATCAGCTGGCGCAAGCACCTCGAACGCGCAGTGGCAGGACCGGTTTGTGATCTCGCCCTCGATCCTGTGGGCAGTCCTCCTGCACCCCGGGTCCGTGAGGTCCTCGCGTCTCATTCTGGTGGGGCTCGACGCCTTGATGCTTGGTGGTCTGGTTTGTCCGCTGGGCAGAAGAAGAGGGTGCGGAATCAGATGCAGGAGCAGATCGATCGTGACCTGCCTGTTGAGTGTCGTCGATTTCACTCATAGAAGTGTTCCAGAAAACCGGCACCTGGTACAGCACCCAGCAGAAGATCGACAACTACTACCAGAACACGGTGGAGGAGGAGGTACAAAGAAGGCTAGCTGAGGAGAAAGAAAACGAAGCGATGTGGGGCCAGCCCAACGTCTCCATGCAGAGGCTATCGCACATAGCGAGAAAGACGAGGCCGTGGTGGTGCCACCGAAGAGGCAGTGCCTGGAGGGAGGCGGATCCCTGGCGGCGACAGGCCGCGCAACTGGACCCAGGACTTCCACGCACCTTCCCGGTTCCCAGAGACTCCAATACCCCCTAATTAAGGAATATTCCTTAAATCATATTAGGGATCCTACTATAATTTAAGGAATATTCCTGAAGTAAGGAATATTGGAGTCTCTGGGTTCTTTCTGCCTTAGTGATCATCCGGCAGGTGCCAGCATCACTCGGATATGCGTCTTAATGTTAGAAGGTAACATCTAGGGTCAGGGGGTCTCGCAGTTAAAGGTCTTTCCCTTTTTCGTAGGGCTGTAAATACTGCCCAATGCTATTTCCAAGGTTCTTTGTTGTAATCGAACTACAAATATAGATAAATAGAAGAATTGAAAGCATAACCACGTGAACAAAACAGCTCAATAGACAAAACAGTGAATTTACATGTGTATATATATATACACACACATCAGTACATTAATATTGACATATACCTCTACATATACATACCATGCAGAGTTATTAGACCCAGGCAAGGATTATAAACCCTTCATTCTGGGCCGGAGCATATACACCACCGTGACTTCACCTGTCCTTTTGTCCAAATCAAACCCAAACCAACGCTCAGTATCTCAGTCTATAATATAGACCGGCGCCATGCCAATAATCAAAACGCCCCAGCAGCGTGTTGCGACAAAACAGAGGCCAGTTTTGCGTAAGGCCAAGACCTTGCTAAACCCTAAGCCGTTTAAACCTTAAACCCTAAAC